>CM068840.1:47206797-47794297 GCA_028554795.2 Sinohyriopsis cumingii | reverse complement strand
ATTACTTTACCAACTATTGACAGATGTCTTTGACTCCAGCTTGCCAGTATTCGTTTTGCCTTTGTTAGTTTCTTCATATAATTAATTTCCACCATCTGTTGTAAATCTGGAGAAAATTCTATGCCAAGGAGTGTAAAGTTCGAAGAGGACCAAATTAGGCCCATTTCGGGACATATTCTTTCATTAGAAAATTTCCTGTTTCCAATCCAAATAGCTTTTGTTTTTGTTATGTTACATTTAAGTACGAGTCGGATGAAAAATTTCAGTATATTTTTGACCCCCACATTTTTTTTTGACCCCCAGTTCTGACACCAAGTTTTTTTTACCCTCAGTTTTACACCCCTGTGGGAGACACTGTTATATACTATTTTTTATTTAAATGTTTGTCTTAAATATAATAATATAATATGGAGGAGTTTGAGAGATTATCTGCAATGAAGCTCTGGAAAGCTTTCAGATTCGACCTTGACAGACTAAGCCCCGACTCACAAAAACGAGCCCTGACTGATCTGATTGATATTATCAGAGATGCCAAAAAAGAATTTCGTGATGATGGAGCTTCTCAAGAGTGGTCTACATTCAAAATTATACGCGACACTGACGAAGTCAGCGTTGACTCTGTCAAGGACGCTACAATGATCAATACACGAGCGAAAGTAATTATCGATTACCTCCCCCTTGATAAATATCAAGGTGATCAAAAATATTTTTTTTCAGAGTAAAATTTATCACGCGAGCAGAAACAGATATTTGGATTATCCGCGACAAACGTGACCCTGCTCTTGCTAATGGATAAACTGCCATGCTAAGTAAAAATTCCAAACCAGGAGAGCTGACTGGGATTGATAAACCGTATTATGAGCGAGCGTATCCTGTAACAGCAGTCATTTTTGGAATCTATCCGATAAAAAAAAAACAACATTAATGATCTTGCCCCAATGAGATTTTCATCACTGAATTGTGTAGCTAAGCGAGTAACAGAATATTTTACTAACGGCGTTACGACGTGAAAAAATAAACAAATTGGCTGAACGGGTCAAGGATACCAGAGCTACAATAAACGATGTTGCCGAGTCAGAAAAAAACACTAAGATTCCCAATAACCGTAGCAACGATAACAGGGGAAGTATTATACGAATCGAAATATAATCGGAACGGAGCTCCAATAAATATCATTGATCATAACGCTCACGCTTGGACCAGTGCAGTCAGAATATTCCCACGAGATCGAACTGTAAGATTTTACCACCACCCCACCCCCGAGTTTTCCGGGGAGAACTCTGGGAGAAACATGTTTGATTTTATTAATGAGATAGGTAAAACGATCCTGTGTCAGCATGGTTATTTTCGAGTTTAGATAATGAAAAATATGATCAATTTGTACGCATTAACGGTGAAATATACCGTAAAGAATCTCTTCATGATACGATGAGAAAACTTGCACAGAGATACTCAAAAGATACTGACCGATTACTAACTAATTGTTTCACTGTTCCATCAGTTGCAGCCCACGCTGCCAGAGAAAAAATTCCTGGAAGCCAACCCAAAGTGAGTTTCTCGAAGATGTACAATTAAGTTGTTGTGAATACGGACACGGCGGATTGTGGAATACCAAGTATAATTACAAGGAAATGATATCAGTTGATATGGTTGCGTGTTATCCAGGAAGTTCTCCCGGGATGGGAGAATGTAGCGAGTATTATAAAAGATTTGGACACCCCACGAATTCGATGACTCGAGAGGCCATTAATGGACCATTACCCGATTTAGACCTGACAGGATTCGCTCGTGTAGCGTCATTCGAAATGGCTAAGGGTCTTCATGTTATTTGCTGTGTTTGGTTTGGTCGGCACTTTAGTGAAAAGCGCTGGGCACCAATAGTGTTGTTACGATATATGCTTGACTGCAAAATACTGATATCGTTGACGGTCAGTGAGGCAATTTTATCATATCGGGCACAGACAAGTTTGGTTACCAACACCTGAACTGGTTGATTGCGAAAGTGATTATTACGATACATTAATCACCAACCTCGAAGGGAAAAGAACCGCGAAGGATCTCGGTAGAAGAATAATTGGCTCTCAGGGTGGTGCATATGATTATAAACGACATTATGCACGACTAATTATGGACGATGCTGAATACGATTTGATAATCGCTGATGCAACTGCGAGAGATATATTTGTAAGTCGAGAAAACGCTTACTTATCTGACGAAACTCGGCTGGGTACAATTGTAAGTTATATTGATGGCGAGTCACCTGAGTATACTCATGTAAGATCTTCGATGCTATCTTATGTTTCCATCAGTTTGCTATCAATGATAAATAGATTCCCTGACACTGCAGTTAGAGTTGCAACGGATTCGTTTTACATCAATAAGAAATACCTGAATTCGATAAGTCGTTTTACAGCTGATGATGCATCATGGGGTTCATGGAGAAAAAAAGAAGTAATGGTATATGATTATTGTGAGTCCGCAGATGTTGAAATCAAAGACAGTAATTATAAATCAGAATTATCAGAAATGTCGAGTGCACCGTCTGTGTACGATCCAGTATCCAGACACAAGACTGTTTATCTCAATGGGCCGGGAGGGTCTGGTAAGACGACTCGAGCAATTGAATTATTTCGGAACTCAGATATGATCGTGTTAACACCTACACACAGACTCGCGCGAGAGATGAAACAACGAGGGGTTAACTCATGCACTTATCACACCTTTCTCAGATACAAGGGCGACGCATGAACTCCTGATCGAATGGGAGAGAAATATATTCCAAAGATCATTATTTGGGACTAAATATGTACGGTACCGTTAGAAACATAAACATTTCTCGATTGGTTATTAACAAAAAATACAATTGTGATAATGTGTGGTGATCATGGCCAGCCACCACCCTTTGTTGGTCCATCTCCACATTTGCGGTTAAAAGATTTTGTTGATTATTACGAGGAGATAACTGACAATTATAGAGCGCTAGATGCAGAATTAGACGAGTTTAAGCAATTAATCAGACAACCGAATACAATTCAATGTGATATTATGCGTAAAATAATTTCAGAGACTTCAATGAGCGACTTTCTGCAAACGTGGAGACCAAACGTTTTGATAGTGGCAAGTAGAAAGATAGAGACACATTTCAACAGCGGTTGTTTCAGTTAGAACGGGAGAAGTTTCCAACGTTGCCAGTGCCGTTGTGTTATCGACCAGCTGATACACGACGGCAACATATTGACGTTGATATACCAGGACAGACCAAGAAACAAAATCTCGTATTAAATGATGTTGTGACAGTTGATATCAACGCTTTTCACGCTGATAAATCCCCGTGGACGCTAGGATACGCAATGACAATTCACTCGTCACAAGGACTGACTATCTCTGATACAGTTGTTTGGATCATTGGTGATCGTATCGATTGGTCAAACTTAGTTTACTTGGCTGTGTCCAGAGTCAGAATAATATCTCAACTGCGAAGAATTGTCTTGGACGAGTCAATGGCTGATAAAATTAATAATAAAAACAGAAATGATATAATAAAACAATAAGCTGGTTACAAACAGAGTGCCAAAAAATAATCAAGAATTTGATCTTGATGTTGAATTTATCATGACACTGAAGCAACAGCAGAATAATCACTGCGCGAGCTGTAATTGTATAATGTTGTGGCAGTATTTGAGTAATAATCCAAGACAATTCACTGTAACAAGATAACCGGGTGGGATATTTCGGATTGACAACAGAACACGTTTTGACGACACAGATATATGGTTTAATGTGGTGATTTATATGAAAATTATGTTGCTAAACACAAGAACGGATATACCATCTATATTTCCAGTCCTGAATGATACACTGGGTCTTACTAACCCAAAATTAGCCTACAGCTAATTAAAATACATGTATGGAGATACACTCCGTTACCCGTGCACCATATCCGCTCCACAGCTCCTACGAATCAATTTCACAACTGCTACAGACTCCGGGCCCTCAGAATACTATGATCACTCGGAACATTAGACCATCCGGACACTCCAAATATTAGACCCTTCGGACACGCTGGTCCTTTGACGGTTCTACAGCTGGGTCACCTTAGTCACTCTTGACATTAGACACTCCGGCACCTTAAACGCTCCGGACAAACGGACGTTTCTACACTCAGACAACACCGGACACCCCGGATATTCCTACCCTCAGACAACACCTAACACCCCGGATATTCCTACCTTCAGACAACACCGGACACCCCGGATATTCCTACCCTCAGACAACAACAGGCACCCCGGATATTCCTACCTTCAGACAGCTGAAAATATACCCGATACAGTGTACTAAACTTGATATAGACATAATAACGTAAGGACTTCATACATGGTAAGTTATAAAGATTATATTATTATGGCAATTACAAAATGACAGGTTCAATAGTAAACCTAACCCTGCTCGATAAGACTATAGTAAACAATTCTTTAAAAAAAAATGTAGCTTTACATTACCAATATAAATCCTGTACTACGTCGCAACAAGAATAAAAAAATGCACGCATTATGCTGTATAAAGAAAACTATATAACAAACATGCAAAGGTAAATATGGCAATACACTAGTTATCACTTAAGACCAAAATATTACCTACCTCTACAGCTGGAGTTGTGCGAATCCTTTAAGCAGGCCGCTTGCTGACAAAACCATTAGTATTGTAAAGACCCTTTACATACAGTAAAGTATTTATACGTTTAGACTTTTCGTTTGCCGTATCGAAAGCACCTTGCACGTGTGGCATAGGACGAATCGTACTCACGATTTCGAAATACAATAGACCATATACATAATCACCCTCGGGTATCGTTGTACAGCGAAAAAACGAAATCCGAGTACATGTATTTGATGAATAACATTTACACCATTCCGTGACATTCACCGTAGATAGAAAGGATAACAGTCGTGGTCATACACGAGAAAATACAATGTTGACCTGTCTTGAGTGTAATCGGCGTAGGGGTGCTAGTTAAGTGATCTGGGCGGTAATTGTGCATCTTCCGGAATTACTTGTAGTTGTTCGCGCGTAAATCCACGTTGAGGAGCAGTCGAATCCAGTCTGTAGATTGCTGGTCTACCAGTAGATCTAGTTATGTTAGATATCTTGTGTGTGGTGATGCTCCAGATAGGATCAGTCGCTCTTTTGTTTACCCTTTTCAAGTTCACCTGGTTCATATAAATATCTCGCAGTGACATCGCCCAGTAATGGCTGTGCTGAAGAATCACGTCGTTGTACGGGTATATTTTTTTTTAGTATTTGCGTTAATAGGTTTCATGTCGGTTGTTCGAGTTACTTCATTATTTAATGCAGCTATCACACCTGGTAATATTGCAACCCATTCACGAGATCTCTTCTCCTGAATGAATTCCTTTGCGTACTGATATCCAAATAACCGCGCAGCAAGTGTTTGATTAAATCGCTCAACAATTGCCTGATCACGGTGAATTTCAGTATGTTCTCGTCTGATGGTGACGTTTTGTTGTTTCATAGCGATGATACTGGACCCTGAAATTCTTTGCCAGGATCAACTTGTAGCAGCTGTGGCCATCGTAGACCACCTCGTTGATAAATTCGTTCAAAAGCAGAAGCAACCTCAGATGCTGTTTTAGTTGTTAACGGTTCTGCATCTTTGTATCTACTTGCAACATCAACTACAGTTAGCTCGTACTTGTATGTCATTTGACGTCTTTGTATTTTAACGGTATCATGAGGTAAAACTAAAATATCATTCTGATGAACTTCATTAGGAACACTAACATCAAAATGTGCAAAGTGAATTTGTTTAGGCGGTGGTTGGTAAATTTGCCATATTGCCTGTTTGGACAACCACTTTTTAGCAGTAACACGCGTAACTTTTGCTGCTTCAGCGAGTTTACAAATTGCTGCGCTACCCCTCCAGTATCTTCTTGGGGAATAATAAATCGATTCTATTTATAATTAATTATCAGCACCTAGCGCTCATTTACCTTTCATTGCGGCTTTTATTAACCAGCTAGCTAACTTCTCCTTGAAAGATTCATCAGTGATGGAATTTAGCGCGTGAATAAATTTCACATCTGCGAGATGCCTATCTTGTAGATTTTTACTTTTATAAGCTACATCATGAGCATGACACGCCTTATCAATAGCGTTTATCGGATACTCACCTGGTTTCGGTTGATCTTGGTCATCAAGTCTGATATCAAGTCTGGTTCCACAACCACAGTAATTATATCCTGGGAGTTGTTTTCTCCTGGGTATTTAGCGCACGGAGTTCCGGTTAAGTTTCCTAATTTGGCTGCAATATCACCTCCGTGTTGCTTTTTTTTTTTTTTACTTTTGCTTTGGCTATGGTTTAGCACCTGATTTGGGAATAAATTTAAATTTCTTTGTACCGCACCGTTCACAATTGCCTGTAACCGCAGATCTGTTATTGCGTGTTGTAATGGTTGTTAGATCACTTGTTGGCGTGCGCGCCCAGCAGCAGAGGGGGCGAATCCGACATTTTGTCCAATCGTCATTTGGCTTAATTAGTACTTTCTGCACTCAACGATCTAGTGTCGTCAGCGCCTGGTAAAAAAAAAACGACGTCCTCGTCGTTGTCATCGTCGAGGGGCCAAATCGACAATTGTCCGGAACGTCATTTGGTTTAATTAACACCTTCTGCGCGTCGATCCCCAGCGTCGTCAGCGTCCGGTAAGCACATCGACGACCGCGTCGATGTCGTCGCCCCCTCTGCTGCTATGATCTTACAAACAGAGTGATCACTAACTCCTCCTCTTGTAGGTCAATTAGGTTATTTGACTGATCGGTAATTCTAAAATTAATTCTCGTTAAAAACCGATCATGGCATCGCATATAGACCGGATTAATCGGACTCTCAATGATCAAAAATCCCGGAGGGGCTGTTGGTGAAAACGAATAAAGGATATACCCCTGTTGAGCTTGATTTGATTGCTTGGTATCCACCTGGTAACTCCCTTCGATAACATCGCACACTAGATTAATCGCTATCACCGATGCAATATTTACGTTGTATGGAGCAATATGCCTACCACCATCTCCGTTATCGTATCTGAGGATAGTTGATGGGGGGGGCGTCCGCGGGTGGATTCTTAGGCCATCCTAGTATGGTTCTTATTGAACTGTTATAAATATCAACCATATACCCCGGTGTGCTTATTTCAATCGTCGACGATAACGTCGGTTCATGAACCGTAATAGCGATTTTTGATTCTTTTCCTGTGATCGATTTTATCCTGCGTTGAAATTCCTTATTGATTTGTTCTATTTGGTATGACCCAGTTGGTATTGTAACCTCCTCCCAGTCTGGGGTCCCATCGGGTTTATTTGTCCGTGCAAAAACCAGCGAGTTATTAGGTTGTTGTCCATTAAATGCGTCCGCTCGGATATTAGGCCAACTGTGATATATTCGCAATTTTGCCAGCGCTATTTCCTTCACTGGAACCGGTGATGGAAAGTTCACACTGAATTCGGGTTTCGTTGATGTCACTGATATCATACTTGTTTGTACCGGAGTGGTGTTCTCCGCGATCCGCTGAAGCAACTGAAACCCTTCGGGGTTCAGCGACATTATTATTATTCGTTGTCTTTAGTGTCTAATTTCAGCAACCAGGTGGTTCCGGCTTCCAGTTAAAAATCCTCGATTTTTGACATCGCGGAGCTATATAACTGGACCATCGCGGAGAATTCAACATCGGATACGAACAAATTATCAATCGATAATGAGATCAACCCGGATAATTTCGAGTACGCGTCGGATACTATTTGATGTTTTACTGTATACTCGTTGAGTTTTTTCTGAAAACACGATGATATCTTTTTAGTGATTGCGTTGGCGACTCCAGCAATTGTTGTCATCGCGGAGATAGCGATTGGAACAGCGATCGGGGCTATCGTGGTTACCGTGGATAAAATAACACCGGTGCCAGCTACTATACCCGACACCGAGTACACGACCGCGTCGATGGCGGTTATTTTACGACGGTATTTTTTTATTTTTGCACGGTATTGTTCGGAAAGCGTTTTTAAGTTCGCGGAGAATTCTTTTGCGGTATCGAATCGATATTGATGTGACGTCGGTGATACCTCTGATTCAATTACCTTGGTGGTCATTTTATTCTAAAAGAGCTAGTGTTTTTAATTACTTAGATTCGCTACAAATTCCACATACCATGTGATGTTTGCCCGGGCTAAATTTCCATCAACGGCATAAATTGTAAACTGTTCAGTTGCGTTCTTGTCTATAATTGTTGATATTGTATTGTTAAACCCGGATGAACTCGACGATAATATATTAAACTGCATCATTGAAACCAGTGTCAATCGATAAATGCCCTTAACAGTTGCGGTAGTATTTACTGTATTCTGTGTAGGAGTCCAATCGAATGATCCATGCCGAATTGTGTATACTGTGTTGATGATGTTCTCATGAGGGATTTTTATTTTTTCGAATTGCTCTGCTACTCTCGGTAGTCCGTCTTTAATCGCTTCAACATCAGTTCCGATTATTCCTATTCTCCGCAAATTCGCGTCTATATTATTCTTGTTCGCTGCAACCCTAGTAATGAGTATATCTATTTCCTGTATATGCGCGTCCACATTTTTTTTGTTCGCTGCAACCTTAGTAATGAGTGTATCTATTTCCCGTGTATGCGCGTCCACATCTTTTTTGTTCGCTGCAACCTTAGTAATGAGTGTATCTATTTCCCGTGTATGCGCGTCCACATCTTTTTTGTTCGCTGCAACCTTAGTAATGAGTGTATCTATTTCCCGTGTATGCGCGTCCACATCTTTTTTGTTCGCTGCAACATCAGTTTTGACTGTTTCTATTCTCCATTCATGCGCGTCTATATTATTCTTGTTCGCCACAATATCAGTTTTGATCGTTCCTATTCTCTGTTCATGCACGTCTATACTTTTTTTATTCGCTACAATATCAGTTTTGATCGTTTCTATTTCCCCTGTATGCGCGTCTATATTTCTTTTGTTCGCTGCAACATCAAGTTCGATTGTTTCTATTTCCCCTGTATGCGCGTCTATATTCCTTTTGTTCGATGCAACATCAGTTTTGATTGTTTTTATTTCCTGTCCATACACGTCTATATTTCTTTTGCTCGTTGCAACATCAGTTTTGATCGTTCCTATTTCCCCTCTATACACGTCTACACCCTTTTTGTTCGCTTCAATATCAGTTTTGATTGTTCCTATTTCCTGTGTATGCGCGCTCATATTATTTATGATCATTGTAACATCAGTTTTGATTGTTTCTATTTTCCGTCCATGCGAGTCTACATTATTTATGATCGTTGCAACATTAGCGCCGATTATTTCTATTTCCCGTTCATGCGCGTCTACACTCCTTTTGTTTGTTGCAACATCAGTTTTGATTGTTTTTATTTCCTGTCCATACGCAGTGATATCATTTATAGTTGTTGTAATCTCATCCAGCTTGGTATTTTTTTTACCAAAGAATTTATCAAAGTTGTCATCGATCCTGTTAACATTTTTTCGCAACGTGTAAAATTGGCCCGACAGCGTTGCAAAATCCAAAATAGTATTCCTTATTGTTGTAATATTCGGTTCGGTTACCGTCGGGGTCCCGAAAAAACTAGCGGTAGTGAGCTGTATATCGGTGATAGATTTTTTCACCTCGGTGGCAGATTTTTTCACCTGCGCGTCGAGTTCGGTCACCGATCTATCCAACCTTATAAAACCGTCTTTGACTAATGTTACCGCCGATATATGTTCACCCGGTTTGAGTCGTCCGTCGCCGGTATACAACGCGATAGTGTCCTCGGCGGCATCACGCTGTCGTGTTAAAACGTCATTCAGCGACACATTACCGGATTTCAATTTACCCTGGCGGTCTTGAAATACAACTATTTCGCCTGGGTCAACACTGGTTAAATTCAACGTATCGGCGATTTCATCCTCGATTAGTTTTTTTATGTCATCGGTGGCGGGCGTTTCCGTGGATCCTTTCAGCGCCGAAACCGGTCGCCCCCAGATATCAATCATTATTATTGTAAAAAAAAACAGCGTTTCTAATTAACCCGCCGGGCCTCTACGACCCCACTAGTGTATTCGTTTACAACCACATGAGGTGGTTTCCGCGATGATGAAATCGCCGCGAGTACGTTCAATACCTCACGGCCGCATATCGGTGGGTCACTTAACTGCTGTGTTGGCAGCGTGGAATAAAAAACCCGGGCTGAACACGCCCGGATATACCGCATAAACTCGTTCGGCGGGGCTAACCCGTATGAATCAAAATAGACGATCGCGCGCGGATCAATCGCGTACGCAACCCAATGAGTTCCCGCTCCGGAGGACCCATCGAGGTTAATTATGCCGGTTTCAATATTTCTTGGTGCCGCCGGTAATTGATCCCTCATAAAAACACCTCTGAAGTTTTTTATCGCTAGCGCGTTTGCGGCGTCTATTAAATCAAAATTAGACATGGGAGTCATAGACTCAGGAGTCATTGACTCCCGAGTCAATAAACGGTTCCCGGTAGTCTTAGACCCTTTCCCGAGTACCATGAATACGGGGTTCCCGGTAGTCTTAGACCCTTTCCGGCCACGGGTCGTTTTTTTTGTAGCCTTTCCCGGTTGCCTTCTTCAATGCCATTCCCGCCGCGGTACCAACGGCTCCTAACGCCGCCGCCTTAGCAACTGCTGGTGCGGCCGCGGCAATCAACGCTGGAATCGCGGCTAACAGCGGAAATATCCCACCGGTCTTTTCCATGTTTTTAATTGCTGCGGCTGAAAAATCTATTTGAACACCCTTTTTATTCTTCATCGCATCATTGAAATGTTTTATTTGACGCGCCGTCAACGATATCTTATGATTACCACCTGCCATCTGTGACGGCTTCAGCGTTATTGTGGTTCCGCATTGTTTAGCCGACTTTGATCGTAATTTCTTGACTTGACCATCAGTCAACTCTACACTGACGACACTATACGACATTTATTGTAAACGCGTTTGTGCTTTCAATTACATGTTTTCCACTGGCGCATCAACGATTCTCATTCGTCCACCAACACCTTCCAACAGCATTGATTTATCGCTGAGAATGACAGCAATAGCTCTATAATCAGCAATAACGCCGCGAGTTACATTAGCTCGGAAGTGTATATCAACGACGGATTGTCTCGTTAAATCAAGATGTTCCAGCGAAAAGTAATAGATCGGATATAGTTCTCTGAAATCATATTGTGATATTTGCAAACCAGTGTCGACGTTTTGATCACGACTCATATACGACAGCAACCGATGGTACACGCGTGCAATATGGTTTTGACCGTAATTAAGCTGTATATCCTCGGATGGTTCCTGCTGACCGTTTATTCTCAGCGAGACGTCAGTAACGCCTAATCGATCAAATATCATATGGCTGGATAATTGATTATCAACTCTCGTCATATCCTGCAACGCGACAAATATATGACGTGGAGCCGAAATGCCTTGTTGTGATGCCAGGTTCCATGTGAATATACCATTGATATTTGATTGCTTAGTATCTGTTGTTGTTGTTAGCCAACTTAGTAATGATTTTCCTCCCTGCTCCATAAAGGATAGCAATCGTGCCTCTGTGGTAATGGATGGAGTTATTACTGGCATCCACAATAATATTTTAGTTAAAACGACTTTACCAGGGTCATTATTTGGATTTGCAAGATCCGCTGGAATTCTCCAAATTGCATTTCTATCATCACCTTTTCGCACAAGCACCACGGTATGCTTTGCTCCGTAGATAACTTTTCGCACGTTCCTACAAAATCCAAATATATGATGCAGTGGAATCGCGCATGAGAAAGATCTACGCGGTCCTGTTAACATTGATATGCGTGTTGCAGCTCCGAGGTTGAAATTAGGATCGCTGTTTATAATCATATTCTCAACATCAGCGTCATTGTTATTAGCATTATTTCTTGGTCGTCTTACCACAAATTGCGAGTTTCCAGCAGTGTTTTTATTATCCTTTGCAAACATCATAGATGGACCCGCTGATCTTGTATAATCGTCGGAATATCTTGCTAGCCCGATTATTGTTGTAGCAACATCAACATCGCGTTCTATAGACTCGATCTCTCGCCCGTCAATGAGATATTTTGCGCTCTCAAATAGCGCCATTACGCCGTTATTGACTAAGCCAACTTTGGTACCATCTGGATACGGTGCTGGTACAGCAGGAGTATCGGCCTCTGTTACAAGTTCTCCTTCGATTTCAATAAACGCTTCACACGGTAAAAAATATTTACTGGTATCATGGACTTGAAGTTCAATTCGCGATCGTATGTTGGGTTGTACTGCATGATAGGAATAAAATTGATAATTACGGACAGAATCATCCTTGTGCACTGGTGCGTCCATATCAAACGCCGGGTCAGCTGTTCGTTTAAACATTTTATTTAATAATACGCTGCTGCATCTAAATCATCGTCGTGGTTTTAAACCACTTCCCGCTATTATGTTTGCGATGTCATCTTGATTATTGTTTACCAACGACGCTAGTTTTTCTTCCACGGCGTTATTTATTACTTTACTGACATTTGCAGGCATCACTGTCGTTGATGGCATCACCGGTGGTTTTTGTTTTTTTCTTGAAAATCCCCTAGATTTCACCAACGACATTAGTTTGTCCCGTGCGGCTGAAAGCGCCTTTCCGGCGACATCTCCAATGGCACTAATACCCTTATCACGAATAACATCAATAGCCTTCATTCCTAATTGTTTGGCTAACGGCGCTACTTTTGGAGCCATTCTTGTAAATAACCCCGCAATGGTGCTACCGAGACCGTCTCCGTACCACGCGCGGTAAATAGGCAATCGCGAGTTTACCACGTAGACGAGTACTGGTTTATCGTGGTTGTAGTGTATGATCATCCTTATTAAAAACACCAGTTTTCCAATTAGTGATTGTAATCACCAGTGATTGTGATCACCAGTGATTGATTACCCCCCCACCGCCGTGTGGAAAACCGGAATAAATTTTATCAAAATTTCCTTGGGTTTTTACCCTCGATAAAAATCCGGTTTTTTTCTGGTTTTTTCTTGATTTTTAGTCATTTTTGGTCGTTTTTTGTTGCCTATAGTCGTTTTTTTTCTCGATTTTTCAGAAAAACATCGATTTTCTCTAAATGATTTCCTTGGGTTTTTGCCCTCAACAAATGGCCAAAAATAGCCAAAAACAGTCAAAAAGTGGCCAAAAACAGTCAAAAATTAACAAAAACGATAATTTTTTTAATCATCCACGAGTTCGTCTATGAGCGTTCGATATGAATTAATGTCTATGATACCACCTGCAAATAACCGCTTGCAAATATCAGCGGCCTCATTGATTATTTCCGTAGAGTTATTTCCGGCTCGTTTTCCTCCGATTAGTACCTCTAGCCGTGATATATCACTGAGAACACTACCAGGACAGGTAACACTAGCGTTTTCAACTAGACCACTACCACTTGGATACCCCTCTCCGCTTGTTTTTTTAGAACCAGCTTTTTTTTGATGTTTTTCTCGGACTTCTTCTTTTTTCTGTTGTAGTATTTCTTGTTGTTGTTGTATATCATAATCATCAACCCCCCTTCTAAATTCTTTATATCCCAATTCTTTTGTATGCAAGCGATCAACCCCTTTATTTGTTTTATACAACCAATTAACCCAGTCATCTCGTTTTATATTACTGTTTTTATACTCGTCTTTTAAAAAGTCATTTCTTGAATAATAGCTTTGAGCGGCAAAATTACCAAAAATCCTATAATTGTCTAATTTCAGTAATTGAGGTCGTTTTATTTGTGTTATAGCATCTTCAGTGAGTTTATCTATAAAGGAGACCCCTTTTTGAGTGGAAATTTTTTGAAGTTCACCAACATCACCCTGTTCAGAATCATCAATATCAGCTAATCGTTCATACTCTCGTTGGGTTTTTATATCACTGGAAAGTTGTTTTATCCGTTGCTGTGTTTGTTCTGTCTCTGCTGCTATCTTTTCAAGTACAGGAAGAAGAGGTGCCTCTTTCCGTTCGCCTTCCTTAGGAATATCCCCATATATTGCTCGTTCTGTTGCAGCTGTAACATCCTTAGTCGCTTTAGTTACCGGGGCAAAGAGTTGTTCGCTTCCAACAGTAAAATCGGTTTGCATTTGTTGTCGCGTTTGAAGTTGTTCTCGGACCCTGTCTCGTAACGGTATGAACTTTTTAAGCGCTGCTAGCCGCTCTCTGGCTAGCCGAGTAGTAAGTGATTCGCCTACCATTATTGTAAATTGATCCGCAATTTTCTAATTTTCCGCCGAGTGTACCATCGGGAGCTCCACGGAGTTTTCGTCTATAATCCTTCTAATGTTTTTGATCTTACTAGAAATCTCCCGGCGTCGTTCATAAACACGTCCGAGTTTTTTTCGTATTATTTCAACGGCAGTGAATAGTCCAATGAATGCATTTGCGTCATTGTGGTACAAGTTTTCATTAATCGTATGTTGTAATCGTTTTATAAAAAAGTACTCGCGGGCCAGGGTAAAACGCCCCCGTTTCGATTGTTCGTTAATAATCTCATAATCGGATAATATTTTTTCACTGTCGAGACCATCAGATAATTCAATTCCTTGATTTTTTAATTTTGAAATCTCGGCTAATATATTATTGATGTCTTCGATATTCATTATTCTTATAAAACATCTTGTTTTTAAATAAAAAAAAATGAAAACCCCGCGTATCAATTCCGAAGGTGTTTAATAATTCGTTTTCTTCCGGAATGGACAATTTATTGTCATGGCGACTTCGTCAGCGCCATAGGCGCCGGTGACTTCGTATCTACATATGAAAATCGAATTCTATGCCCGGTCTTTTTTGAGATTGCTGTTTGATATACTCGTTCTGCTACTTTTCGTATTGAGGCGATACAAATGTCAAAGTATCTACTGGCTTCATTCATCGACTGAAATATTTTTTCCTCGTGAGTTGTTGTATCAAATGACTTTACGGGTTTTGCTTTCTTTGGGTATTTACCGGTTTGGCCTTTTTTGGTATTTTGACTCTGCGAGACAGCTTGCAAGTTTATAAGAGAATTATCAGTCTTATTATTATTAATATGATCAATCACAAGTCCATTTTCGATTAATCCGTTGAATACCTCAAATACCGCCCTATGAACATGGTACTTCTTCTTTCCGGCACCAAACATCAGATACCCCTGATTACTTACGGTACCAACCGGCTTCTTCAGTTTGCGGTTTCTAACAATGCCGTCGCGAGATGCCTCGTAATTGACGAGCACAGGATGCGGCTGAAATTCTTGGTCCATTTGTATAATAATACTACTTGTCTAATTTATTATTTGGTTTAATTATGAATCTTTCAACGTAGTCTTGGGGGGTTTTGATGACGAAGTCAGCGGTGGGGTCAATGACGGCGTTTTTAATTCGCTTGTCATAATAGCGTTTTAGTTCCCTGTATCGCTTTCCGCCACAATTAATACACAACTGCGATTTTCCTCTTACACCGACGTGACAAACCAAGCACGGGAGGGGGCCAAGAGAACCATTACGAACGCTTTGTAAATGATACCCGCAGAATTCGCCTCTACATGATTTATTGCACGGGGTTGTCGACCCAATCATCAACCATTTGCAGTGATTCATTATACTATATTCTTTCATTTAAATACTTGTTTTAATTATATGGATGAGTTCGAGAGATTAGCAGCAATTAAGCCCTGGAAAAATATTAAGTTCAATCTCGATAGAGTCCTCAAGGACGCACCAAAAGCGTTAATAAACGATAGAACCCTGTTGAGTAAAATACGCGATTGTATCGATGAATTCAAGCGTGATGGCGCATCTCATAGTTGGTCAACATTTCGAATTGATGGCGTTGTTGATGCTACCATGAACGACAACCGCGCAGCAACGATAATATCACAACTTGACGGTAAAAGGTATTTCTTCAGAGTAAAATTCATTGTCCGGGTGGAATCAGGTGATTGGATCATACGTGATAAATTTGAACCAGTTCTCAGCGACAAGAAAACAGTCATTGTCAGCCGCGACTCCAAGCCGGGGTTGTTAACCGGAATTGACAGACCATACTATGAACGAGCGTATCCTGAAACAGCAGTTGTTTATGGAATATACCCGTTAAATAAGAAACCTGATATCGGAAAACTGAAACCGATGAAACAGTCAACTGGGATAAATTGTGTAGCAGAACGAATAATAGAGCATTTTACAAATGCATGTCGAGGAAACAAATTGACTGATTTACGACGTAGCAAAATCAACCAGTGGGAACTAACCGTAAAAGAGCGTGGAGCAACCATCAGCGACATAGCGAGATTAGAAACGTCGTTGAGATTTCCAATAACCGTTACAACAATAACCGGTGAAGTATTATACGAATCAAAGTACAAATCAAATGGGACCCCAATCAAAATTATTGATCATAACGAACACGCATGGACGCCCGCGATCACAGTGTTTCCACGGGATAGAACAGTAAGGTATATACCCGAAGAATTCCTGGGAGAACAATTCTCCAAGGACGGTTTTCTCGCGGAGAGGAAACTATTTGATGCTATTGCCTACTTGTGTAAAAACGACCCTGTATCAGTGTGGTTACTTCGCAGCGCTGAAAACGATGCGGATACCTTTGATCAGTTTGTAAGACCAAACGGCGAATTATATCGCACTGAAGCATTTCACAACAGGATGAAAAAAACCGCCATGGAATTTGAAGAGCATGATGAACAACTGCTAACAAATTGTTTTACAATTCCATCGGTTGTAGCTCGTGTTGCAGCAAGGAAAAATGCGTGGAGACCAACGCGCAGGGAATTTCTACCGGATGTACAATCCAGTTGTTTGGAATACTATCACGGTGGACTATGGAACACTGAATACAACCGCGACGCTATGATCTCGGTTGATATGGTTGCCTGTTATCCAGCGAGTTTTCTCGGGTATGGATCCGCCGCTGAGTACTTTAGACGATTTGGACACCCCAGTCATGAAATGACTCGTGTTGCTATTAATGGACCACTGCCTGATTTTGATTTAACCGGATTCGCTCGCATAGTATCATTTGAATTCGCGGCAGGACTCCATCGCTGTTGCTATATTTGGATCGGTAGACACATGGCTGAAAAGAAGTGGCTGCCAATAGCGCTGCTACGGTATATGATTGATTGTAGCATGCTAGTTTCGTTGATTGTCAGTGACGCGATTATATCATACCGGGCACAGACTGAAGTCTGGTTACCAGAACCGGAGCGTCTAGATAGCATAATTGACGAGTCCAGAAAAAACATTGATGCCGACGAGGAATATATCATCGAATGGTCCAGGAGGATATTTAACCAACGAAACCGCGAGGCAAAAGATCTCGGTAGAAGAATAATTGGTAAGTTCACACAAGGTGGAAAAAACCACGACTACAAACGATATTGCTCACGGCTGATTATAGATGACGCAGAATATGATTTCGTAATCAAGGACGCAGTGGCAAAAAATAGATACGTGAACTGCAAAACAGCTTTCTTGTCCAATGGAACGAGGTTGGGTACAGTTGTTTCCTACAGCGATGGAGACAGCCCGGCATATCCGCATTTGAGGGCGTCTATGCTGGGTTACGCCGCTATCAATTTATTCTCGATGATAAATAGATTTCCCGACACCGCGGTTAGAGTAGCCGTTGATTCATTTTATATAGACGTAAAGTACAAGGGAAACTTAGCCGAGTTTACTAGTCCGGACGAGAGTTGGGGTATATGGAGAATTAAAAATGAAATACGACGCGATTATTCCCCGTCAGCAAATGTCACCGTTGAAAACAATTACTTACGCGGTGATAATTTATCAGAATGGTCTAATGCACCACCGTGTTCTGATCCAATTTGTAGATATAAAACAGTTTATTTAAGCGGCTGTGGCGGGTCAGGAAAGACGACTCGGGCAATTGAATTATTTCGAACGCGGGCAAGTATAATCGTGCTTACACCGACCCATAGACTAGCGCGAGAAATAAAACAACGAAATGTTGACGCCGTTACTTATCACAGCTTTTTTCGATACAGCGGCGGTGAGTGGACTCCTGATCGAATGGGTGAAAAATTTATTCCTGGGGTTATCATTTGGGATGAAATATGTACTGTTTCGTTAGATGTTTTACAAATGTTTCTTGATTGGTTGCTGCTCGCGAATACAGCGGTAATCATGTGTGGCGACCATGGTCAACCACCACCATTTGTCGGCGAGGGCCCACATGATTGGTTAAAGGGTTTTGTGGACTATTATGAAGAAACCGATACTGATTACCGAGCACTTGATGAACAACTGCGCGGGGTTAAAAAATTAATCAGATTACAGCCGGATAGAATTCAGTGTGAAATAATTCGCGAGGTGATTCCGGAAACGCCGTTAAATAAATTCTGGGAAACATGGAGACCAAACGATTTGATTGTAGCGAGTAGAAAGATAGTCAGGGACACACTTCAGCGGAAGTTGTTTACGTTGCATAAGGAAAAGTTTCCAACGCGTCCAGTGCCGTTATGTTATAGACCCGCGGATACACGGCGGCAGAATATTGAAGTTGAGATTCCAGGCCGGACAGAAAAACAAATTCTCGTGCTGAATGATATTGTGCTCGTTGATATCAGCGTCGTCGAGGACGCGCTACGTGCTGATAAATCCCCGTGGACGCTAGGATACGCAACGACAATACATTCCTCGCAGGGACTAACTATCACGGACACAATTGTTTGGATAGTTGATAATCGCATCGAATGGTCGAATCTAGTCTATCTTGCAGTGTCCAGAGTACGAAGGATAAATCAGCTTCGAAGAATTGTTATTGACGGAGTCACTGACGGAGTCACCATCGATGCAAGCGTCATTGATAGAAAACTCTCGGGTTACCGCCAACAGGATAAAAAAAAACAGCGGCGTTTTGATATTGATGCCGAATTAATAATCTCGCTACGACAACAACAGAATAATCACTGCGCGAGTTGCAATTGTATAATGAGTTGGCGTTATTCGGATAAAGACACTCGCCAATTTACCGTGGATAGGATCGATAACAGTCTCGGTCATGTCAAAAACAATGTGAGGTTGACCTGTCTTGAGTGCAATAGACGCAACGGCGCTAGTTAAGACCACGTGGTGGCAATTGAGTATCGTTAGGTATCACTTGTAGTTGCTCGCGTGTAAATCCGCGCTGAGGAGCAGTTGAATCCAGTCTATAGATCGGTGATCTACCAGTTGATCGTGTTATCGTTGATATGTTATGTGTGGTAACACTCCAAATAGGATCAGTAGCCCTTTTTTTACCGCCTTCAAGCTCTCCTGGTTCATACAGATATCTAACAGTGACATCGCCGAGAATCGGCTTGGAAACGCTATTTATTTTTGATTTTCCGGGTATATACTCGTATTTAATCGCGTCGCTGGGCTTCATGTTGATTGCTCGGGTAATCTCGTTATTTAACGCTGCAATTACACCTGGCAACCTTTTAACCCATTCACGAGATCGTTTTTCTTGGATGAATTCCTTCGCGTATTGATATCCAAATAACCGTTCAGCAAGAGTCCGATTGAATCGTTCAACAATTGCCTGATCACGATGTAGCGCAGTATGACCTCGTCGTATCGCGACGCTATGATGTTTCAGCGTTGATAAAACAGCGCCGCGAAATTCACTACCGGGATCAACTTGTAATAGATTTGGCCAGCGCAGAGGGCCTCTTCGATAAATTCTTTCAAACGCAGCGGCTACTTCAGTTGCCGACTTTGTTTTTAACGGCTCCGCTTGTTTGTATCGACTCGCAACATCAACTACGGTTAGCGCGTATTTGTAACCGTTGTCATGCGGCAGAAATAGTATATCAGCCTGATGAACTTCATTAGGTACGCTGACATCAAAGCGCGAGAAGTTGATTTGTTTAGGCGGTGGTAGATAGATTTGCCATATAGCCTGTTTGGATAACCAATTAGCCGCAGTGGTCTTTGTTACCTTTGCAGCGCTTGCAAGCTTACCAATTGCGGCCTTCCCCTTCCAGTATCCTCTCGGAGAATAATAGATGGAATCCATGTTGTTATTATAAACGCTATCGTTTTCAATTACCAGCGCGAGAAGCTCCGCTTCCAATCATTAATTTACCTTTCATAGCCGATTTTACCAACCATGAGGCCAATTTTTCTTTGACGGATTTATCGGGAATAGCATTTAACGCGTGAATTAATTTTACATCCGCGATATGACGCTGTTGCAGATCACCGCTACGATAAGCTATATCATGTATCCGACATGCTTCGTCGATAGCGTTTATTGGATACTCACCGGGTCGCGGCTGATTTTGATCATCGAGTCTGATATCTAATCGTGTTCCGGGGCCACAGTAGCTATATCCTGGGAGGTGCTTTTCTCCTGGATACTTTGCCCAGGGAGTACCGGGGAGTTTTGATAACTTGGCTGCAATATCACCTCCTCGCTTTTTTTTAAAACGTCTCCGGGTCTAGCAGAAATAAATCTAAATTTCTTTGTACCGCATTGTGCACACTTGCCAGTAAGCGCCGATCTGTTATTTTTTGTTGTAGCGGTTGTCATATCATTTGTGCCAGTACGCACTCTACACTTTACACAATATAGATCCATAATTTATGTATAGAGACATGAATATAATTGACTTTTCAGCGACTAAAACAAGAGAACCAGTTAAGCATGTTGCAGCGTTACCAAACTCGATCCGGATGATTATCATCGGACCATCTGGATCCGGCAAGACGCAATTGTTACTTAATTTAATAATGAGATGGATGAAGTGGGATAAGTTGTATTTAATCGCCCCTAGCGTGGATGATCAACGATGCTACGAGGTGTTGAAAGATTTTAACGAGAATGCATCAGCGATCGCTGAAAAAAATGTTATTGAGTTTATTACAGATATCAATGATGCACCAGGTATCGATGATATTGATGGCGACGTCAACAATCTAGTCGTGTACGATGATGTTATGTTAGACAATCAAAAAAACCCAGCTAGGATATTTTCCAGAGGCAGGCATAAAAACACCGACGTGATATATGTCACTCAACGATACACTCAGATTTCAAAAGTAATCAGAGACAACTGTAATACTCTTGCTGTATTCAACGGTGTTGATACACACACGCTACGAAATATTTGGCAGACATGGTGCGGCGGTGACATGGACTTTAATGTTTTTCGAAACTTTTTTAGTCATGCTCAGTCG
Organism: Sinohyriopsis cumingii; assembly: GCA_028554795.2. Lineage (NCBI taxonomy): Eukaryota > Metazoa > Mollusca > Bivalvia > Unionida > Unionidae > Sinohyriopsis > Sinohyriopsis cumingii. The sequence goes on along the minus strand of CM068840.1, from coordinate 47,773,006 downwards.
ACCCCACATGGATTTGTAACGATAAATTTACATGATCCTCGGACACGATATCGTATCGGACTTGACCAAATATTCGGTTAGTTGTAAATAATTTTCATTGTAAATAACTACTTAGCAGCAGAGGGGGCGACGACATCGACGCGGTCGTCGATGTGCTTACCGGACGCTGACGACGCTGGGGATCGACGCGCAGAAGGTGTTAATTAAACCAAATGACGTTCCGGACAATTGTCGATTTGGCCCCTCGACGATGACAACGACGAGGACGTCGTTTTTTTTTTACCAGGCGCTGACGACACTAGATCGTTGAGTGCAGAAAGTACTAATTAAGCCAAATGACGATTGGACAAAATGTCGGATTCGCCCCCTCTGCTGCTCGCCCTGCATTTCACACAATATAAATCCATATTTATTTTATATTATTCTAATGGAAATCACTGACTTTTCTGCTACAAGTAAACGATAACCAGTTAAGCATCACGCAGCGCTACCAAATTATGTTCGTATGATTATTATACGTCAATCTGGGAGTGGAAAAACACAATTATTGTTGAATTTAATAATGAAGTGGATGAAGTGGGACAATTTGTATTTGGTAGCCCCGTTAATTGATGATCAACGATGCTCCGAAATATTAAAAGATTTTAATGAAAGTGCAAAATCGTTAAAGAGAGAGAGGAGATGATGTTGTTGAATTTATAACTGACATTAACGAAGCGCCAAGTATTGATGATATTGATGGATTTATTAATAATTTAGTTGTTTACGATGATGTAATGCTGGATAAAAATCAAATCCAGCTAGGATATTTTCCAGAGGTAGACACAAAAACACAGATGTGATTTATGTAACCCAGCGGTATACACAAATTCCTAAAGTGATCAGGGATAACTGTAATATTCTTACTGTCTTTAACGGAGTTGATACTCACACGTTACGAAATATTCATCAGATCTGGTGTAGCGGTGATATGGATATAAATAAGTTTAGAAATTTATTTTAGTCAGGCTCAATTAACTCCACACGGATTTATAAATTTACACGATCCTCGAACACGGTATCGAATCGGTCTTGATACATTTTTTGGATAATAGCAGCAGGGAGGGCGACGACAACGAGTTGGTTCATTTTTTGTAAATCGTATTCGCACACTTAGTCGTTTTCCAAAGAAAAACAGCACAGCTAACTCGGAGAGGGCTCTCAGAGATACTCTTTTCAGGCCCTAAAATAAGTTAGCTGTTTTCGTGTTGTTAATCCTTTTTTTGTGGAGGGCTTATTTCGGCATGGAACCACAACGCCATATTAGAAATATTATAATCTGGTTCGAGTCAGCTATTTGTTGTAATTAAACAGACGACAAGAATGAAATTATACGCTGCATGCATTGAACGATTAATGTAATGGGTAACGAATTCATGTGCGCGCATGCGCAACATATATCAATGCAGAAGTACTTAACCTTGTCATATGTACTGCACGGTTTAGTTACAATTTTAGCTGCCTTATACATGGTTTGATGTAGACTCACAGAACTCTGTGTGGTTTCTTGTGAGTGTACGCTGTGTCTGGTGACGTTGGTTCTGAAGAGTGTACTGGTATTCTCGATGCAAGGGACCAAGGCTTGGCGTCCATCGGGTCTGTATTGAATGTGAGGGCTTTCGGCGATCCGACAACAGACTGAGAGGGGCGGACCATGCGTGGCGCTTCTGACCATTGACTAGAGCGAGTGGAATCGGAGATACATCTTGTACGTCAAATGGGCGCCACGATAGTTATATATATTTTGTTCCATGTTGTTATTTTCACTATTGCTATCTGAGCAGATTTACGTGCATTCCCATTTCATATCGTTATATGAACGATAGATTCATAAATATATACATATCCCTATATCCCTTGGTGTCTAATAAGATTTTGTTTATATTGGGGTGTATATCATATACTTTTATTTTGTTGATCAGTGATAAGACTTAATTCACGTTTGTTTGAAATTCCATTCGTTAAATTCATGTTTGAGTTTCTTCGTTGAGTTACTTGTTGTTGATAGTTCCATGTTTGGAACCGTATAATTTTCCTTATCTTTTTGTTTATAATGGTGTCAGATTTTTTTAACATTTAATTTGCGTTTGTAAATAAACATCTTATTAACGCAGTTGCTTTGGGTGTCTTCACTAATCCAGTCCCAACCCAGCTTCATCTTGTGACAGTCACTTTCAGAAAAATAACATCCAGGACAGTGGTTGTCGATAAAGAAATGCATCTGATATTCAGGATCAAAAAGTGGTAAATGTTTGAGTTCCCCATATGTACTCAACTAAGAATCATAAAATGGTGTACTCTAGATGACTACTCTCTAAAGTTCAGATGACACCTTACCCATAGCTCAGTAATGTTGCTGATAACAATAATAATAAATAATAATCATTTCCTTAAAGAATTTGTTAAATTTCCTACTTCCTAACATGCATAAGCCTAATTTGTATTTTACTTAATGTCACATTACGTCTGACTTTAGTTTTTAATTGATTTATTGAGGATTGTATTTGTTTCTAAGAATATTCACTGGAAAAAATAGAAATAAATCATAGAGATGCATGTTAGAGTACTCAACTCTTACCAACCTGACACAAACAGATACGGATTGTCTTGCGCTCTTGAACAAGTCCACTCAATTGCCTTCATCACATAAAACTAAACTGTAGGAGTATATGAGAGAGAGAGAGAGAGAGAGAGAGAGAGAGGTGGGGCTGAAAAGTACTTGACCCAGTCGTAGTGCTACTAACTTATGTGTCATTCTTCAACAGTATCACAGTTGTTCATACACTAAACAAAATAAAACATGTAAACTTGTGAACTTATGCAATCTAAATTGTGTTGTCTTTGCTTAGATGGTGTTATCCAGATTTAAAGCTATTGCAAGCCAATGTCATAACAGGTTTACTCAAGGTTATGTCCCTTATCAATCCACAAGACGGAAGTCAGATAATACTTACCTGTATAAACTTTAAAAGGTCAATGAATACCTATCCTTCAGTTTCATAAATGTCAAAAACTTTGTCAGATACCTTTAATTTATGACAAGGCCATTTTATATGTAAAACAAATGTATTTCTAAAATGATACAATAACAATGCGGGCGAAAGAGCCAGCTGCATAGGGGTATGCATTTTGCTTTCTGTCACCACACCAGAAGAAGAAAAGTGCATTGTCTGCCAAATAAAACAACGTTATTGTTGGTGCCGTATTGCAGAACAGTTTATATATGTTACATAAACCACAAACATGTTCACACTTATATCAGCAACGAAAGGATATGAACATTATTACAAATTATTACAACTTGTATAGTTAGTTATAAATCATTATGGGCAGAGGATAGTGGATACAGACAAATCACCCATGACAAAATCTCCCATAGACAAAATCCAGCCGAAGCAAAATCAAAATCCCCCCAGTAGAATGAAAGGTATGATATTATCTTTTCCTCCACTCTTAACTTTAGCCCTTTTTAAACCTTTAAACCATCACCACTATATATCTTTGTGTGACAGTTTCGTTTTGTGTATGCTTCCCTTTAATAGATATAAGACATATTGTTTGCGGCTAGATGTTAGACATTATCAGACAAGACGATTAAGATAACTATTGATCATTTTCATCTAAAGACTAATTGAACGCGCATTTGCTTTGTCACCATGCTTTCATAAGTACTGTATTTAACAATATTGTTATATTTTGGGAAGTACTTAAAAGCTTAGCTATATTTTGATTGGATAAAGATGAAATTCCATAATGAAATTAAAAATGAGGTATATTGAAGACATGTCACATTTCGTCTTTTTTTACTTGTGAGTAAATACTTAAAAGGTAAGACATAATTTAATTGGATAAAAATGAAACTATAATTAAATGAAATACGATGCATATTGATAAGTCGTATTTCATCTTCCTCCCCTAATCCCGTTTCAAAATAGGACAGTATATTGGTGACGGTTTAGAAAAATTAAAAAACTTAAACGAAGAGAGGGAATTATGTCCTATCTTTCATTTCACTGTGGGGACGGTGAATTTGTCCTACACCCGAGGAGAGGAAAATCCTATATTTCAGGATAACAGAAGCACTCTAAAAAAAATAGCATTTGATATAGCTTTGCTCATGTAATGGACGTGTCACGAGAAAGAAAGGCACATCGTCTCATATAGTTGACATTTATAGCTTCTTCTCAAGATTTGATAAATCTTACTTTTTGGTTGACTATACAATACCCTTTCACCGCTCCGGTGGCGTAGTGGTTGGGTCTTCCACTTCGGATGCGTGAGGTCGCAGGTTCCAAACCCGGCCGAGTCTTACCAAAGACTTATAAAAATGGTATTAACAGCTGCTCGTTAGGCGCTCAGCATTAAGAGGTTAGCGTTAGGACTGGCCGGTCTGGTGTCAGGATAATGTGACTGGGTGGGACATCATTTTGTATGTCTGCGGCATGATGCCCCAGTGCTACGCTGAAAATAAATTCTAAAAGACACACTCACAATATCCTTTCCGAATGTTCTCTGATTATTTGCCATAGATGCATTACTTTCAGTCCGGTTAAATTCTTTTAAATAGCACAGTCCAATGTATGCATGGTGAATCGACGTTGCAGGTGGAGGGTGTTAAGTCAGTTTTATTGATAAATATCTAATTTTATTTTGGTTCATAGCGTTTAAGTGATTATTATAGTATTTTATGTAGGCTTACATAAGAAAACTCAAACAGTCTTTAAATATAGAAATGTTAGCATCATTTGCTTTTTCAGTAGTAATAAATCAGTCGTACTACAGCAGAGTCTTTCAATAATGGATTAATTTTTTTATAAAAGCAATCCATAGCTGAAACTGTTGTAGAGTTACAATCAATAGCTTATTTTGTAAGTTCGAGTAAATTCTTAGTCCGGGCCTTTATTCTTGTATGGATCCAAGTCCAAAAGTCACATGATAGGCGAATTATATGTATCACAGTACCAATTGTTTTTCCATAGACCTCAAATGCTAATGTTTGGTGAAATAAATATACTTTCTATCCTACCTCAGCATGCATGTCACACACTGTCATAGAGAACATTGTTCGATTGTCAACTTGACAAAGACAAAACCAGGTACTCCATTGCATTTAAGAGAGATAACTCTGCTGGAACTAGGCAGGGGTAAGAGTTATCTAGTCACAACGGTCACATTTTACTAAAGTGTACCACATTTAAAAAAAATAATACAAAATACATAATATGATCTAGATAGGAATTAACATAATCTCACATGTTGCCGAGAGGCTTAACTTTTTTTAAAAAGCCAAACAGAAAGTACAACTCTTACCTAATGCACCAATCACAGCTAGTGTTCTTCATTTCTGAATGCAGTGTTTCCTACACCTTAAGCTCCTCCCAGCTGGACTTTCGCAATTGGTACCGTGATACCTATACACGAGCACTTGTTTTTTTTTCTTTCGGGGGGTGTTTATTTTCCCGTTTTCTAAAGTGTTGGCAAGGAATTGAAACGCCTTTGACAGAATAAGACGGGGAAAATGAATTAGCTGTACACAATGTAAACTTATCTCTGCGATGTACCTTTCAATGCAGATATTAAGTTCGTGTGAATATTGTCCTGTCTGTTCTGACAAAATCTTTATACTTTATACTTTTAAAAATATTCAGTTACTTTTATGATCCTTACTTGAATATGTCATTTACATTTGAAAGGATGATACATAATCAGGGTCTGTTTGCATATTTTTAGTAAAACATGCCTCTGATCCAGTGATTCTGTACTCATGTGCAACCGAAGGGTGATGGGGCGAGAGGGAAGGACCCTTCTTTAAACCATCATTGATTGTTTTTCTTTATCTTGAGCCTGTAATGTACACACACACACACACACACACACACACACACACACACACACATACATATATATATATATATACATACATAACATGTAATTTAGAATTGAAATGTTACTTAATGAATTATGTACATACATGCGCCTAAGAAATTGACCAAAGATTTGACGTTAATTGGTCCCTTTTTTATTAACAGGAAACTGAAACGAAGAACCAGTCTAAATAGAGAAGTTTTGGGGCGGTGCATGCTTGTTCAAACTAGATCGGGAAACAAGCGGGAAAGCTTAAGATGTTCCATCCTAAAATCATGCGTCTACGACGTTAGCAAAGAAACAAAATGTTCATAGGACGTGTGTTATATTATATATATATATATATATATATATATATATATATATATATATATATATATATATATATATATATATATATATATATATATAATGCATATTTTCAATAGAGCAATATGGCGCGTGTACTCTCCCTCCCTCCCTCTTTCTGTGTTCTGCTCAAAACAGACTTATTTGTAGACCGTAGATTATAAATCGTAGCGTTTGTGTTTGTTTGAGCTGAGGCCTCGAGTGGCCTAGTGGTCTAATGGTCTTTTGATGATAGTGTGCCAAAGTAGGCTTTCTAATTCATTCAGCGTGCCAACAACCTATATTTCTATAAATCTAACTGCTCTACCATATTTTTATATATTATATAAGTACTCGTATATATGAAACTACTATTAAAACAAATATATTTGATCTTGAATTTATTATATTAATGTTTAATTAAAGAAATTGAACATAAAAACTTAAATGGAATGTAATGAATCTGTATCTCAATTACTGTGAGCCTTGTCCTTGCATGCTATTGGTTAATTGTTCAATATCAGGTACATATTTGGTCACTTTCAGCTTCACACAGGCTTCTGAGTGTTCAGGTGTTAGGCGACTTCTTTGTGGACTTAAAACAGCTTTCATATGAGAGAAAATCTGTTCACAAGTATAAGTTGAACCAAAAGTTGAAAGTAGAGCAAATGCAACTTTCTTCAAACAGATGAATGATTCAGGGAGAGATGACTAGCAGTTGAGAATAGCAGCTGACTTTTCCAAGCAGTTTCCTTCCAGAGATTTCCGCAATTCGGCAAATTTTAATATCCATAATTTGATGTCTTAAATTCAACATGCTGCATTTCAAAATCGTCAATATCCATCCACCTATAAAGATCCAGATCTAATTGGGTAGTAGTCAGATCAAGCAAGTCAGGCTTGATGAGGTATGAAAATATGGGTCCATGAATTTGAAAGTCTTGACTTCATTTAGCAAACTCCACACTGAGTGCTTCAATGTACTTCTGAAGCTCTTCTATATTCACTGTGAATCGATCTGAATGAGCCTTCACATTTGGGAAGTACTTGAATGTTTTGGCGTTGATATCACGGCAAAATATGTCCAGTTTCAACGCAAATCCTTTCCAGCAGCCAAAAAGTTCAAGTACTGTTTGACCCTGTCCTTGTAAATGAAAGTTCAACTCATTTAAATGTGTCGTTATGTCTGTCAGAAACATCAGCTTCAACAGTCAGTCCTTATCATTCAATTCCGGAAAATGTTCTTTTTCATCAAGAAACACCTTAATTGCTTCCAGACAAGAAACGAATCTATTCAAGACTTTACCTCGACTAAGCCAGCGAACATTGCTGTACAACAAGAGATCTGCATATTCACTCTCAATTTCTTCTAGAAGAGACTTGAAATGCCTGTGAATCAATGAAAACGGGAAACTATAAAGTTGACTATCTTCAACAACAGTTACCATCACAGAGTGCAAGTCCATTGATGAGAGCTTTGCACACAAACTCTCCGGGTGTATAATGCAATAGAAGTTTAATAGTCGACGTCCAACGTGATTCTCGAGAAGTGTGACAAATCCTTTCTTTTTGCCAACCATTGCAGCAACACCATCAGTTGTTACACATAATCATTTATTTAACTCGATGTTCTGATTTGTGAAATAGCTTACGAATGCAGTCAGAATGTCCTCTGCTTTTGTTGCACCATGAAGAGCTAACAAGCAACACAACTCTTCATAAATACGATTATTTTCACAATATCTTGCCACTACAGCTAGGCGTGACAAGTCATTCAAGTCAACGCTTTCTTCAAGAGCGACACTAAATACAATAGCTTGATTTAATCCAGTCGTATGTTTAACTGTTTTATTTTCAGCCAAATCAGTTATGTGCCTCTCAATTGATCTTGCAGAAGCTGGTATTTCTCGAATCCGAGACAGTATAGTTTCTTTATTTGGTAAATAACTGAACAGAATTTCAGCTCTGGTCAAAAAAGTTTCTTTGATGTACTCTTCATCTGTAAAAGGTTTGCCTTTAGAAGCCACACACTGAGCAGTTTTGTAACTACATTCAGTAGCTTTATTCTTCATTCCAACTGCTTGACTCAAAATACCAGTTTGTTTCTTGAAACCAGAAATAGCCATTTTGATGGCTTCACTTTTCTCTTCAGAGGTTTTAAACTTGGATTGATGTTTGGTTTCATAGTGTCTTTGTACACTAGACGTACGACACACAACACTTTCACAACAGAAAGTACAAACAGCACGATCCTTTTGTTGTATAAATCCATATTCCTTTGTCCAATTTTCTTGAAATGGGCGTTGATCAAGTTTTTGCCTTTTTTCGGCCATTTTAGGAGTACTGTATTTAATACAAGATTATAAGAAATAGCAATAAAATTATAAACGTTTAACACGTTGGCCGCGTCCCTCAGTAGCGGCAGCATGCAGTGGCTGGTGTAGCGCCTTCGGCGTCACACTAATATAACCTGCTGCTGGCCAGTGAAAGCGGACATGTGGCGACACCTAGCTAATGCAAGAAATATTAAGAAAATGATATTGTGCAGTCCAGTGCACGCAGCAGCCATTACGCTGACGTATGTTGTTTTGACTTGCATTAAAAAAAAATATTTTTTTCCACTTATTATCTTTGTTGGGGGGGGGGGGGGGCATCCGCGTGCCATTGAAAATCGCTCTGCGTGCCAAGTCTGGCACAAGTGCCGTAGGTTGCCGACCTCTGGTCTAAAGCGCTCACCGTTACGGATCACTGCCATCTCACCTCTATCTGCGTGGCTTCGAGTCTCGGGCTCGGCCAATGTGGGTATGTGAGAAAGCTTGCCGGTAGCATCTCGTGGGTCGGTGGTTCTTCCCGGGTTCTTCATCCACCATTTATACTGGCCGCCATGTATAGCCTATCTTGTGCTGAAAAATGGCGTTAAACCCTATAACAACAATAGCAACAACTTATTCGAGCTACATTCAAACTTGTTGTTGATCATCGGAAGGACCTTGGTTACAATGGAACTTTCGTCAACGTGGTATGACTACTGGCTAATCTGATCAGAAGATATCAGCAGAATAAACAAATCCTACGAAGTATCATAACCTGACAAAATTACCTAGAATTAATAATAGGATTTTCAATGTTTTCGCCACAAGTGTTTTATCTCCCTTTTCGCAACTATTTCGTGACCGCCTTCATGTTACATGGTAAAAAAGACAGTTTTATTCTCTGGAGAAAAGAAGTTCTTCTAATAAATTTTAACCCATGCCACCCACAGATAAAAGAACCGGTTGTAAAATAGAACTCATTTCAGAGACATTTCAAACCCTTGACCCCAACTGTCAGAACACAGCCATACGGCCAGTTACCCCCCCCCCCAACAGAAAAAAACACACAAAAAAACACAACAACAACAAAAAGACCCAAAGAGAAACCCTTGTTGTTTTCCGTCCAGTCTGTCGCGCTCAGTGTTTGGATGCTTTGCAAATGAAACAAATAGTTAGAAATTAGACTTCGTTTAATTCAAGTCAGAATTCAATGCTTTCTAACCCATTTCTGTTTAGGCCAGTCAGTTGTGTTTGTCCAATATTTAAATTCAGAAGTGCACGGGATGGCTCAGTAGGTGTAACGTCCGACGTTTGGTCGTAACTTTTCATAAACTCGGGCATTCAATACTAGGTGCCTCTGATGACCACGAGCAGTAACCTCGTCTCGGGTCAGCTTGTTAGGTCTGTTTTTTATGGTACAAAATAGCTGATGACAGCTACTGTTTCTTGATTTTTTTAATTAATAAAACGTCATGCTACATACATGTCATCAAATTCTTATTACATTTCAAGACGATTTGGTGACGGTTTTATCAACCAGTCATTTACAAAGTTCAGCTTAAGGATGTGCCTATTCTTATGGCGCCGGTGTACTAGCTTTTACTGAAACGACTCGTACGGCTGCCGTTTAGGGGTCATCCATTTAGTACGTACGCAAACATCTGGCAAATCTTGACCCCTCCCTGTACACATGCGTACTTTTTTACACCCCCACCTGTGTACGTACGCTTGACGCCCCCCCCCCCCATTATGTAGAACGGCCTATATTTAATCCACATAGACACCATAAAGGATTAACGTGTTTAATAAAACAGATAGTCCACCGACCTTGAATGTCTGGCTGCATCAAAGAAATAAGCTGCTTAACTTTTAAACAGTTTGTCTAGTGTCCACTAAAATTCAAACACTGACTGAACCAGTCTAACATGTTACATATTAGACAAATTGTTATCGACGCTTTACCACCACCCCATACGCAAGCGTATGCATTTGGGTTACCCCCTCCCCCACCATGCGTACGTACTAAATGGACGGTCCCTTACCTTGCGTAACAAAGACTTTTCGCACGGTGACCGACGAATGCATTTGGGATAAGTCCTAAATATTCCGAATGATCCGCCATTAAGTCTTAATGAACTCCAATTGTCGTCAAGGAACATACGACAAGGAGATATATTTTGTATGTATCTTCATTTTTTCGCCATGTTGCAACACTTTTTCTTAACTAGTACAGTAAAAAAAAAAAACATATCATCGAAAAGTAATGTTTTCTAAAATAAATGTAGTGTAGTAATTGGATCAATTAGAAGTTTAGTAGACAACCCGTAAACGTTGAAATAATTTACAAATCAACTATTTTTTACAAGACATTGTGGGCAATTTTTTGTAAGGTGTAGTGGATATGACGGGTCTTGTATCTTCTTAACTTTGTTATTGTTGTTGTAGTTTTTAACGCCATTTTTCAGAACAAGGTAGGCTGTACATGGCGGCTAGTATTACTGGTGGAGGAAGAACCCTGGAAAACCCTTGGAAGAACCACCGACCCAAGAGAAGCTACTGGCAAGCTTTCTCACGTACCCACGTTAGCCTAGCCTGAGTCTCGAACCCTTGCAGACAGAGGTGAGATGGCAGTGATCCGGAACGATGAGCGCTTTAGACCACTCGGCCACTCTGGGCTCTTACGTAACTTTGCATTACAGGAATTTTTTCCACCTGTGCAACATACAGTGCAGTCGGCATAGATACTAACAGAAAGCATGATTTGCGTTCTGTTTATATATGTATTTTGTTTAACATTATCTTGAGATTCAATGAATGTATTTCAGTTTCCAAACACCATATAAACTCAGCGGGATGGTCCCGGTTCCGACAAATCGGCTGCTCGCGTCGAGCCCTAGGAAGTCTTTATTTACTCTCTCACCTTCTTTATCTTTCTCCTTGTATCTCTCTTGATACCACCATTGCCCTTATAGCCTTTTCTTTTATCTTTGACTTTCCTAAGTCTTAGAAGACTTCCTAGAAGGCGATGGCTTAACGGGTCAATCGGGAGGTAATTTTACCGACCTTAGAAATTGGCGACTTCAGGGTCAATCAAAGGTAATTTTATCAACTGAGTATGGCATCTGTGTTTCCTTGTTTGGCTTCTTGGTGGGTGGGGAGCACGGGTGCTGAATTGTTATTCAAGCCATCATGGATAATTCCAAAGAAAACCAAAATAAACTTACCAAAACTGGATCAGAGTCGGATGATGAGACATATAGTGTGGACTCCTTTCCTCGCTTCGTGGTCACCCAATCGAAAGACGAGTCTAAACCACTTGCTGCACTATCGCCATTTATAGTCGAAAAAACTATACTTGGATTAGTCGGCAAGCCGAAAAGTGTCAAAAAACTAAAATCAGGCGGCCTACTTGTAGAATTTGAGCGCAAAGCACATGCTGAAAATATCCAGAAAATTAAGACCTTTCACGATATTCCAGTAACCTGTTTCGCCCACTCTACACTTAATACATCAAAAGGCGTCATTATTTGCCGTGACCTAGCTGGAGTTGTAACAAGTTAACCGGGTGGGATATTTCGGATTGACAACAGAACACGTTTTGACGACACAGATATGGTTTAATGTGGCGATTTATATGAGTAGTGGATTATGAAGATGTGTGTGCATTTATAATCCAAATATTGGATCTATTTAACATAAAAACGCACAGTTTCAAAGATGGAAAAAATATACAAATAAATTAGTTCAGTAACCCTAAAACACAGGATAAATGATTTCACAAATGATTCAATAATGGAAAGATGAATATAGTTCACTCAAATAGTAAACGATGTAAGTCTTTACACATAGTAAAAAATGTATTCGCTCAGATAGAGAAATTATGTCACTAAACGCAAGGACGGATATACAATCTATCCTTCCAGTCCTGAATAATACACTGGGTCTTACTAACCCAAAATTAGCATACAGCTAATAAAATACATGTGTGGAGATGCACTCCGTCACCCGTGCACCATATCCGCTCCACAGCTCCTCCGAATCAATTTCACAACTGCTATAGACTCCGGACCCTAGGAATACTATGATCACTCGGAACATTAGACCCTCCGGACACTTGAAATATTAGACCCTCCGGACCCCCTGCTCCTTTGACGGCTCTACAGCTGGGTCACCTTAGTCACTCTGGACATTCCGGACGCTAGACATTAGACGCTCCGGCACCTTAAACGCTCCGGACACACGGTCGTTTCTACACTCTGACAACACCAGACACCCCGGATATTCCTATTCTCAGACAACACCGGACACCCCGGATATTCCTACCCTCAGAAACAGCCCTACAGCTGGAGTTGTGCGAATCCTTTAAGCAGGCCGCTTGCTGACAAAACCATTAGTATTGTAAAGGTACTTTACATGCAGTAACGTATTTATACATTTAGAATTTTCGTTTTGCCTTATCGAAGGCACCTTGCACGTGTGGCATAGGACGAATCGTACTCACGATTTCGAAATACAATAGACCGTAATATAATCACCCTCGGGTATCGTTGTACAGCGAAAAGAAACGAAACCCGAGTACATGTATTTAATTAACAACATTTACACCATCCGTGACAGGAGTCAGCGACAAAGAAATCGTCGAGGGGATGAAAAATGAAGGTGTCACTGCAGTCCGCAGAATTCGTATCAAACGAAACAACAATCTGCAGGACACCAACACTATTATACTCACCTTCAATAAGCCAACAGTACCTAAAGTGGTCAAAGTTGGATTCCTAAAAGTTAAGGTTGAGATATAAATGCCAAATCCATTCCGATGCTACAAATATGAAAAATACAGTCATCATGAAGACAGATGCTCTAGAAGTCAAATATGCGGCCGATGCGGCGACCCCTCCCATCAGGAATCAGAGTGCAAAGCCACTAGTAGTAAATGGGCCACCCTAGGGACAATGGGACTTAGCATTAAAAACACCCCTGGGCCACTCTAGGGACAATGGAAATTTAACATGGAGAAAAACGCTGGGCCACTCTAGGGACAATGGGAATTTAACACAGAGTTTGGGCTTGTCTAGGGACAAGGGGAATTGAACATGGGAATAGAGTTTGGGTTTGTCTAGGGACAAGGGGAATTGAATATGGGTTTTTTTTTTTTTTTTTAAAAGTTTTTTTAAATTTAAATTTAAATTTAAATTTAAAAAAGGGTAGGCAATGGAAAGGCTATCTCTTTTCGAGAAATATGGCTGGCCCTGAAAAGGGCCTTTGGGTTTATGTTAATGTATCCATTAACATAAAGGGTACCGCATTGGTCTTCTTCTTGTCCTTAGGCTACGTTTCACTGTAGGACCGTAAATCAGGACTCTTTTCAGGCATCCTTGTCTTTCTACGTAGATCCTACGTATCCACAGACTGGTGTTTGTCCTGTGGACAACGGTCCACTTGGTTCGGACATACATGGGTATGTCCGTCCGGAACATCATGGAAGACACAAGCGTAGAAGATTGCACATCGGTCCACATCTTGAAGCGACGAGAACAAGTGAATCAATGCACTGAACTGCGCTTATTTATAGGTAGAGGTAGGATAGAAACGGATTGAGTTCATTCTCCAATCCAAACACGCGTTACAAAATTCAGTCAGCCCGCATCCAATCCGAAGAGATTAGTCTGTGACGTCAGTTGGTCTATATAGATTCGCTAGCGCTTGTGTGCAGTCAATCTATGCGACAGTGATTCAACATGACGGAAATTCAGAAAACGATCCATTGGGGTGCACCAGCAGGGGAGACCGCCCAAGGGAACCCGGACTTACTTTCAGAAGAGGTACATTGGGATTTTGTGGATTTTCTTACCTCGCAAGAATTTGTTCCGGAACCTTCGTCATTACCGCAAGTGGAGAATTTTAGACAGAGACAGAAAGAAGAATTGGAGAAATTTATGCAACGACAAAGGAAGCGGAACAAGCTTTTCTCCTACAGCAACAGCAACAGCAACAAGAAGAGGTAAGAAAAAAACAACAGCAACAACAGCAAGAAGAAGTAGCAGCAAAGAAACAAGAGGGTGAAAATCAAACGGCTACGGTACTGTTGGACATTTTAGCGGAGTTAAGAAGTCCGAAACAAATGTATCAGACTTGTTTATCACGACCGAAGAGAATACGACCTTCCCGAGCTAAACACGCCAACCCTGTGACTAAGCCTGTCGTACCACCCTTAGTGATTTCAACCCAATCATCAGAAGTAGGCCTTGGCCGTGGCAAAGGCTTAAGGCAGTTAAAGTTGATTGGTTAAACTCACTCCTACACCATAAAGAAAAAAGGCCCTTTTCAGGGCCACCCACATTTCTCGAAAAGAAATACAATTTCAATTTGCCAATAACTCAAAAAAAAAAAAAAAAAAACCACCCATTTTACCCTTATAGTACGTGTCTGTGCATGAGTGCGTGAGTGTAGCTTCTTATTTTAAAATCAAAACTCAAAGACACTTACCTTATATCATTCATGTATTCTTTTATCCATTTTTTACAATCCAATTCACAATTCACCACAGAACACTTTAAAAAGTTCGTACACTTCTTCTTTCTCATTATTTAGTCTCTCTGTTTTTTGAAAATCTTCACCGTTTTTTCCTCATTTTCTTCCCTTCTTCTTTTCTTCTCCTGTTTCTTTGCCTCTTTTAAATAGAATTGTCTTCTTTGTTCCTCTTCTTCCTCTGAAGAATCCCTCTCTTCTTTCGAAGAATCCCTCTCTTCTTCCGAAGAATCCCTCTCTTCTTCTGAAGAATCCTTCTTTTCTTCTGACTCCTCTTGTTTCTTTTTTGGGCAATCTGGAGACCAATGTCCTTTTTCTTTACAATAATAACAGGTATCTTGACTTTTGTCTTTTTTAGCCCCTGTTTTTTTTTTCTTTTTTGACGGTCTGGACACTCTGAAGACCAATGCCCTTTCTTCTGACAGATATAGCAAGTATCCTGACTTTTATCTCGAAAGGAAGGAGAGTAGTCCGTAGGCTGGTCTGAAGAGAATTTTCTAATGACCCCTCGCAAAGCTCTGACGAAACGTTCCATCTGGGTAGTCTCTTCCATCGTTGTGCTCGGTTTGAGAGTGAAATGAATAGTGAAAGGACAAGACACACACCCTTTTATATACGCTGGTTTGTCATGACTATAAATTAGTCTATGGTGTTTAAACTTGAGTCATTTGACGTTTTGCACTCAAGATGAAACGATCCTATTCATTCGAGAAGAAAGAAGAAGAAGAAGAAAGTAAGAGGCAGAAACGTGATCTATCGCCTCGTACCAGGGCTGAAATCTTGGCACAAATTCATGCCAGTGATTTTGAAGAGGACATGAGTGAACCAGAATCCGAACCCTCTAAACCAAGTTCACCACCCTTAGTCAACCCTGAAAAGTAATATTCCATTCGAGAGACGGAAAAGCGCTCCTCTAGAAAATTTAGAACCACGGCTTACACCTACACGGTGAAGTTTAAAGATTTCAAGGCCGACGTACCATTGGAGAAAGCAGAAGGGTTTATCACCGAGAGGTGGGATTCTTTGCTCACCTCACTCAAGCAACAATGTCAACCCAAAGAAGACGATCGCTTGACACTATCCATAGATCACGACGGTTTGAAATCCCCTGTTTGGATCGAGTTTAGCAGACCCGCAGAACTAACCCCTTCCAAAGTCATGGACAAGATTCAACACGTACAACAATCTAATGACCAGTTTGACATCACCGATGGTAAAGCCACACTGAAAATGGCTCACGTCTCTCTTCCTCAAGGGACAGGACGCAAAAAGATGTTATTGGTGGACGACCTTCGCAACACCAAAACAAGTCTCGTCCGAATTAACAACCCTCAAGACCAGATGTGCTTAGCCCGTGCCATCGTGGTGGGACGAACCTATGCCAACAAGAACGACACGGTAGAATGGAAAAGAACCTGGGAGAACATTCGAAAATCGAACCGAACCAAACAACGAAACGAAGCAGAACTCCTGTTGCAACAAGCTGGCCTGTCCAAAGACACACCCTGTGGCATTCCTGAGATGCAAAAATTGCAAGATGCCCTAGTTCCACGCTACACCTTGAAAGTGCACCCTCAAGAAATGCGCGGACCTCTGTTGTTTCGAGGCCAAGACTTTAAGGACGGAAAATACATTCATGTTTATCATCACGATGACCATTTCGATACCATTACCAGTATCACCGGATTCCTGGGATACAGATATTACTGTGAGAAATGTGACTATGGTTATAATAATCGAGAGCAACACAAGCATTGTGGATGGAAATGCCCAGGATGTTTGGCCTCTCCACCCTGTCTGAGCGAAGAACCAGTGCCTTGTTCGACTTGTCTGCGCACGTTTGTCAGCCCTACCTGTTACCAACAACATTTGAAAACACAAGGTTCACAGAAGAAATGTGCTTGTCAACTCCTGAGATTGTGCCCTACGTGTAGACAAGGCATACGTACCAACAGTACCAAGGCACACGTATGTCGAGGAAAGAAAAAATGTCACATTTGTCACCACATCGTGGACTTGGAACACGAATGCTACGTGCAAAAATACCAACCCCCACCAGAGAAAGAGGACGGTCACAAGAAGAAAGGCAATTTCATCTTTTTCGATTTCGAATGCATGCAAGAGACCGGCATTCACATTCCTAATTTCTGCGTGGCTCATCGAGCGTGCGAGAAGTGCATTCAAGAACCTATCTTCAGTCATTGCCCTCACTGCAGCAAGATTCCTGGAGGACGTGAAAAAATCTTTCGGGGACCGAACACGTTAGCCGATTTTGCCCAATGGGTCTTAGACCCCATCGACAAGACGTGGAGCCAAGAGGACATCGAACGTTACGGAGATTGTCATCGTCATGCCACAGTGATGGCTCACAATTTCTCCGGATACGATGGACAGTTTCTTTTGAGATACTATACGGAACAAGGCACCGAGCGTCCTAAAGTGACTTTGAACGGAGCCAAAATCATTTTCATGCAAGTGGGACAAGTACAGTTTAAAGATTCGATGAACTACTTGGCCATGCCTTTGAGCCGAATGCCTAAAAAAAATGGCTAAAGGGTACTTTCCACACTTTTTCAATACGGAAGCCGATCAACACGCCGTTCTACCCCATTTGCCTGAGGCTCACTATTACGACCCTGACAACATGCGTACCGAACAACGAGAAGCTTTCTACGCTTGGTACCAGGCTCACGCCTCGGACCCTTTCGACTTTCAGGAAGAAATGCTAAAGTATTGTCGTTCCGACGTGGACATTTTACGACGTTGATGTGGAAAATTTCGAGAACTGTTCATGGAACATGGAGGAGTCGATCCTTTGAAAGAAGCTTGCACCATTGCCAAAGCGTGTTCCTTAGTGTATCGACAACGATTCATGCCTGAAAACACCGTAGCTGTCATCAGCCCTCAAACGACCCACTATGTCAAGCGTCAATACTCGGTCAAAGCCCTACGCTGGTTACATTACTTGTGCGACAAGGAAGACAAATGGATTCAGCATGCCCGCAACGGAGGGGGTGAAAAGACCATCGGAACGTATTCGGTCGATGGCTGGGACTTAGAAAACCCCAAGATCGTGTACGAGTTTAACGGCTGCTTATTTCACGGATGTCCCGTCTGTTACCCTGACCGTAGCACTAAAAATCAATTTTTACAACGAACCATGGAAGACTTGTACCAGGACACTTGTCAGCGGCGCCTAAAGTTAGAACAGCAAGGATACCAAGTGGTGGAAATGTGGGAACACGAGTACGATCACCGTATGAAAACCGATCCCGAGTTTAAACGCCTCGTGGAAAGTTACCAGTTCATAGACCCGTTGAACCCGAGGGATAGTTTGTACGGAGGAAGGACCAATGCCACCTGTTTGCTGTACCAAGCCGGCGAAGAGAAAGGAGAAGAAATCAAATACTTGGATGTGTGTTCGCTGTATCCCTACGTGTGCAAATATTGTCGCTTTCCTGTAGGGCACCCGCGATTGCTGACGGAACACATCGACCTGAAAAACATTCGACAATACGAAGGCTTGATCAAGTGTAAAGTTTTGCCTCCCACGAACCTATACCATCCCGTCTTACCTCACCATTGTCAAGGCAAACTGATGTTTCCCTTGTGCCGTACTTGTGCCGAAACGTGCAACCAGGACCAACCTTGCCATCACAGCCAGGAAGAACGTGCCTTGACGGGAACCTGGGTCAGCGTGGAATTGTTCAAAGCTCTGGACATGGGATACCAACTGTTAGAAGTGTACGAAATTTGCCGCTTTCCCAAGACACAACAGTACCACAAGGGTGACCCTACTCAGAAAGGCATTTTCGCCGACTACGTGGATGCCTTTTTGAAACTGAAACATGAAGCCAGCGGCTATCCTTCCTGGTGTCACACTCCCGAAGACCAAATACAATTCAAAGAGAAATACTACGAACAAGAAGGCATCTCTTTAGACCACATCGAAAAAAACGAAGGCAGGCGATCGTTTGCCAAAGTGATGTTAAATTGCTTGTGGGGTAAAATGGCACAACGACCGTGTTTACCCAAGACGGAATATTTGACAGAACCTTCCCGCTACTTCCAGATGATTCACGACAAAACCAAATACATGAAACACGTGGACGTCGTTCGAGAGGATTTGATCTTGGTCAATTACGAAGAAGATCTGGACTTTGTACAAGACGACCCTTTTGGAAATGTCATCATTTAGGCTTACGTGACAGCTCATGCTCGCTTAAAATTGTACGAAGTTTTAGAACTGTTAGAAGAACTCGTCCTGTACTTTGACACGGACAGTTGCATTTACATCCATCACCCGATTCAACATCACCCTGACATCGAAGGAGACCGTTTAGGAACCTGGACAGACGAGCATCCCGACGACAATATTCTACGTTTCGTCAGTGGCGGCCCCAAAAATTACGGCTACGAATACCGTGACAAACAAGGAGAAGTGCACACGACGTGCAAAGTGAAAGGACTGACTCTGAATCATCGTACCAGTCGAGTGGTCAACTTTGGGGTATTGAAAGAAGCCTTGCAATCGGGAGAGGATGGAAACTTTAAAGTGACCACCTATCAACCGAACAAGATTGTACGTTTACCCACTCACCACATCGTCAGTCGACCCTTGGAAAAAGTCTATCAAATTGTATACCAGAAGCGAGTGCGACTTCCCAATCACTTTACGTTGCCGTACGGTCACGTCGGTATTGGTCTGTATATAAAAAGGAACCCTAGGCAAGATCGATAGTTCATTGTTCATTGAAGTAACTTACCATGTCGTTGACGAAGAAGAAGCCAGATTGGTTAGGAGTCAAATGTTGGACATCACCGAGACCAGGGTTTTGAGGCTTGGACACAAGAGATGGCCCAGTATGCACGAGAGTTATTCAAGGAAAAAAGTTACTTTTCAACCTGTGTTAGTGACGGTGCCAGAAGAACCCGTCACCCAGGACAGGACTGTCGTGGACAGGCCTGAAAGACCCTTTCGGGAGGACACTTGTGTGACCTTACCCCCTACTATAGAACTGGTTAGAACTTTACCCAAAACATGTGGTTGTTGTACAGACACTTGTTTTTATTCCACGTTCATGGTTATCATGTGCCTTTTATTCTTGTACTTAAGCCTTTGGCTTTTATGTATTTTTGTCTTTCGTATTCATGTTTGAAACATTCAATAAACGTGTTCTGAAAAAGTATATAAACTCTTGTCTTGTTTGTTTTCGTGTCACAAGTGACATTTCTCACACCATGGCTACCTCTGCTGTCTCTGCTCCCTCTTCCTCTACTGTCAAAGTCATCGACGAACACTTAGATCGTGCCAGTTGGGAGGCTTTCTATCTTCGCCATCCCTTTAACATGCTCATTGCTGGACCTAGCGGTTCTGGCAAAACCGAATTCGTCCAACGTTTGATCGAACATAAACATCATTTGATCGATCGGCCACCTCAACGGATCGTGTGGTGTTACAAAGAGTGGCAATCGGCGTACAGCCCCTTGCGAGAAAGTCAAGGCGATTCCATCGTGTTTGTGGAAGGCATTCCTAAAGAAGACGACGGTATCGTCTCTGACTCCCGTCAAACCCATCTGGTCATTTTCGACGACATGTTAGGAGAAGACGAAGAAGAAATTAAACTGTGGTTTACGCTCAAAGGGCATCACCGTAATGCCAGTGTCGTTTACATCACCCAAAATTTGTTTCAACAAAGTAAAGCCCATCGCACCATCAGTCTCAATGCGCATTACGTGGTCTTGTTTAAAAGCCCTCGAGATAAATCGCAAGTGCAAGTCTTAGCCAAACAGTTAGGAACGCCTTGGCTGACTCAGGCATACGACGATGCCACTCAAACGCCACACGCCTATTTACTCGTCGATTTGAAACCTACGACTCCCGAGGATTTGCGATTTCGTACCCACTTGTTTCACCACTGGTGCCAAGACGGAGGGCCTGTCCTGTACACGTCTCCGTCCTCGACTTCATTTCACTCCCCATAAAAAAATCTATAAAAATCCTCAGACCCTTTTCGTCTGTCTCACACAGTGTGAACATGACGTCCCTTCAGTCGCATCTTCCCGTCAAATTGATTCGTGCCTTATATGGCATCAGTCGAGAAAAAGATCCACAAACACGAGCTCGTGTCTTAGAAGCTAGTCTCAAAGAAGTCTTACGATGGTTCACGGTGACGGCACGTCAATTACTCCAAGGAATCATTCAGATTCCTCATCAAACCAAACGCTTTTTTGATCGAAACAAAGTCGCTTTGGTCCAACTGGCCGATCCCCGCATCGACACTCAAACCAAAAAACAAATCATTTTGAAACCTGGAGGGAGCGGTACTCTAGGAGGGGTCATCATTCGCTCACTCTTAAGATGGGATCCTAATGCCCCCAAAGTTATACCCAAGACAAAAGTCCAACGAAGCCCCAAGAAGAAAAAGACCAGGTCCCCAAGGAGAACTTCTCCAGTGGCAGGACCCTCCTCTGACCAGACACCACCACCCCGGAAAAAGAAAAGAAGCCCCCAGAAAAAGAAACAGAGAAAAAGTCCCCAGAAAAAGAAAAGTCCACAGAAGAAAACTAGTCGCAAGAGAGGCACTTCGGCCAGGACGCAACCTTACACTCGCAAACCACGATCTGCCACGGCAGTGACTGCGTCTCCGGCATCCTCACGTTTATCCACTTCTCCGTTGATGACACCAGGAACTGAAGAGTACTTGGAGACGTTGATCACACCAAGAACTTCTCCGTTAATGACCCCCAAAAGAACTTCCCCAGTGGCAGGACCCTCCAATTTAGTGGCAGTGGCTGCTGCTCACAAAGTACCTTCTCCCAAAATCAAAGTCCATGAAAGATCGGGCATGTTACAAAGTTTACTGGATTTGTCCAAGCAAGAACTGGCTCGATTTAGTCCGTTACGTACCCCTGCACGACGTGTCATGCCTGTCCTCAAACTGATACGACGTAAAGACAATCAGTGGCGACGCGTTCCAGTATAAAAAAGACCTGTGACCAAGTAGGGTATCAGTGTTTTTTTTGGTGCTCCTGAAGACTCAAAGATGTCACCCTCCAGAAAACCCCAAGGAAAGAAAAGGAAAGGACTGCCACCACGTTTAGCCAAACATGGGGACATGTTATCTGTCCTGTCCAAAGCTTCTCCACCCCTACGAAAAAAACTCATTCAAACAGCCTCCAAAGAGATCATCGATACCGTGTGCGAATGTTGTTTGAACGTTTTGAAAGGCACGATCCCTTTGTCCAAACACCAGAAACAATGCTTAAGCAAGCATCGTCACGTTCTTCGCCAAATGGTTCGAAAGAAAATTCCCATTCGTCAAAAAAAGAAGATGTTGGTCCAACGTGGAGGCATTTTGCCTCTCTTGTTAGGTCCCATACTGAAAGGAGTCTTGGGAACCATGTTGGGAGGACTGGTGGGAGCAAGATAAAAAGGCCTCGGAAGTCCCAAGATCTCAGAATCGACCCCTGACAACCCTATGGAAGGACGAAAACTAGCTTTAGTGCCTTACAAACGATGGATGGAATACCATCGGTGGCAAGAACAACGCACCCCGCATTTACCTCCCAATCCCAATTTGAGCGAGATATCCCAGTTACAACACGAATTGCAGTCCTTGATGAATCGCCAAGATTTGTCCGAAACAGAAAAATCGCAAAAGTACGGTCAACTCTTGCAACGACTGCAACTCTTTCACCAGAAAGCTTTAGACGAAACAGCTCTATCCACTCTGAAAGATTTTAAGACCTTGATGAAAAGTCCAGCACCATCACCAGTACCAGTACCACCAGTACCAGTGACCAAGACAGAAAAAGGAGAAGAAGAAGAGGAAGGGTTTCAAACTCCACCAGAAAAAGTACGCAAGTTAACAACACCACCTACCTCCAGAACTGGATGGATTAAAAAGATGATGGCCACCCCTTCTTCATCACAAGAGAAAAAGAAAATGAAGACAGAAGTGAAGACAAAAGTGAAACAAGAACCGATATCCCCCGCTCAGACATCCTTCTCTTCGACACCTATTGCCGGCCGCACACGCAAAGCATTGCAATCCAAGAAAGTACCCCAAGAGAAAAAGAGTAGCATCCTCCAAGAGTGGGTGTCTTATTAACACAAAAAATAAAAATGGAAAAAGTCTTAGCCAGCATTTACTACGATCCCTCCCATCCTGCAGGTTACGCAGGAGTTCACAAATTGTATCGTGCTGCCAAAACTCGACTGAAAAGTCTCCGTTTACCTCAAGTGCAACGATGGTTACAAGAACAAGCTACCTACACTTTACACAAACCCATTCGACGCAAGTTTGCCAGAAGTCGCACCCGAGTGGAAGGCATCGATCATCAATGGCAAGCCGATTTAGCCGATGTCTCTCATTTGGCCAGCTACAATCGTGGCTACAAATATTTGCTTTGTGTCATCGACGTCTTTTCCAAATTTGCCTGGGTCGTGCCCTTGACTTCCAAATCGAGCAGCGAGTTAGTGCGAGCCCTGCAACGGGTGTTGAAACAAAGCGGTCGTCACCCTCTTCGATGGCAAACGGACAAAGGCACCGAATTTCTGAACCAAGCTTTCCAAAAAGAATTAAAGAAACGTGACATTCATTTTTTTACCACCGAGAATCCCGAAACCAAAGCCAGCATCGTGGAACGTTTTCAACGCACTTTGAAAGAACGCATGTGGAAATATTTTACGCATTACCACACTCTGAAGTACATCGACATCTTACCACACCTGGTGCAAGCGTACAACCAATCTTACCATCGAAGCATCGGACGTGCCCCGCAAGACGTGACTCCCGAGAACGAAGTGCTGGTGTTTGAGCGTCTGTTCGGTACGTCCCCGACGAGGGCTGTCCCCGAGAAAAGTGGAATGTTGGCCGTAGGAGATTGGGTGCGCATTGGCAAAACCAAACGCACTTTCGACAAAGGTTACTTACCTAACTGGACGACCGAATTGTTTCGCGTCACTGGACGAGTGCATGGCCGTCATCCTGCCGTCTATAAATTGGAAGACATGAACGGAGAAGTGCTCAAAGGAACGTTTTATTTAGTTACAACGTGTCACCAAAAAAGAAGACGACGTGTACGACATCGAAAGCATTCTCGAACGCAGAACCCGTAAAGTGGGTAAACGACGTGTCAAAGAAGTCAAAGTACGTTGGAAAGGATATCCACCCAGTTTTGATTCTTGGATCGACGCTTCGCAAGTCATCGACTATAAAAAGAAGTGACCATCATGCCTTTTCACACAGACGCAGCTACGTCGACCACTCCTCCTTCACCCAGTTCTTCTGTGCAAGATTTACAAAAACAACCCTTGTGGGTGTGGTGTGGAGAACGTGTGCCTAAAACGTAAATCGTCTTTTTCTGCCAAATCTTCGTGGTGTATTGTGTCATCGGGGCAGCCATCGCCAATTTGAGTTTGCAACAAGGAGACAAACAATTGTGGACCATTTTATTGAGCAGTTGCATCGGTTACCTGCTTCCTAATCCCTCCCTGAAATTCACCTCGAACGGGAACCACGGGAACCTTGTGTCCAGTGCCAGTGCCAGTCACCACTCCAACCACAACCAGAACCCCATTTTGGGCGGAGACACGCCTCTGACGTCCACTAACCCCTCGGACAGCCACAGAACTCTGGAATTATGAGTCACCAAAACCAATTTTACTTAACCTTACCCAGTGACAGTTCCATGGAGGTGTTTCCCAAGAACACGTTGTGCTGTTACACGGCCAAATTACCTCAGACCATCCCCTTAGATCACGAAGCCCATTGGGAAGTGGCTTTAGTAGAAATGATTCACCCGACCCAAGTCCTCAATGTCCTTCCCAATCAAAATTTTTTTGATGTGGAAGTTCATGACGAACAATTGCAACAGTGGATGGATAGCAATGTCAAATATGACAAGAAAACCCGTACACAAAAGTACACCACCTATCACTTGTTCATTTCCCCAGGCTATTATTTTAGTGGTCAACATTTGGTCAGCACCATAGCCTCCAGGTTTAATGCCGTGTTTCTGAAAGCTTTGGAGCATGTTAACAAAAGTGTCACCATGGAGTACCACAAAACAGCTCGTCGCTTCTTGATGAAATTTGAACGGAGTAAAATCCTGTCCATTTTATTTTGTCCTGAATTGTATGACATGTTGGGCGGAGACATGAACCTGAGAATGAGCATGATGAAGAAAAGCGAATTACCCATCGTTTACGACAACGAGTCTTTCAGCAAGTTATTTCGTGCCCCGGTAGAACTGAACCAAGGACTGAATTTGATGTTTGTGTACTCCGATGTGGTGGAGTATAACGTGGTGGGACACACCTCCGTACCGTTACTGCGTGTCATTCCTTTCAAAGTGGATTCTGCCACGAACACTGACGAGGAAGGTGGAAACACTTACCACGTCCACCGCGAATTTGTACATCCTCACTATTTGCCTGTCAGTAAGTCGTATTTGGACACGGTCAACATTACTATAAAAGGAGATTTGGGACAAAATATTACATTCACCAAAGGAAAAGTCACGGTGAAACTCCATTTTCGAAAACGGTTTTCTCACGATTCGTAAGTCATGTATCCAGTGTACCGAGGGGTTGCTCGACAGCGAGGACACGCTTTAGGAGATATGTTAAAATCGGCCTTTCGTTCGGTGGCCCCGGTGTTGAAACCGATGGTGACACGCGGATTGCACGCCTTGAAAGATGCGGCACTGACGCAAGGCAAAGAATTTCTCCAAAATGTCATCATCGACAAACAAAACCCTAAAGAAGCCTTCATGAGGGCAGGCAAAAATGTCTTGCTGCAAACGGGCAAAGACATTTTGGGTCACCGAGAAACACCTATAAATGCTCTGCACGCTACCGAGTCAGGCATTCAGCAAGGACAAGGCAGAAAGAGACGACGAAGAAAACACCCTTTCACCAGACTTCAAGCTATAAAGGCCAAGAAAAGAAGAACCGTTCGAGACTTAGACGTTTTCGATTATTGAGAAAAGAGACAAAAAAAAATGATGCACCGAGAATCTTGCGCTTGTTCCAAGACGGAACTGGATCTGTTTGCCATGCCCCCCACGATGATGACGATGCAAGAATCCCAGTGGGTGGAATTTCACCCCGTCTCCTCACTGACCGATTCCGCTCCCATCGAGTTTGAAATCAAAGGACAGCCCGAAGATTACATCGATCTGAATAGCAGTTACTTGTACCTGAAAGTCAAAATTCTAGATAAGACTGGAGGTGCTATAGACGATGAAGCAGTAGCTCCCGTCAACAATTTCATGCATTCCTTGTTCAGTGGAGTGGACTTGTACTTGAATAACAAACTGGTCAGTAGCAGCATGGATACTTACCCTTATCGTGCCTACCTGGAAAATCTCTTGACGTACGGAATAGATGCCAAGAACACTCATCTCAATGCCTGTGTGGTATGGGAAGCTGACGAACCTACCAAGTTTGAAATATTGGAAACTGATGAAAAGAAAGACAACAATGATGGATTTCTAGAACGAAGAAAGAGAATCACGGGAGCCGACACAAGTTTAGAACTGATGGATCGTTTGCATTTGGACATGTGGTTGCAAGAAAAGTATTTGCTGAACGGGGTGGATGTCCGCCTGAGACTGAATCGTAGCAGTGCCGCTTTCCATTTGATGGCTGATAGTGACGGTTACAAAACCAAAATCCTAGAAGCCAGACTCTACGTACGCCGTGTGGAAGTGTTACCTAAAGTGGGAAACGACATCAGTCAGACGTTGAGCAGAACGACTGCCAAGTATCCCATACGACACGTGGAAGTGAAAACCTTCACCATTCCCAAGGGACAGCGATCCATGATCGAAGATCATCTGTTCCAAGGACAGTTACCCAAACGTTTGATCGTTGGTATCGTCGAGAATACAGCCTTCAACGGAGCTGCCGAAAAAAATCCTTTCTACTTTCAACACTTTGGCATGTCCAAAATCGAAGTCAGTCGCGATGGCAAGACCTTGTGTACCCGACCTTTCGAACCTGACTTTACCAAGAAGAATTACTTGAGATCGTACTTGTCCCTGTACGAAGCCACCGGACAGTTAGGAACCAACACCAGTCACGGTATTACGTACGAGGATTATGCAGGAGGCTACGCTTTGTGGGCTTTCGATTTCACTCCAGACCAAGGCAGCGACGAGGGACATTTCCACCCTATAAAATCCGGCCAGATTCGTGTGGAAATTCAGTTTAAAGACCGAGACCCTGATGAAACGGTGAACGTCATCCTGTATGCAGAATTCGATAATACCATAGAAATCAACAGTTTGAGAGAAGTCATCCTAGATTACTAGAAACCATGGAAGACTGTTATCCCTCTTTACCTAGTGGAGAAACTTTTAGTGTTGGATTATTGTTAAAAAATGTTAGAGTTGTTGTTGTTTAGTGTTAAGTGATTTTTGAATAAAAAATGTTGTGTTTTGAAAAAAATGCCTTTGTGGTTTGTTTAGCTATAAGAATGTTGGATTGATGCTCTTTCATTTCTTACTATCCCTCTCATGACACTCACTAAACGTTGCGACTCAAAAACCGTGTGGGGGATGTTTTCCTTCACGTCCGCGCTTTGACTTTAAGAACCGGGGTTGTTTCCAGTCTAACCATCCATTGTCGACTCATCCTCCTACGAAGATGTGCTCCAAACTAGCTAAGCTCAACGAAGCCTACGTGAATTTGCATAGGGTCAGACACAGTCTGATACCGAAGCCAAAAGAAATAGAGAATGTGAGAATGTTAAAAATCACTGAAGACCTGATAGAAGAGCTCTTCAGAGAAGAAATGAACAGGGAAAAAGAAGAATGGACAGAGAAGTACAGACTTCAGAGACAGCAGCAACAGCAGCAACAACAACAACAGCAGCAGCAACCTGAAGCTGACAGAGGCTTTGTCGATTGTCGTATCGACACCAAATAGTTCTTCTTCTCTTTTCGAAGAAGCAGACCTATCGCCAGAAAGTCTATCCTCAGAGGACATCGCATTCTTAGAAACTAAAAAAGAATGTCATAGCAAACAAAAAAAACAGCCCTTTTCAGGGCTACCCAATGCTCTAGAAAAGAAATAACAATCCATTTGCCAATGTGTGTAGGTAGAGTAGTGTGAAAATAAACACTAACTCTTTTTTAAAAAAATGTGAGGGTATGTGTTTGTGTTTGTAAGTGGTTAAGTAAGTTGGTATGGATAGTAGATTAAAATGAAGTCTTTTTTTTGGTGTGTGAGGTGTAAATTTGGGGTTAGATTGGATTGCTTTGCGTATGTGGATAGTCTATTGAAGTGATTTATAAAAAAATTTCAAAATAGTGATGGGTAGCATAAAAAAGTGAGTGAGTGTTTCTTTTAGGTCCGCGTGTTGTTGTTTTTTGGTTATGATCTAGGTAAGATCAATTTTATGTTTTAGGGGGATGTTTTCCATCACTTCCGCGCTTTCACTATAAATTGAAACTCGCTGGGCAGTCTAGCTACCCTTGTTGATTGATCAACACAAGAATGAATAGCAGAATAAGCAAACTTCTTGAACTCCTGATACATCTGGAATATGTCAGGCGCCTGTTAAATGAACTGGCCGCGGAGGCTATAGTAGAAGAGGAAAGAATGAAGAACGAAGAGGAGGAGAGAAGACAGAGGGAAGTGGAGGAAAAGAAACTAGAAGAGAGGATGTCGTACAATATTCCCGAGACAGAGGATTGGGGTGTTGAAGCGAATCATCCTCCCTCTGCGCTCCCCAGAAGAAAGGTGAAAGGAGACTGGGGAAGAAGATGCGTGTGTGGCGCCAGGCCAGGAAGGTGCAACCATTAGATAGGTGCATCTGGAGTTCAAAAAAAAAACAGCCCTTTTAAGGGCTACCCAATACTCTAGAAAAGAAATAACTATCGATTTGCCAATGTGTGTGTGTGTGTGTAGGTAGAGTAGTGTGATTATAAACACTAACTCTTTTTTCATAGTGCGAGGGTATGTGTTTGTGTGTTTGTGTTTGTAACTGCTCACGTACGATTGTGTGGATAGTAGATTATGGATTTTGTTTATTGTTTCTTAGCGTATGTGGAGAGTATAGTTTGGGTTTTGTAACCGCTCACGTACGATTGTGTGGATAGTAGATTATGGATTTTGTTTATTGTTTCTTAGCGTATGTGGAGAGTATAGTTTGGGTTTTGTAACCGATCACGTACGATTGTGTGGATAGTAGATTATGGATTTTGTTTATTGTTTCTTAGCGTATGTGGAGAGTATAGTTTGGGTTTTGTAACCGCTCACGTACGATTGTGTGGATAGTAGATTATGGATTTTGTTTATTGTTTCTTAGCGTATGTGGAGAGTATAGTTTGGGTTTTGTAACCGATCACGTACGATTGTGTGGATAGTAGATTATGGATTTTGTTTATTATTTCTTAGCGTATGTGGAGAGTATAGTTTGGGTTTTGTAACCGATCACGTACGATTGTGTGGATAGTAGATTATGGATTTTGTTTATTGTTTCTTAGCGTATGTGGAGAGTATAGTTTGGGTTTTATTATATGAAATGAGAAAAGTAGGGGATGTTTTCCTTCACGTCCGCGCTTTCACTATAAGAACCCACAGTATTCGTCGTTCAAACCATTCTACAAAGAAGATGGCTTCTAACCAAATGGACAAAATACAAACATTGCAAGACGTTTTAGACAACTTAGGAATGATGGAACAGATGTTAATAAGACTCGTTGAAGACCATTATTCCTATAGTCCCCATCGTGTAAAGATGGAAATTAATAACTTGAGAAAGGTAAAGGACAAGATAAGTGGTGTAATGAAAGAGATAAAGGAGGAGAAGGAGGATGAAGAGGAAAGGATAAGGATGAGAGCATGGAATGAAAAAATTGAAAAAGAAGAAGAAAATGAAAAGAGGAAGAAAGAAGAGGAGGAAGAGAAGAAGAAAGAAGAGGAGGAGAAAAAAAAGAAAGAAAAGAAGAGAAAGAGTGTTGGAGATAAAATAAGAAGTTGGTGGAGAAAAAGAAGAAATTAGAAGCAGAAGAAGAAGAAGAAAACCCAAAGGCCCTTTTCAGGACCAGCCATATTTCTCGAAAAGAGATAGCCTTTCCATTGCCTACCCTTTTTTAAATTTAAATTTAAATTTAAATTTAAAAAACCTTTTTTAAAAAAAGAAAATCCCATATTCAATTCCCCTTGTCCCTAGACAAACCCAAACTCTATGTTAAATTCCCATTGTCCCTAGAGTGGCCCAGCGTTTTTCTCCATGTTAAATTTCCATTGTCCCTAGAGTGCCCCAGGGGTGTTTTTAATGCTAAGTCCCATTGTCCCTAGGGTGGCCCCATTTACTACTGCCACTCCGCATTGCGTCAACTGCGGCAAGGAACACCATGCTAATTCAAAGGAATGCGACACATAGAAACAGGAGAAGGAAATCCAATAGATTAAATACATATCCAACATCCCCTATCCAGAGGCCAGGAAGCTTGTTCAAGCTAGATCACGCCCCCGCTCATCCTTCTCAACTGTAGTGAAGAGCAACCAAAAAGCAACGAAAGACGCCCAAACTCAAACAAACCCACCTGAATCCCTTTCCGACTCGAACATCCCGCACTACAATCCCCAGAAAAACTCACCATCGACGTAAACAGCATTCAACAATACTCCACCACCAAGATCACCAAACAGTAAAAAGAGGTCGCAAACAAATAGACAGCAAAAGGGGTCTGATGACCCCATAAAGCTGCACAATAGGTTTGGAGACTTAGAGGACATGGATGCAGAAGAATCTGCTCCATGTACTCAAGGTGGCTCCAGACCTTACAACAAAAAATACACCCCCGTACTTCCTCCAGATAAATAACCAAACAGATTGCCTCCGCTAAAGGTCCAACCTAGCTCCAGAATCTTCAATATACACTTGTATTGAAGAACACCATCTTACAATGGAACTGTAGAGGACTTAAAGCCAACTACCATGATATTCTTCTGCTTTTAAACGAACATGATCCTGCAGTATTATGTCTTCAGGAAACATTTTTGAAAAATACGGATAACATCACACATAAAAACTACTCCCTGTTTAACAACTACTCTCATAATGTTGACAGGGCCTCAGGAGGAGTCTCTGCTATTGTGAACAACAGAGCCCCTCATAGCGTCACCAGCTTCCCGCGCCATTTGTTTTACTCGGGGACCTTGATGCCCATAACATTTTATGGGGATCAAATCATATACGTGACAAAGGTCACAAAGTTGAAGACTTTATTTCTAGCCAAGATTTGTGTCTATATAACACCAAAACACCGACATATATATATCGTATTGTCCGGGCCCAAGCTCGCCACACAATCAAAGAAAGTAAAAGAGCATTATGGAAGAAATATGTTTATTCTTAAACTCTCGTTCCTCTGTTAAGAAAGTTTTGAACACTATACGCAAAATAAACGGAAAGAGCAAACAAATCTTTCTCCGACATCTGACACTGAACAATAACAATTTCAAAACGTGACATTGCAAATGCTCTTGCTGACAGCTTCTCCTAAAATTCCTCATCATCTAATTATTCAGAAGCCTTCGGAGAACTTAAAAGTCAAAAAGAAAAATCACGTTTAAAATTCACATTCAAAAACTCGGAAAATTATAATCAACTGTTCTCACTATCGGAGCTTAGGGAGGCTTTAGATAAGGCCCATGATACATCCGCTGGGCCTGAGGAAATACATTATCAGTTTTTGAAACACCTTCCAGAATCATCTTTAACATCTCTTTTGAAACTCTTCAATGATTTATGGATTACTGGTAATGTGCAAAAAATCTGGAAAGAAGCAACTGTAATACCAGTTCCCAAACCCGGTAAAGATAGCGAAGATCCCAACAGCTACCGACCTATTACACTCACCAGCTGTGTATGCAAAACAATGGAACGAATGATCAATTCTTGGCTTGTCTGTTACTTGGAAACTAACAATTTAATATCTCCTTTCCACAGTGGCTTTCAATATGGCCGTAGCACCAATGATCATCTGGTTAGACTGGAAACATTTATTCGCGATGCATTTAGCAAGAAAGAACATTTAGTAGCGGTTTTCTTTGATTTAGAAAATGCCTATGACACGACATGGAAGTACGGGATACTAAATGACCTGCACGATCTAGGTCTAAAAGGCCGTCTGCCCTATTTCATATCCAACTTTCTCTCCGACAGAGAATTCATAGTACGAGTGGGCTCTACCCTCTCAGATCTGCACGAGCAAGAGATGGGTGTTCCCCAAGGCAGTATTTTATCTGTGACGCTCTTTAACATCAAAATTAATAGCATCACCAAGTGTTTGGCTCCTGATGTGGATTGCTCGTTAAACGTTGATGATTTTCTAATGTTATCGATCAAAGCACATGCATGCAATTGAAAGACAACTGCAGGAAAATATAAACAAGATTCAAAATTGGGCCAATGCAAACGGTTTCAAATTCTCTAAATCCAAAACAGTATGTATGCATTTCTGTCAGTTACGAAGACATCACGATGAACCTAACCTCAATCTGGACGGAACAACTATTCCAGTTGTTGAGGAAACAAAATGTTTAGGTATTATCTTTGACAGAAAACTGACTTTTATTCCACACCTAAAGAACTTGAAAGCAAATGCTTAAAAGCACTTAACCTACTTAAAGTAATAGCGCACACTGACTGGGGTGATGATAGAAAAGTCATACTCAATTTATATAGAACGTTTATTCGCAGCAAACTGGACTATGGTTGCGTTGTGTATGGTTCAGCCCGAAAGTCATATCTTAAGATTCTTGATCCAATTCATCATCAGGGAATAAGACTGGATCTGGGAGCATTTAAAACATGACCGTGTGAAAGCCTGCTAGCTGAAGCGAACGAACCACCATTATTGCTCCGTAGAGAAATGCTTTCCGTACAGTATGCTCTCAAACTAAAATCAAACCCTCGGAATTCTGCTTTTTCGGCTGTTTTTCAAACCCATATACAAAACCTTATGCGAAAACAAACCAAACACCATACCGTCCTTTGGCATTAGAATATCATCCAGCCTCGACAGTACAAAAATAGATCTTTCTAAAATTCAGGAAACGTCGATCTCCGAAACACCACCCTGGCTGCTTGAACAACCAAAAGTACTTTTTACGCTACACGATGGAAAAAAACCGAAACAAGCACTTCTGTCTTCCACAACTATTACCATGAACTTCTCACCGAATTTAAAAACTATACAAGAATTTACATCGATGGGTCAAAGGATGAGGAAAAGGCTGCTGCAGCCTTTCTTTGTGGAAATCACACAACGCAAGTTCGCTTACCAAATGGAACATCACTTTTTTCAGCCGAAATCAGAGCAATAGACCTTGCTCTGCAACGTATAGAAAACAAACGTATTTTAAACAGTATCATCTTCTCCGACTCACTATCAGTACTCCAGTCACTACACAATAGAAAACTGGAGAATCCATTATTGAAAAACATACTGTTGGTTACCTAGCCAAATTGGTATTAAAGGTAGCGAAAAAGCAGATCGCGCTGCTAAAATGGCCCTTACTGAAGAACCATCTGATTTTAAAATACCGTATACTGATTTTAAACCTAGTGTCAGAAAGTCCCTACGTCAGAAGTGGCAGGGATCATGGAATGATGCATTGAATAACAAACTTCATGCAATCAAGCCAACTCTAGGAGAATGGACTCCTTCCTACAGAACCATGCGTAGGGATGAGAAAGTCATTGCAAGAATCCGAATTGGTCATACTTATATCACCCACTCCCACATACTAAAAGGTGAAGACCCACCAGAGTGCGTTTCTTGCAATGAACCATTCACTGTTAAGCACTGTATGAGAGAGTGTTTTGACCTGCAACCTACGCGCGATCAGTTTACAATGTGCATGATATGAAGGAACTTTTTGACACTATAAACATCACTCGTATTATAGAGTTCCTGAAAGCAGTGAATATTTACTCTTAGCTCTACCTTTTATGCTATCACCTTGTGCAGTTTTATGCAATATATATATATATATATATATATATATATATATATATATATATATATATATATATATATATATATATATATATATATATATATATATATATACCGTCCCTTTTTAATACCTTTTGATCATTTTTCATTAACACACAACATTTACATCCCCCGTTGATCGGGAAGCTTTATTTTGCACCGTTACCATCCTACCGTTATAATTTCAACTCTTTGTTTTTATAACGCTGGTCAATATGAGACGTATCATAATTTTTAAAAAATTATACATATAACATTTTGTTTGACGCTAAATAGCCTTATAGTGATAATGCGCCGTTACAAATAGAATCAAACAAACAAACAATTATAATTGATTGCATACGTTATTAGCAAATACTATATAACACTCAAGGGGTCTAACTTGCCAGAGAATCAAACAACCATACGTGAATATGGCTGAAGGTTGATCTTTCCTCATTTACAAGGACCTCAAGACAACAGTCATTCTCAACTGAAGGGCTCTTAAATGCGAAAATACCCTAACATTTTTCTCTAAGTTCCTAATGACCAGACATTCACGAGACTAGTTTCACACTTGCATGGTTCTACTTGCATGACCCATCGATTAATCTTTCCAAGCCGTGTATCGGTAGTTCATGCAACAAACCACAAAACACGAGTCAAACATTTAATACATGGTGCTATTCCTGTCTAAAATAACCAAACGCCTTCACATAAAAGTGTTTG
Source organism: Sinohyriopsis cumingii (assembly GCA_028554795.2). Taxonomy (NCBI): domain Eukaryota; kingdom Metazoa; phylum Mollusca; class Bivalvia; order Unionida; family Unionidae; genus Sinohyriopsis; species Sinohyriopsis cumingii. Next base: position 47,738,198 of record CM068840.1, on the reverse strand, counting down.
GTGAATTCATTTTGTTAAAATATAATATTGGGGCCGTTTAACAAAACTAATCCATCATGCCATAACATTTCGTGAGTTATGTGCAGTATGAAGTCTGCTTATAAGATCTGGCTAATTACTCTTTTCAAGAACGCTCTTTCTGATACATAGCCCTGATAAACAAGAAACGCTACCTAAAATCTAACAATGCTGGAAACAGATACGTATATATAACTAGAACATTTCTTGGGTTTATTACAATATGTTTAGGATTATTTTTATATCTTAATGCCTGCTATGTAAACTCTAATAGATTTATTATTGAATAATCAATGTGCTAAGTCTGCTGGATGTTCCTCAACGTGTGTGTATCACCACCAATAAAAAACAACCAAAATATTGCAGTTATCATTGATAGCTTTTGGTATTTTAGTATATCTCTGTGTGACATATATAACGTCAGTGTTTCTATGTCTTCCTCGAGAAAATATTCGAGCTGGATTTGCTTGCTTGTCGATCATTACGTCGTCGTATACTACTAGATTGTTGATGGCCCCGTTAAGTCGTCGACTAACGGAGCATCATCGATATCAATGATGCATTCGATGACATCGTTATCATTATCATCGTCGATCGACACTGCGCATTTATTATAATCCTTAAGAACTTCGTATCATCGTTAGTCGTCTACAGATGGTGCTACAAAATAAATCTAGTCACGCTTAAGCCATCTCATCAGGTTAAGTAACAATCGAGTCTTATCAGATCCACTAGGACCTATATTAATTGCTCGTATAGAGTTTGGTAATGCCCATGAAGCTTGATTGGCTCTTGCTCTCATGTTGCTGAAAAGTCAGTCACGTTCATGTTTAACAGCAATATGATAAAATATATGAGTTTATATTGTGTTCGATGCAGACAAGTCATTAATACCAGTGGATTAAAAACAATAACTACGAGGAATAGCAAGCCTACAATCACAATCAAGTGCGTGAAATGTGGTACAAAAGATACAAGTTTGTTTCCCAATCATATGTAAATGGTCGCGAGACGTTTGGTGGTGATGATATCGCGGTTGCAATGGGGAAATTGCCCGAGACTCCATGGGCTAAGTATTTTGACGAGAAACTTCGTCCGGGATATAATTAGTGTTATCCTGTTACCAGACTTGATATCAGACTCGACGAGAAAGATCAACCGCGACCTGGAGAATATCCAATAAATACTACTGGTTTAAAAGATGAATTGTAAAATAGTGTTAGTGGTATGCAATTAATCACTGATAATTATATATCAATGGAATCTATTTATCATAGCACAAGATGATACTAGATTGGTACAGCGGCTATTAGTAAAACCGTTGATGCAGCAGGTGTCACAGGTGCTGTTGTTACAGATTGGTTATCCAGACAAGCAATATGGCAAATTTGGCTACCATCGCCTAAAACGATTAAGTACGGACGGTTTGATGTCAACACTCCCAATGAGTTTCATCAGGCAGCTATTTTGTTTTTACCACATGACATTAAAAGTCGCGCGCACATGTAATAAAATATGCACTAACAGTCGTCGACGTTGCAAGTAGATTCAAATAATCAGAGCCGCTTTCAACTAAAACAAGAACTGAACTTGCATCAGCGCTTTAACGAATTTATCAACGAGGACCTTTGCGATGGCCACAGCTGCCTTTGGTTGATTCTGAGACAATAACGTCGTTGATAAAGCAATATTGCATCAAAATCAGACGAGGGCACACCACGTTAGGTCGCGATCAGGCAATTGTTGAACAATTTAATCGAACTGTTGCTGAGAGATTATTTAGATATCAATATGCTCAAGAAATTTCCACAAACACAAGAGCTGGCGAATGGGTTGAAAGACTACCGCGTGTAATATCTGCATTAAACAATGAAGTTACACGTGTAATTTGTATGAAAACCGTAAACGCAGTTGTGAAGAAACGCATACAAATCAAGCGACGTGACTCTTTCTCAAAACAAACATTACTTGGTAACGTGACTATCAGGTATTTATATAAACCTGATGAACTTGAAGTGGTTAAAATGAGCAACGGATCCTATTTGGAGTGTGAACACACATGAAGTTTTCAGCTTGGTAAGATCTACAGGCAGGTCTGCAATCTACAGATATGATCCTTGTCCGAGGACATGACATCCACGGTGCAATTATCTATGATAACCCTCCATAGTTGAGACATTCTTATGACTCGAGAAACAGCTAAATAAATTAAATTTGATTCTTCGATGCGATCATCGATAATCCAAATCACAGTATCATCGACCCTGTGATCAGTGAATAGTTATAGAATATCCCAGAGTCCATGGAAATTTATCCAACGTTAACGTCTTCTCAACAACATTGGCAGGTACAACAACATCATTAAGAACGAGCTTCTGTTTCTCCGATGATTCTGGAATTTCAACGTCAATGTTTTGCAGACGGGTATCTGCTGGGCGATAACATTATTGTACAGGTAGATCTGAAAATTTCTCTCGATGAAGTGACAATAATTTGCATTGAAAACAATCGCGAACTATTTTCCTAGATGCGACTATAAGATAGCTAGGGCGCCATAAGTTCCAAAAATAATCATAAAGCGTTTCTGGAATACAGTGCGCATTATCTCGCATTGAATCTTATCCGGTTGCAGTCTAATTAGGTATTTTAATTCTTTCAGCGATTCGTTAACGATTCTGTGATCATCGAGTGTTTCTTCATAATCGTCTACGTATTCGCGCAACCAATACCATGGTGATTCACTGACAAAGAGTGTTGGTTGACCGTGTTCACCACACATAATGATTGCAGTATTTTCTTCATTTAACAATCAAGAAGTATTTTAACACACGTTTGGATACCGTTCATATCTCATCCCATATAATAATCCTAGGGATATATTTTTCACTCATTCGTTCAGGTGTCCATGTATCGCCACACCATCGAAAGAAACTGACAAGTATGAGATTTAACACCATGTTGTTTCATGTCACTGGTAAGTCTATATGTCGGTGTTAAACTACCATATCCATGTTGCTCAGCAAAGTTATTGCTCGTGTTGTTTTACCAAAACAACCAGGTCAATTAAGATAAATTTTTATATCTACATATAGGACTTGTGACATTTGATTACTTTTGTAATATACTTCAGCAGGTTTAACGTACGGAGATTAGGAATAATCAAGTATCGTTTCATGTTTACTCGCCAATGTCCCCAGGGCTCTAATGCCCCGGGTGCTACTTTGATACTTATATAACATTCATCAAGCAGTAAAATATTTTCTTCATTGATATAAAATGAATCTGTGACGAATCTCACAGCGTCCTTAGTAAACCTATTAATCATCGATAGCAGGTTTATAAAAACACAATCTCACACTGATGATCTCAAATGAGTAAACTGCGTCGAATCATCGTAATGATAACACACGATAGTACCAATTTGGTTCCCATTCGGCAAATAAGCATCTTCTCGATGTACAAATGTGCCCTTGTTTATTGTACCATTGCTTATAAAATCGTCGATGATCATTCACGTGCAACGTCGTTTGTTAGAAGACGAAGCACCATGGGTACATTTACCAATGATTTTGTTGACCAATATCCTCAGCGAACGATGTTTTTTCGTGGCTACATGCTAGCACTTGAGGTTCTGGCATCCAAAATGTTCTTTGTGGTCTATTTACCGTCAGCGATAATAATATATCAGCAGCGATCATGTATCGCAGCAGAACAATTGGAGCCCAATCACGTTTTTATTTTACACCACAGTCCAACGTATTTAACTCGGAATCAGGTTTATTAAAATGAAGACCAAACTAGACAGGGATTATCACATGCACGTGCTTTGAAAATTCAAACGACGCAATCCCAGCAGATGACCAAATCGTTCAAACTATTTTTGACTTTCACCTGCTCCAAGAAATGATCTTGGGTAACATGCATTCATGTCGACAGAGTTGACATCGTTGTTATCTTATTTAGTAATCCATAATCCTCCATGTCCATATTCGATACAAATGCATTGTATATCTTCAAGAAATTCTACACGTGTTGGTCAACAACAGAGAAAACAGTAAAATAATTATTCAATTATTGCACAATCTCGCCCATGTCTTTCAATGCGTCGTTGGTCATTCTCGTATGAAGAGATTCCGACCGATAAAGATCATTAGACGGCAGCACGAATTTTGTATCAAATCTTCTATGTTCCTCTTCACTCATAAACAACCACACGGACACGTGGTCGCGCTTACTGATATCATAAATTTACTCAAACATATCAAAACGATAATGTCTAACTCGCTTTTCTCGTGGAAATATTGTTACATTCTATGTCCATGCGTGAGAGATATGGCCACATATTACCATCGGAGAACCATTCGATTTATACTTCGTTTTGTATAAAACCTCACCTTTTAATGTTCTTACTTCTATTGGAAATCTTAATTTCGTTTCCAATTCAGCTATCTCGCTTATCGTTGCTCCATTTGATCTCACTTTGACCTCCCATGAGTTTATTTTTTCACGTCGTAGATCTGTGAGACTATTTCTTGGTAACGTGTTCGTGAAATGTTCTCTAACTCTTTGGGAGATTCAGTTTATAATAACACTAGTCCGCATCGGTCAAAGATCATCAATATCAGGTTCATCATTTAGTGGATAAATCACATAATCTACTGCCGTGACAGGATATGCACTCTCATAGTATGGTTTGCTAATACCAGTCAACATGCCTGGTCTAGAATTTCTATCTAATGTGACATTGCCCTGTCGGTGTTGTACAAGGACAGGATCACTTTTATCACGGATAATCCATGTTATGTCATCATCACTAACGTTACCCATGGCGTCACTGAAGGCAATGATAAATTTTATTCTAAATAGCTGTCTTTGATAATCGTCGCTTGTCGTTGGTCGTTCATCATGACATCATTGAAAGTATCGTCTTGCCTAATTCTGAACGTTGACCAAAGATGCGCTGCTTGCATCATCACTAAACTGCTTCTTAGCTTCACAGATACGATTGCGTAATTGTGAAAGTGGTACCAATGCTAGCGTTGGGGGTGGGGTCTTATCGTTTAATCTGTCAAGATCGAATCTAGCTTAAAAAGGCTTGATCGCAGATAATATTTTTAACTCCTCCATTATATATTTAGGGCAAATATATCTTCTAATGAAACGTCAACTTAAATTAATATATAATGACTTCACGAGCATGAAGTTAGATGTAAATGGTTGATGACTGGATCAACAACTCCGTGTAATCTAGCTTTTGCATTAGATTTATGTGGATATCACCAACAGAGCGTAAGTCTTGGGAGTCTGGGACCAAGGCCCTGTTTACGATGTAACGTTGGAAGCAGGGGAGAAACACAGTTGTGCGTAAAATGTGGTGAGGAAAAACACAAAATTTTATAACGGCATTATGATAACAAAATATGAGTCTCATGAATCTCCGACAAAAGACGCTAAAGGCTATATCGCCAGATTTTCTACGAAATCTTCGCTAGCGAATCGTGTAATTCATGTATATTTTTAGAATATAAAATTATAGTTTCGACAAATCATATGTACTATATACATAGAACAAGAATTCAGAACGCATCCTATCGTTAAGAATTATGAGCCATCGCGTGCTGGTGTGATTAGAAATTGTCAGATAAAAGCTCAGGTCGGTTATCTTGTTAATACCGGTTATCTTGTGTTCACTGCTGGGAACAAAAAGTATCTCTCGTAAAGATTTATTTATGAATGTTTCAGTGGCTTGATCGTCGGTGGTTACGTTATCAATCACGTTGATGGAAATCCGGATAATAATTTTTGTTACAAAACCTTGAGGTTGTCTCGCAGTCGGTCAGTTAGATCTGTAAATCCACAAACAGACGAAAAACTAGTATTTCCCTCAATTACAGCAGCTGTAAAATATTTCGGTCTTTCCCAGCTTCAGTACAACATGTGGCGGAGGGTATAATTAATTCGACATTTCAAAGAAATATGATCAGAGAATAACACTTAAGTATACTACGACACAGTAAACTCAAGCTAAGAACTTGTTAACCAATGCGCTAGGTGCTAGCCACCAGGGGGAGTAACTCTCTTGAGATTAAATGGTACAAATATAGTAATCTCGCTTGTCTCAGTACAAGGAAGTATTGATCATAATGGGTTTTCCCCCACGAAGTGCTTCATTAGCGTATATAAAATAGTTACTGTTCTGTAATGGGTAGCTCACAATCTTGTGTGTCAATCAAATCATTTTTTGTTGGGGTTTCTGCATTTACCTGGAGTATTGCGACGGGTGTGCATTTGGCAAGTGATATGAGTGATACTAGCCACTTGTTTGCTTGTCACTGATAATAGACCACGTCTCTCAAATGCTGTTATGGATTTTTAGGTATATACACGACGGAGCTGAATGCTTCCTATTATGCTTAATTTATCGTCAATTTATAATATCATTCAAAACATGTGTCTAATCATAGAAATAAAGACCAGAGGTATATCGATTGTTTTGATACAATATATTACAATCATGTTGGGTACCTTTATGTAGCAATAAATTGTATTTAATTGGGGTCTCCAGCCCAGACTCGAAATTCAACAAGAAAACGTAATGATCACTAAATATTCGTGTACAGCTTCTCACCTTGTAAACTAACATAGTTTTTGCTGGTTGTGTACTCTCCCGGGTTCGAACGGGGGGAGGATGTGCACAAAATTGAAAGTGATCAGTATACATCCTGTTGACCGTCGAGCTCTTGTCCCTGACAGTGGTTTAAAAATTGTTTGGACAGCTTCTGAATTTCTATAATTTCTTTTCGCATATAGGAATTCGCTGAGGTGGAAACACAGGAGCCCCCCACGTCATGGTAGTATAAATATGTATTATAATGCTGTAAATATATTGCTATAGGCTAAGATAGTGCTAAGGTAGATTAAGTATCTGCATTGTGCTGTCCGTATATATTAAGATAGATTAAGTATGTGTATTGTGCGAAACATGTTCTGTATATTTTGGATATATTTACACTGCATATATTTAGTGTGAATTGTTTTCTTATTTTAATCAAATATTTATTATATAATGAATTTCAAAAATATTAATGTGATTATTTCACCGATCAAAAAAGTAAATAACAATGGTATAACACTTAACGACCAGCTTGATTCCGAAAAAAAATAATATATGATTTTAAATAACTCAAGAAAGAAAATCCGAGGAAAAATATATACTACTTACGGAATACAGATTTATTAAATTATTTTAACAGGCAATGAGGTTATCTCTCGCTGACGTCTCTGATACACAGATTTATGAATTTACCCCACTTGCGGTTTCATAAGAGAAAATTAGATCAGAATTGTGTCGGAATATGAAACAAAGATGACAGCTGGTATGTGAGCAAGGCATTTAAAAAATTGATTGTACGACCGTGAACAGGCTACAGCCCGATTGTGAAGCACTGGAACGCTAGTAAATCCATGGATGTTCTTGGTGGTGAAAAAAATAAAATGGTAGACAGAAGAAAAAAATCTTTGTTGTACTGTATATAAAACGTGCATATGAAATGAAATATCTTTTTTAACTATATGGAACACTGGAAACGTTCCAAGGATATATAGGACCCACGATTTTATGATATATCGCTTCAACGCCGGTCTCGCACATACAGACTCATAGATATCTCCTTGTTTCTTGTGTCCAACAATTGACCATCCTGGTCTGTCAGTGTGAATTATATCCGTGACAATTATTGATTATGACACCGCAAATGAACGACATTGACAGGTACGGATACAACCAACCAACCAAGGGGTACCTCTGGCGTGAATGAATAGCCTAGTAACTTCCATCTACTGCATCACATGCAAGATTTACGGATATCGTAGAAGTGATATGGAGATATATGTCTGCCACCACCATGTGGATCATTATTATGTTTTAATAATATTGTTGATATTTATTGATTGCTTTTTTGCTCCATGTGTCAACGATCTTTGGAAAATATTCGTCGATGACATCCTTCTATCTCATGATGTCAACGTCGAGTCCTGGTAAGTTAAAAGTCCGCAATTGATCTTCGGTGATCTTGAAATGCTCAAGAAATAACTGCTTGTATGGTTTAGAAATGATACCGACTGGTATCCATTAATGACCATGCTTAAGTACAACATCGATGACATATTTTTTAAAATATCCGGCGTCGTATTGTGCCCGGTTTAGATGTCTTATTGTAGTGATGATTCTCAGCTTGAGATCATCGTACGGATATCCGTGCGCATATCGCTGAAATGAACCCTTTAGATCATTGTTTTTTAATATTCGTGTTCGCGCGTCATTGACTGTATAAATAAACGGCTCGAAGAAATTTCTTCGCCTGGACCAAGCGCGTCGATGTATACCCATCCAGTCCACCCAAGATTACCAGTTAGATCACCTTCTAAAGTAACCAAAATTGATTTATCTCCCCACTGTGAATGATTTCTATACACTGCAGATTCAGCGAATTCAGGTACGTCTATGATGAAATGTGATCGTTGTGGTTCAGGAAGTTGATCAGATTGAAGTGGTACTGTCTCTGGTCAGTCTAATACTGTTATGATTGATGAGTTATATATGTCAATGGCATAATCTGGTGTTGATATTTCAAAGCAGCAGATAACGTTGGCTCGTGTACTGTTATTACGATTTTTGATTCTTTGATAGATTTAATTCTGCGTTGAAATTCGTCGTTGATTTTCTCGATTTGATAGCTTCCCGTTGGAATACTAACAACGTTCCATTCGGTTGTTCCATCCGGTTTTTTGTTTATATGCAAATGTGAGAGAATTGTTTGCGGATAAACCTCCCGAATGATTTTGATCTAATATTTGGCCAACTATTGTAGACTGAAAGTTGTGCAAGTGCGATTTCAAGTAACCGACCGTTAGGTGCGTAAATCGGTGTTGGAAAACTAATATCAAATTCTGGTTGCGTTGACGTCGCTGATATCATCAAGGCAAGTGGTCGTGTGGCATTATCAGCGATTTGTTCTGGTAATTGTGTTACCCTTTCATTGTTTGTCATTTTTAATTATACTGCATGCTAGTACTTTAATTTTGAATTGCTGTCGTTGATTATTGCGTGCTTTTTTGCTGAAACGCTTTGCTGCTTGACATTTTGTGTGTTATCGCTATGCGCAGGATGCGAGGCATCTCCGATGCAGAGTACCTTCGATACGTCATTGTATATTTTAAACATATCCGTGAAATCTGCGACGGTAATTATACCGACATTTGATCCTGCAACATCAAGCAAATAATTTTGTATATGCTTGTGTTGCTGATGAAGGCAGCGTTGTATTTTCCTGTAATTTACTAGTTGCACACGCTGATAATTTCTTTGCTACGATGATAAGTATGCCAGCAACACCTGTGATGGCAGCAACACCGATTCCTACGGCTGGTGCTATCACGTATGTAACTGATAATATGCCGAATAACGTCATTTTTGCAGGGACTACTGATACAAAAACACCAAAATCAAGTTTATACTTTAAAGTTTGATTTATATGCTGATTATTATGTAATATTATGAGCGTATAACAAGCTTTAGGCAAGTATTAAAAGCGGGTTGGGAGGGGGTCACATACGATTGACAGAAATACGATTAGTGAGCCAGCGAATCTGCGAATGTTTGATGACTATTGTGACAATTATTAATATGTGTTAGTGCAGATTGTGTTATACAATAAAGGCTATATATGTTGACAAATTGCAAGTCTAGACAACTCACTAACTATTGTTATATTCAAAATTGATATAATGAGGTTATGAGTAAAATAAAATAATGAAATTGTCGTTAACTAAAATAACCATATAATTTGGGAAAGACAAAAAGACATAAAACGAGATAGTGAATGGTAAAGCCAGCAGCACAACCTATACGAACAGCAAATACCCTTAATATTATAATTATAATTATTATTCTCTAAAGACGAAATAATGTGGACAGTCATTAGGAGAGTTAAGCATATATATATATATATATATATATATATATATATATATATATATATATATATATATATATATATATATATATATATATATATATATATTGCTATTTTAAGGTCCTCAACTTAAAGGGAACAAATAGAATCATTTACTTAACTGCAATTTTGCTTGGGTTTACATCTGTTTATACATGTACAGTCGTAGCGTTAGATGAGGATTTACAGTAAGCATTTTTTTAAAATAGTGAACTACAACTAGTTGATAATGATACTGGACATGGAAGAGCCGTGAAAACCGTAGGTAGAACCACGACCTACTTGAAGGAAATTTCAAGATTTTTCATTCGTCCACGTTGGCTGAGCTCAGACTCGAATTCACTCATACTGACCTGAGCTGTCAGTGATTGGCAAAGGCCCCAAGTATAACAGTAGCATGATAAACTACTTTCTTGCAGAATTATATTAAGCTATTTGACCTAGAGCATGTAATTAAAAGGCAAACATAGAAAGAACTAAAGTTCCACAACAATAAAATCTTGTATTTTATTTTTTACTGCCCAAAAAGAAATACAGTACTAGTTCATCTTCATGGACGAGCTCTTGCAATATTTGTTTCAAAGTATCCTAGGCATCATTCTCCTGAAGATTTATTACAAGTTTAGACTGTTGATTATCTACAAAATTTTTATATTCCAGCTAAATCATATTAACATCATCACAACGTATGATATACATATGTAATATAACATGTTACTTAAACTATTTCGAAGTCTTCTAAATTTACATTTAAGCAATTGAAATGATCGATCGATCTGTACTTATCGAGACTATGGGGTTCCCGAGTAGAATTACCATTATGTCGGTATGGTATCAGTAGCCAAAGTTATGTTCTATCGGTTGTTGTTGTAGGGTTTAACGCCATTTTTCAGCACACGATAGTCTATACATGGCGGCCAGTATTAATGGTGGAGGAAGAACCCGGGAAAACCCCGGAAAGAACCACCGACCCTCGAGAAGCTACTGGCAAGCTTTCTCACATACCCACATTGGCCGAATCCGAAACTAGAACCTACGAAGACTGAGGTGAGATGGCAGTGATCCGTAACGGAGAGCGCTTTAGACCACCCGGCCACTCGGGGCCCATGTTCTATCGGAAAATATGCTAAATTTGTTTATTTGTTAACGTCTGTTGAACAGGAAGCCACAATGCACGCAAACAAAGTTGACGCTGTCAGTCTTCAACTTTAGTGCATTCATTCTTGTAATATTGTTTCGCAGTTCTACTTAAAATGGGTCGGATGTTCTCTTTTAGAATACAGACTGTCATGTGAAATGCTCCGTATCCGCTTTTAGAAAATAAACATTAAAACAAAGACAAAGTTCGTTTTAAGACACTTCATTTTATATTTTTAAAGTAATGAGTGCTCCATTTGCGTCAAAAGACGCTACTTTCACTTAGCATGATTTGATGCAAGTCAAGATTTTATTATCGAGATATTAATGGACAAAAATTGAAGAAGAATCAAACGAATGATATAAGAAGAATCAAACGAGTGATATCAAATGAATGTATGGTAAAAACATCTTAACAAATTCATGTGTAAATTTGAGAAAGATGTCTATTGATTCAGCTCAAAAGTTAGCAAAGATCAGAGACTTTGATTTGAAATAAAACGGAGAAACGCTACAAACTATGAAAGATTGGCAACTTCCAGCGGTACTGATGGATGGGCCAGTACCATAGTCCAACTATTTGGAAGGAAAATTGCCGATGTTTAATGGCTTAGTATGTTTAGGTTGAATGAGACAGCTGTGGCATTGTATTACACATGCAATATATTATTATCACGTATGGGCTGAGTCCATAAATTTAGCCTTTCAACATTGTCTTCTTAAATTACACAAAAGAGCAGCCACGATACTGATCATCCTTTATAAAAAGTTAAGCTAAATATAAATTCTGTTGAAGAGTCTTAAAGGGGGCCAATCATATATAATTTTGTTTTTAGTTAAACTTAAACTTTCCCGATTTTTAACGAATTAAATCCTGAATACATTATTGTTTCAAACAAATTATTTTTAGGATCACGTTTTCTGTCGAAAATATGTTTTTGAGGCAATGTAACTGTGAATATGACTTTTTGTACTTCCTCCAAAATATGCTCTCGACACATTAATATTGCTTCTTAGAAAAAATGCATGTAGTTTTGCAAACTTATGTGTGCTTCTATTTTTGTATAGTTCTATACCAAACTGAGAAGATAGTCCCTGCGTGGTCAAATACCAGGGACGACAACAATTGAGTGATATCATAAGTGGATGCTTTAGTAAATACACATACATTGTATTTTATTGATACTTCGTTCAGTCAGTCAAGGTTATGAAATTAATGCAAGTATTTTTGGACCACACACTTCAATCTTTAAAAATTCTTTTTGAGATAATTTCATGTTGTGTACCTTTGAAAGTTCGCAATATTGTTCAGATGGAAAATCTAAACTTGTACAAAGGAGGCATGTTTAGCTCCAGTCGCTTCAGTGAGGATGGTACCAATTGTTGAATAAATCATATCCGATTTTACTATACAAACTATATCTAGATGAATAGGTATACATTTACTGCGAAAGTGTGAGGGTAATCCATGGGAATTTAAACCGTTAAAGGAACATACTCAAACGCTAATTATACAGTTATACTACATATATTATTAGAAAGAGAAAAGAGGGATTTTCGTACGTAAAACTGAACTGAAATACTGGTGGAAGTTATGTAGAAGTAACATAGATGAATCATTTAAAACCATGGACCACACTTATACACATTCAACTGAACAATAAATGGTGATACATATTTAACTCCACAGTAAATAGGTTGTCATGTAAATACAAACATGTGTACTGATAGGAGCATTAGATTAAAACAGACACTTATGAATATATTTTGTCTAATACAACATATTTTGCCAACAATTATAGAAACTTGATAAACCTGTTCTGGTAAAGGTAACAACGATATCAGAATTATGATTTTGTTTGTATGAAGTGGACAAGAGACAATTGAACACAATCCAGTATATGTTTATCGAATGTATCCAATGAAAGAAGGACAGCTAGAAAAGTTCAAATGGATATAAAAATAACATTTTGTTAGAAAGAAATGGGACACAATGAAATATATTGAGCTGTGTATTATGTTAGATAAATACAATGCTAAACTATTTTATTATTCTAAATGTTATATACAGTAATTGGAAATCATACGGCAAGACATTGTAATTCGTTGCATATATATCAAATAATAATATACCGTGTATAAATGTTAAAAGTGAAAGCTTCTAATGTAAAACTGGATATTCATCGTGGAAACATTCACGTTCCTCATATAAAACATTTACTCATGTTGGATTAATGTATGCACCTTCAGCTGTCTATACACGTATTTCCTACAAGTCCTCCGGAGGGCTATAGTATTTCATAAGACAAGATTGTGATCCCATACTGGATCTTCCTGAAGTCCAGTTTTGTTCATTTTTGTATGGGGGTCTCAAGCGATATCTTCTCCAATTGCCCATTAGTGAGTATCTGGATCTATATATGTACGTACCAGTTCAAACATTGTGCACTTTCCATGATCAGTATCTGATAGGCTAGTCCCAGCAGTGGTGCTGATGTTGCTAGTTTTCTCACAACACCTGCAATACAAATAACAAAGACAACATTCTACAACGTGTATCCCAAAGAAACACAAATGACGTAAAGCGTATTTTGTCAAATATTTAACATAACGATTTCTGAGTAAATTAATATTATGTCTGCTGGTCAATAGCAGAGATAATACATTAAAATTTTAAGTGCCTGGCAAATTTTATGTTAAAATCCAACCTCTTATTGTCGTTTTGGTTGGTTTGGTGTGTTCCATATACAGTTTTATGTGAGGACCATTTGAGGCGGAAACATGGCGGGAAAGAATACACACTTGTGCTCATTTGCGAATTTAGGCAATTTAGAGGATAATTTGTTATGTCGAATTGATGCAGTAGAATTGTTCCGTCAGATGACACCAATTTTGAAAGTTAAGCTAGAATTTATCATCATGATGGCGCCAATTTTGTTAAGTAAAGCTTTCTAGACACGAACAATATCGTTGTAACAATCAGTAAGACTACATACCTTCAATGCTAACATAAATCTTATATAACCACCTGATTGCAACAAGAAATGTTTTCTTCTTTATCAGTCAGTCCTGCAACCGTTTTTGTTGCTTCATTTGTCTTTATTTATTAACTGCCCTTCTTTTGGGCAAATTCACCTGTCAAAACCAAGCTTAAATTATCAGAAAATGGGAAATAGGTCTTTGCTTGCATTATTACTTTATCATATATCATACAACTCTAAGGGTAAACAGTCTTGTCTCTCATAGAATGTATCCACGGATGTGCATAGAACATATTACTCCGTGACGGTGTTATGTTTGCAAATATTATAACACTTTTCTTAGGAAAATGTATCCCGCCACGCTTGCAAAATTTCTTAAAATGTAATTTTATTTGCTTTGCAAACTTAAGACTTATGTTCGCTATCAAGTACCTTTATTGGTATCTGCTCTATCGTGTACAGTATTTATATGTTACATCATGTTTATCTTATGGGTTAATTTATATTTGTTACTAGCAGATGATAGTGACTTCAATCCATGTGCGTCCCATTCCCATATTTAGACAAATCCTGAATACACCTTTCTCAGCAAGAATGGATAAAGCACACTCCTTTGTGAACATTAACATTCGATGTGTTCGGATCAAGCTTGACATTCTGTCAGAAAATTTTGATTACTTTAATATAATTGTTCTAACGTAGAATCATCCTGATAACGTTATTGATGGCGATACTCGTAGATTTGATGTATACCACAAAACAATCAAAGGAGATAGAAATTATAATGTAAAAGCTGGCCAGGGTCTACTTTTAAGCAGATTCAAATGGCAGTGATATGTATGTGGGTACCCTACCACAGTTCAAAAGAAAAGTGACAACAAAACCTGAAACTGTCAATACAAAAATAAGTTTATTATGGCGACTATCAATGCTAATACATATGTACATGATTCACTTTTATAAATAAATAAATATATTCAAGCACAATACAAAATAACAGAATGTAGTACTAAACAATTTACAAAGGAAAAATTGGATAATTTGTTAAGTAGATTCTAAATCTAGTATTTTATGACCGATGTAGATAATGTTATATTTATTGCGTGACTTCAAGTCGAAGATGTTTTCTGCATAGAATAGTCAATGCGTTTATGATATGCAATATAAATATTATAGGAGGTGTACCGTCGAAACACTGGCGATGACCATGGCAGAAGATACAACAAATTGGCCTTTAAGGGAAGGTGCACTGTAAGCTTGCCAGACAAAAGTACACCGTAGATTATGGCCAAAGACATAAATTGCTGTCAAATCAGATATAAATTGAAATGTCTTGTTGTACACTACAACATCAGGCTGAATCTTCCTAGCTGAGAATTATTGCGCACGGGTTTTATGCACTGCATCCTAGCAACGGTGTGTAGCTACAAATGAGAATGCTCACTACATTACAGGCGAAAGTTTATCAACTATTGCCGTGTCAAAATAACGCGAGGACAGTGGATATTGACCACCAACATCGGCTGATTACACACTTCCCAAAGTTCATCTTGAACGGACGAGGCTGCTAAATAAACCTATGAAAACCAGTTATTTACTGTAGAATGTATGAAGATTCAACAATATTCGCATATCCAGGCTTAGTTTTACACAAAATAACAGAGCTCTACTCAAACCACAATTCATTTTTAAATTAACCAAACTAGTGAAGAAATTTATTTACCTAACAACACAATCCTAGTCTGGTTGTCTGAATGGCCTGATCGGATAAAACGCCAATCATGTTAAAGATTCAGTTTTACTGATCAGTGTAGTAATCAAAGATCAGCTTTTGATTAAAGCAATAGCGTTGATCTTCAAATTGTGTGACATATATCTGAGTACGGTAGCAAGGAAATTGAGTAAAGATTGCCCGTTCTTGATTATATCCTTCTGTGAATCCCCGAAACGAGAAACATTTTTTTCCCTTTGGGGCAGGTTGGGAGTACAGATAATGAGTATTTTAACATGCCAATATAGGAAAACCAACCAGGACTTAAACGAATAGTTTGAGATCTGGTCGCCAAAAAGATGAACAATAATGCAACCGGGACACGGATGAGAAATTCATTTGCGTCATGGAACTGACCAAGATTTATCATTATTGAATCCAATGGTGAGAATAACAATTAAAAATGTCACCTTTTATGATAGGTCAAGCACACCAGGCCGTGGCTGGAGAGCCAAGAAGTATAAAATAAAATCTAATGAACTATTGGTATAGCGTAGCTGCAGACCTTGCGCAATTTGATTCGCTGTAAACGATTTGCGGAAATACCCAATAAGGTATTGGGGCACATATTTTTGAACTCGTCAAGAAGTGTTGTTCGATCCAGAAATTCAGAAGTGTCGACGAGCCTAATACCCAACACCTTGGAAGCACCAAACGGTAGCGTCCAACTATTGTCCAACATTGATATTATTCAGTTGCAATACCATGCAACTGATGATAAATGATGTTGAGCTGTACATTTATTTAATTGATGTACTTGATCATTGTCAGCGATGTAGTTGATCATTGTCAGCGATATAGGTTAGAGTAATCATAGCCGACCTGACTTATATATCCTTCTTTGACATTTTGGATCTAACCACTATTTTGGTATTATTGTAAGTTCATTCAAAGACATTTTGGATCATATAAGTGTGATGCATAAAGAACGTTGGTACATCAACTCTTTAAAAACTTATTGATACATAAGCACATTTAAAGGTTATTGTAATTTATTCGAAACATTCCATACATTTGAATCTGTAGCATAACGACATAACATTAGTATTAATGGGCAATTTATTCACAATACTGTAAGCTCCTTTTAAAGTTTAACTCTGTAACAGGTAAATATTTTTATTTTTACTTTTAATAAACCTTTTTGTTTCATTTCTTGTCTGTTACATGTTTTAAGACCATAGTTTCGTAACAATAGACTATACTGGTATCTAGAGTCCAACAACCTTCTATCTGACGTTCAGTTTGTATTCAGACCATCATTTCAGACTTTAAACATTTATTAAAAAAGCTATCATGCATAAATAGCATATAGTTACCGTTTTGTTCGACTTAGTGAAAGCTTACAACGCCAAGTTTAATTACATAATAATGAATAACCTACATAACCTAGGTATAAACGGCCTCGTACCTGATATTATCTTCAATTGTTTGAAAGATAGAAGCTTCAGAGTTAAGGTAGGCAGTACCCTCTCTTGAATATATCCTTAGGAGATGGGCATACATTAGGGTAGCATATTGTCAATCATCCTGTTTAACATCTAAATTGCTAACATAGTGAAATGCGTAAGCCGATGTACTGACTGCTCATTATTTGATCTGATATACGCAAACTGATATGCCTACCTTTGCACGTCAAAAACAGATGAACATAAACAAAGTTAAAGCAGAGATAAAACAACTCACTAAAATTTGCGATATCCAAATTCTAATTGCATGAAATTTTGCCGATAATTCATGTTGAACCATAGCTATGTCTTGACGATTGACGCATTTCTTGTACGAGAGCAAGTCTTTAGGGTTCATTGTTGATTATTAGCTGACTTTGGTGTCTTCCACATGCTTGATTCCTTCGGGACAAATGCCAAAATGACCTGGATTTAATACAAGTTGTGCATGACACAGATTAGAGAGCAAATCGGAATGACTTGCTTCTGTTAAACAGGTCTTTAGTAATATGCAAACTTGTCCATGGCTCGACTGTGTATGCATCACATTGGAAATTAAACCTGTGGATTTTGGATCCGATACGCACTCAAGTATTTGACTATGGGTTCATTTAGAACTGTGCATTTAGCAAGTCTCTATGTTGAACTAAATAAGCCATGATTTTAATCCGGGCGATCGAAACTGCTTCTTTAATATGACACAAAAGTATCTTCTAATCTATCTAGCCCATCATATTACTTAGTGTTTAAGCCCAGTCACCAAACCATTAATGTTCAGGAACCCATTTTTTTACCCCCAGTTTTGACATATATATTCGTCCTCAGTGCGAAACATCAAAACATCAAACATTTTGGAAACATTGCGAAATTCCGTATTCCCAAATCACCACCGTGGTTATCAAATCCTCCCAAAATACTATTTGACTTTTGGAAATTCAAATTGTCCACAACAGATACCCTCCTTTATTTGAATAAATTAAATGAGATCAGAGATTCGTGTCACAGCAAACGTTCCTGTATCAAACGGTTCCAACGTTGGAGACATGTTGGAGCTATCAGTGCAGCCACCCATTTCAAAACTCATTTTTCCGCCGAAATTACAGTCATGATCAAAGCTTTCAACTGAGATGAAGACCTCACACGAAAAACAAATTACATCATCTTTTCGGATTCCTTTCCACCTGGAGATCATTGAAGAATCTTATATTTAACAACCCTTTAATATCCCAGATGATGTTTATTATTATTATTATTATTATTATTATTATTATTATTATTATTATTATTATTATTATTGATATGTTTATTATCAAGAAAATCAAAATATGGACATGCAAAAGTTGCAAGCACTTACCCTTTTTTGGATTGACACACAAGGAATACACAGATAAAACACGTAAGAGTGACCGCTATGCCAGCCAAGATAAGTATCGCCATTGGCATCCATGCCATATCTGTAACGGTTTAACGTGGATACTTTAAAAAGATTCAAATGTTGTGGGACTACTAAAGACAAGAATAGAAATGGTGAATGCTAAGTTAATAACCGTTCATTTTATTTTGAAAAAAAATTGCACTGAAATATCCAAACAATGATTCATTCGAGATTGATGTCTCCTGTGAATCACGTTATGATGGCGCACATTTCGTGAAACAGGAAATCGTAGCATATCAGATTAAAAGTGTATACTAATGTTCAAATAGGACAGTGTTCTGCTGTAGATTATACAAATTTATTATATACTCATTTTTTCCAGTTCACTTTACATTGTCAGAATTGTTCAGTATTTTACGATATTGTACTCACGTGCACTTCATATTGCACTCACATGCGTCCAATAGTGTGTTAGGAACTACTTTGTAAACAAATCATGTACACTCACATAAAAGGCACTTTACGTTCTGGTTGGTTAAAATTGTTTTTGAATGAACTAAAGCAGATGTTTCGTAGATAGCCACATACCAGCTGCATTGCCACATTCCGCGTTAACTTTTTTGATACATTGTTTCGGATTAAGGCTAGCAAAAGACACATGACAGGGTCCTTACAAATAACATGCAAGTGACAAGGCACTACCTGTCTTCTTTAGCTGGTAATAAGAATTGCAAAAATATGCTTACAGTTTTACATTCTGAATTTCCTCAAAATGTACATTCTTAGTTCTTCAAATACAAATTACATGAACCATATCATGGGTTCTCAACCTTGAGTACACATTTCGAAATTGTACTATAATTTAGAGTATGTTCCCAGTGCTATTACATCCTCCTTACTGTACCTAAATATAATATTCCATAGCGTCAATTTGATAACTGCAATTGAAAGACTTCATATTTTTCCCGCATTATTATTTCAATCATTCAATGACAGTGCAGAAACACACTTGGAAATGTCAATTCGCTTTTGAAATCAAATGTACTTAATGTAGAATTGGCACAGATAAATCTAGTCCATAATTAAGAATTTCGTAGAATCGACAAAAATACCAAAATCTATTAATTTCAGATCAAATGGAAAAGTTGTTGCAATGCGCATTGATGCACAATATGACCCCTAATTTCAATATTAATTAGACCAAAAAGGCCTTTTTTCTTTCGAAAGTTATGTCTAGCCTGCGACTAAATTCAAATTTATCTGGACGGAGTTATGTACGCATTAATAATATTGTTGTGTAATGATCAATTTGCGCTTGTGTATTTTGTTTGGAATACGGAATACATTCCGTTACTTTGTTTCTTGTAGTGTATTTTTGTTTATATATTTAAGCCTTAGGTAGAATAAAAAATGAGCAGATAATAAAACGGTTACTTCATTTTTATGGGAAAAATATGAACTCGTTTTGTCGGATGCATATACTTCACTACCAGGGTCGTGCAGAATTTCCACTCGAATAACTCGTTCATATTTTCACATACAATGCAGCAACTATAGTTATTAAACCGTATAAAAATATTAACTTTGACCCAGTCACCAGAAAATTAGACGAATTTTTTCCAATCACATGTCGGAAATCATGTTTTACAATTTTACGGTGCTTTATTTCAGGTACCAGGAAGTAATAATTGATATGGTAAAGGAATGTTTATTTATATCAAATAAATGTGATAGTGTTGTAAAAGAAACGCGTAACATTTATGTAAATCTCATTCCTTTAATATGTATCAGCGTTGTCAATCATACATCTTTTAGTCAATTAAGTAAAGTATCAGAGTAAATTATCAGAGTAAATACTGAAAATGACTGAATAAAGCAATAATATAGTGTTTCCCGTCAGAATGGATTTGAATCTATCCGTCAACGGTCCAAGATAGACAGGATCCTTCATATAATTAAATTTTCACTCTAATATTTTATATAGTGTAGTTATTTATTGAAAATGAGATATGTGTTTTCTTTTCTTTCAAACGAGTTTGTTTCGAATCTTGTATTAATATGTAAAAGCTGAAATGGAAGATACAAAATCTTCCTGACTACAACAATCAGACTTATGTGTAAACACCAAACTTCGAAATAGTGCTTTATAAAGTTTTCATAAGATGTAGTTTTAGTCAAACTTTAAATCAACATATATGTGTGTGTATATATATATATATATATATATATATATATATATATATATATATATATATATATATATATATATATATATATATATATATATATATATATATATATCTGTGTGTGTGTGTTGGTGTGTTCAGGGCTCAGGTGAAAGCTTTACATGCACTCGCATCTGGGACGAATGAGATGCAAGAGTTAATCGTCCCTGCCTCCTTATGCTAAAAACAGTAGATATATTCAATACAAGTGAAGAATCTGCCACTAAAATATCACTGATAAATGATGCCAGCTCGATACTGAAATAGGTCTATACTGCGATAATAGTAATTTGTAATGCATGGTTCTTCTATGAACATATAATAAGAAATATGGTTTGCATCTCATCACATTGCAACAGCACACATATCGTAATGGTATCGTCGTTAGCAGTGACATTATTCAGCAACATCGATTTTCATAATGCTCATTTTCTATGAGCCATCACTCATCTTTTGAGTTAGATATGGCAGAAGCGAAGATATATATGACACAGGTCAATGACCTGCATTTGAAAGAAGAATTGCAACGGTATCGATTTCCTCCATCTGTTCTACTAAAAAGGATATTTTAGTCAAACCTCCATTGTAGAGAATTACACAAAAGCGCTATGACAGGGAGATTGCCTATTAGGTAAAAATCACAGGAACATGTTTTGGTCATTATCTTAATTAGATTTCGACCAGTCGGCTTTGATCTCAATATTATTTTTTTGTTTGCGTAAGCTACAAAGTAGTCACTGTTAATGTTGGTGGGGATTTGCTGAGACATTTACTATAATCAGTTTGAATTATAAGTTTCCAACAATTCTCTTCTAAATGTTAATTACCAGTTCATAAAAGTTTCACCTGATGCAAATTTTGTTGGGCATGACAATATAGAAATAAGGTTTAAGTCTTGAAAACAGCGGTTACCTACGGCAAACCTACTTTTGCCAGACCAGTTTGTGTGTATATATATATATATATATATATATATATATATATATATATATATATATATATATATATATATATATATATATATATATATGAAGGATATATGATTTCAGTTCGCTCATTGTGTTGAATGTTGAATTTGTGTTAAAGAACGATGTAAGCACACTATGAAAATAAAGCTTCAACGATACACTCATTGGTTGACGGATGTCTGCTACAAAATTAAGTTTATTAGACAATATGAAATATATATGAGATATCTGTAAATGCTTATGACTTATTGTAATCATTTGTCATCTAACTAGTCCGAATAACTGATATATAAAAGCATAGATATCTTCACATTTTGATAACATTTTACACTGACTATTAAGGTAGAAGGTACAATTACGTCAGACGAAGAAAGAAACTAAAGACTTGCATCATCAAACACAAACAGACAGGATTGATATATACACAAAGGTTGAAAGATTGTTTGAATGTTTTGCATGCACAAGAAATAAATTATAAGAACACAAAGGAAATAGTTGCAACCCCAATATATATATATTGCCATAAGAAATCCCAGTTGAAACATTCACAATCTGACAACACCAATTAAATGTTAATTATGTTATTCACTGTGAGCTGAAAGTGTTATCTTACCAGAGACAATATTCCCCAATGTGTTCGGTACACTTGTACCTGTAAAAAGTGAAATTAACATAAAATTTAACGAATTATCACTGACAATCAAAACAAACAAGCATGTTTGGTTCTGTTTTATATAACATCAATACACTAGATGCAAATCAAGAGTTGATATAGGAATGGACTGATACGTTGCGTTGGGTAAACATTGCAAAAATACTATATGAAAAAGAGAAGAAAAAAAAAAACAAACAAACGAAAAATGAAAAATGAAATACTAGAGTGTTAACACGGAAGAAAAAAAGAAACATTTAACTCAACTAACACAAGCCACAACTGAGAGAGAGAGAGAGAGAGAGAGAGAGAGAGAGAGAGAGAGAGAGAGAGAAAGAGAGACAACGTTCTATATAAGAAGCGTGTACCGGACATGTACATTTGGCACATGGACATAAAAGGTCTGGTAAAAACCAAAAACAAACATGTCAAATGTGCATGGCGAATATAGAGAATAAGCTAATCACAGATACAATTTGAAAAACAAATGTTTGAAATAAATACCACTGTTTATCCGGACATGGCAGGCAGCCAGTTACAGAGATTCGACCAATAATTATTGACTTTAATAACATCCAAATTTGTGCTGATATCAGAGCCGTTTACCGATGACAAATTTCCAAAACCACTGAAACACTAGACCAAAATGACTAAATACATGAGAAGATATGTTTACTAATACTAATGAAAGGCTAAATAAAATAGCTGTACTACTTAGACAGAGTCGTATTCATTACTTAACGACTCAAATACATCAGATGATGATTGCCATTCTGACAAGGGTGTCATGGAACATTTTAAATTTATAACACGTGTGGATCTACATAAATGCTATGTCAGGAAAGATACTTTAAAATGGTATGATATATTTGGCGAGGTTTCAAATGGTTTTGCGCAATATTAACAGGCTTTTTATGCATGTTTGATACCACTAAATGTGAAAGTGAGAACGTTTTGACAGATTGTGATATGTTCCTGATGACTGCGTGGAAGAAGACGTGGAATATTAATGCTGCCACATATATGTGGAATCAGGTCGCGAAAGATACATTGATACAGATGGTAAGACAAAAAATAATAATGACCACAAAAGGTCATAGTCAAGGAACATTCATTATAACCTAAGTTATACCAAATCTGTATGGGATAGTTCATGGGCGAATGAATGATGAAAAGAAAACATACAATTATATGGACAACTGATTACCAAATCAGATGGATGGTGTACCCAATCAGATGGATGGTGTAACCAATCAAATGGATGGTGGAGACAGTACATCTCACAAGATAAGATTTTCTGCTGGAAATATGACAATATGACAATGATGACAGCCACGTTACGCAAGTAGATTTTCAGCTACCGTGCCACCTGCACGATATTTCAAGGACCACGTGTTAGGTCAAAAAACTATAATTCCATTTAATTGATCATTACATGCCAGCTATATTAAATCACAAAAGAGAAAAATGCAATCAGATATAAAACTTACAACGTTACATACAGTTATTTCTAAGAATAAGAGAGATACATAGGTGGTGTGGTGGATCAATAAACATGATGAAAACAGTGCATTAGATTTACGACAACGTGGAGACAAAAATCAGTAAATGAATTTGAGAAAGAAGCTAGCATACGGATGGAAACACGAGTACATGATAAACTGATGGGACTCCGGAAAAGAAAAAGAAAAGTTAACATATGCACTGATGAAAAACATTGTTTCCAATGTCAATACACTTTTCACGTGGAGCAATCATTGACATTGAATTAGCACTAGTTAGTTTGAGAAAAAATGATCAAGTTAAAGAAAGTAATATGAAGTTTCTTTACAGTGATTAAGTTAAGCAAGTGGTAAGTAAACTAATTCTGATGCAGCAAGATATCCAAAACAAGTTTGGTGTAATAACCAGAGGGATCGTGACTCTTATTCTTTATGTTGAAAAGGAATGCTCTTTTATTTACATGAAGGACAACGTCAGATTTTACGACACAAATTACAACAATGGTTGAATATTTAATTTGAAGGAAGCTAATAAGAACGTCTCTGGACATTTCAAATTTGAACAGTGTTCTTATGATAAACGCCTTATGCAAACTAGATACAGATGCATTTTGAAAATCTGTAGCAGAACAAAAGAAAGAATTTAAAAATTGAAATTGTTTATTCAATCACAAGAAACATTACAAGGAAATAAATTTACGAAGATCTTATCAAGTACGGTACACTCAAATTTTGTCTCAGCGGGAAATATACATGAAAGCTGTAAAGATTTTTAAATACTCATATTTATCAGCTCATTAAACACAATTCCACAAATGGATGATACTCCCAGTACTGCCCAAAATTCATATTATATTTTGCTCCCTATCTGTTCAAATATTCATCACCTTTACGTTGAAAATAAAATGTTAAACAGCTTGTATGTGCAAAAATTAGTTTTGGCATAGTAAATTTGTATCTTGCAAATGTTTCATATCGTAGCTTACTTAAGATGTGTCACTAAGTTCAGTATTGTGCTTGATGGTTAGATTGA
Organism: Sinohyriopsis cumingii; assembly: GCA_028554795.2. Lineage (NCBI taxonomy): Eukaryota > Metazoa > Mollusca > Bivalvia > Unionida > Unionidae > Sinohyriopsis > Sinohyriopsis cumingii. The sequence continues at coordinate 47,713,078 of CM068840.1, read as the reverse complement.
TAAGAAACAATCTGACATTTGATTTTATTATGTAAGAAATCAATCCCCTATTTAAAGTTTTGAACGTAATCTCTTTCATTTGTAGCATCTTGCAACTGACTGAGCAAAGCGAACATGCATTCTGAGTATTCGTATTATTGTATCATGTGATTGTGTAGTTGAAGTTTAATTGCTAATATATGTCAATTGAGAGTTTTGAAAAACTATTGGCGCAACATGCATCATGAATATATAGGAAACATTATAGTATCAAGATCTGCATATCTACTTCTGGTGAAAGTTTTACTCAATTTTCCTTCATCCGTCTTGGGTACAATATCTTCCCATACTATGCAAACTTTGCTATATTTATGGCATTATTTGTAATATAACGTTTCATGAATGCATTAAAGCTATACTTGGTAAAATTCGTGTCCTGAAAAATACATAGATATATAAGAATTGCTACTATTACAACACCTTCATAAGTAATATTCGAGATAGCTTTACAAATCCTTATAATTGCATCAACATGTTTTATTTCTTTATCCATATTTTGCTGAAAATCTCATAGATCTGCTTGAAGGGTCTTTTTTTAAAACTTTTATCTGTATTCTAGCCTTCTTGAGCTTTAAAGGCAATTAACTTCATATTTTTGAATATCTCTTTTCTCTTCTTCTTATTAACCGGCAAAGACATCGTAGTTGTCATGTCGCTTTTAAGGATACCATTGTGTGTGTATGTGTAGCTTTAACAATTTTTCAGTATGCAGTGTGGCAGCAATAGGGCATCACGCCACAGACATGTGGAATCATGTCTCACCCAATCACATTATCCTGACACCAGGTCGACCAGTCCTAACACTAACCTCCTAATGCTGAGAACCACGTGAGACAGCTGTTAGTACAATGTTTATAAGACTTTGGCATGATTCAGCCATGGTTTGAACCCGAAACCTAATGCATCCGAGGTGGATGTTGTAACCACTTAGGCCACCGGAGCGGTCCGATGCCAATGTATTATTGACCTGCTATGCTTTACTATGTACTTTCGTTCGTGATTGACAGATTTTAAAATATTATGCAGTAATCACAGTGCACTTTCCACGACTGTCACATTCTAGAAGGACGTTATCTTTGAAAAACACAAATGGTTACCAGCTAACTGATACTGTTATTTTTATATTATAGCTCCATGTGTCCTCAGTGGAAATAAAAAATTTCGGCACATTGTCACCGGATAAGAGGTGTTTTCATTACATATTTTATTTCAGTCGCGTTATGTTCTACTGCTAGTTCATGACTGTGAATATATTCAACATACTCTTTAAATTTTTTACTTTTATTCTTTTTATATATCGTTACGGATATATATGTTATATATCAATTTATAATTCAGTTTTATTTAGGTCCTTTGTGTGTAACTTATATTTGAATTATTTACGTTTATATGTTTTTAGAAACTTGATTGTTTGTTGGGTAGTACGTCGTCTTGATATTTAGTTTAAAGAAATAGACGTAATATATATATATATATATATATATATATATATATATATATATATATATATATATATATATATATATATATATATATATATATATATATATATCATTAATAATAATAACAATTATTATTATTATTATTATTATTATTATTATTAAGGTACTTCAAAGTCTATTTGTGCATGCCATCCTTATGTACGGGAAGTCACTTGCTTGGCATCCATGATCTAATATTCAGCTCAGCAGACAAACCCATTTATATAGTCGTAGGTATAATCAGTATCATGTACATTTACTTATTTGTGGGCGAATTTTGAAGGTTAATATTTTGTGTGTGCGCAATAGCTGTGTGTTCACTCAGGTTCCCCGAAAGCGCAAAGGCAAATTTAAGGCTAGATTTAGCGTAGGTGTGCAATGTGCATAAGATCGTTAGTTACATCTGGTATCATGAAAAGGAATTTAACATATCAAATTCTTACAGGTGTGTTTGTATCTAGACTATTACCACGAAATAGTGTTACGTCGAGAAAAGTCTGATCTTTTCGAAATAAACAAACTGTAAATGCAGATGTCATGGTCGTAGGGATAAATTTCTTATGTATATATTATCAACTGGTTATCGAGTTATATTACTTTCTTTGGAAACATGTTTCCGTTAAAAGTCCTTTTCAGACGAACATGATTTATTTCTTAGTCTCTATCTCTTAAATCTTAAATGTATCCAGAATTAAAACTACCGATTGGAAGTGCTGTGGCAAATTATATCAAATGGTCAAGAGTAGTAGGGTTGTCATTATAGATTGCTTCTGAATGTCGTTTAAGAAATCTCCCCTTATCCGTGATTTAACAGCCTAAATGTCTCAATGATTTGAGAGATCAAAATCAGCGTAGATGGGATCAGTTTATCTACTGCTTAACGTCTCTACCCTGAAATTCTTTAATACATTTAATATCGGCTTATGTTTAATACCTTTTCCCGTTAAAACATATTCAAACATGAATCTCTGAATTTTGGTTATTTTTCTTTCTTGTCTTCTTTGACTCACTTTTCATTATTGCATTACCGCCACGTTTAACTTGCGCACATCTGTTTTGGAGAGACTACACACACACACACATACACACACACACACACACACACACACACACATATATATATATATATATATATATATATATATATATATATATATATATATATATATATATATATATATATATATATATATATATATATATATATAATTGCGAACTGTATCATACCATTTGAGAATTAACAAAGAGCGTAGTGTTTATTGCTTTTTATACAGTAGATAAAATCTTAGTAATGAAATATTTAACCAACCTGTCACCATTATGTGTACTGTGTATATATCTTCGTCTTGCAGCTGTCTCTTGGCACTGTATAGTCCTTCATTATCTTTTGAAATGTTTTTGAGGCTAATGGTCAGCTGAATTTCGTGGCCTTGCCGAGAAAAGGAAACTTTCATTCCATCCTTCCACTCTGGTTCATTATAGGAAGTATTTCCATCTGCCGAGATTGCCAATATTTCCGTATTGTTATGTGTTACAGAAATCAAGTCACCCGTTGGGTTATGAAATGTCCAAGTCCAATCAGCATTTGATCCAACTTGACACTTGATAGTCTTTGTATCTGTATTAAATATTGTGCGCATATATAACAGAAAATAAATTATTCTTATTAATACAAAACATTGAGTAGTAAAGTTTTAATGAACTTTTAAACCTTCCAGTAACCTAAGGCCCCACGACAGAATTTCCTAAATGGAAAAACCACAGGTTCAATATTTTCTAACAAGAAATGTTACATCACAAATTTAGCAAGTAGCAGTTCTTACCGTAACAGCAACATCAAACTTTCCATATATCTATAAATGTAAGTAACTGTGAAACTCCTATATCTGGACTGACTCGTACAGATTATCCGTTTCATAGCACACCGGGTGCATAGAATGGTATGTCTTAGGACGCATCTCATTAGCAAATATTCATTCTTATATCGGGGCCCCTGGTGGTCGAATTGTCTAAAGCGCTTGCCTTTACCGATCACTTCTATCTCATCTCTGTCTGCGTGTGTTACATTTTTGGCTCAGTCAGTATGGATATATGAGAAAGATGCCAGTTGCTTCCCGTGTGTTGGAGGCTCTTACAGGAGTTTCCCTGAGTTTTTCCTCAACCAGTTATACTGACTGCTATGAATAGCCTGTTTTACTTTGAGCAATGGCGTGAAACCCAAAACAACAACAATCTTAAATCGACAGATGCACGTATCGTACTGAAAGAGGAAATTACATTTAAGATGGAAACCTTACGGTGGAAAATAATTTCAGAAGATAGAAACACTTAAATTAGGAAAAGGTGTATTAAAAAGATTAAATAGCGCGTTACTACACCTCGATATAATAATGGCTATTTGGTGCCAACTAAAAGCATACGTCCATAAAAATGACAAACTGAATTCATAAATATTTAAGAAAATAAATTCTTCCTAAGGAATGTACACACGAAATAAAATTAGATTAAATTAAAACATAAATATGGTAAAGTATGTAAAATGTTGATAAAATAATGACGAATTTCAACACATGTGAAATGATGCTTCTTTGAATATAATGACTTTCTCAGGGGAAAGTGTATAAATATTTCAAGTTTTACTCTATTTTATTTTGTTCTTCTACTTTATGTGTTTCTTCCTCTCCTAAGCTGGACAGTTGCTTTCAATGATAAATGGTAAATTAATTATAGCTTTGCTGGATTATATGTCTAATTGGTATTGCGTGGGGAAAGAAGTATCTGAGATGATCCGTTGACCTTATTTTCTTCCCAGATTCCATATTCTTCTATTGACCAAAATAACCCATATCAATAACAGAGAAAACGCTACATCCCAGACTACGTTTGGCCTACTAATTTTTCCAAACATGTGGAATTATAGTTGGGGTTGCTTGGCATGACTAAGTTAATTACCTTTTTATAAGACCTTTATTCAAAGAGTGCTATCTCATATTTTTGTCTTTTCTAGCTTAACATCTTGCTTTATATCCATTGAATAATTTCTCCTATAAGAAACAAATTATAAATCTTTTATTTCAAAATAATGAAACCCTCCACATCATGGATACTTGTTTCCTCTATACAGATATATCACATAATGAAGGAAACTAAACTTGGAAGGAATCGTGATATGACCGTCTCAACCGAACCCTTAAGATGGTGCACAATTACTGATGATGTGGAGAGCAAATTGGTAGGGGCACAGGAGCAACTTAAGCAATTCTTCGGATTTGATAACAAATTTCATCCTAGAATCAAATTCACGTTGGAGTCATCAGATTAATTCAACATATTCCTCGATACCCAATAAATTATACAAAATGAAACACAGGATCTTACTTTTATTGCAAATCATCCGATTGCTACTAATATGTCTTATCTTCCATTTGTCGTCCTAAACATATAATCCAAAACCTTCCATTCCGCCCATGTGTTCGCATAAAATGTATCTGCGCAAACGAGAGGACATTCAATGAAGTGGTTGGAGGATAGTATAGGGCACTTAACAAAAGGAGACATATAAACAAATCTCTAGAACAGGCTACAGAAAACCTAGGCCATGTACCGAAGCAATCTACTCAGAAACAAGTCTAAGACCTCTAACAATCATAGCCCTTTCCCAATAGCATATTACCCAGATGCCTCAAACATAGCACAACTTGTCTGGAGGCACCTACATATTACTGCATTATGTACTTCTCCAACGGATGTGTTTTCAGCATATTTTTAGAATCACATACTTAAGTCGGCCATACAATTACAAACACCACTTTGTGCAAATCAGATGAATTCAAAACATACTATTGAAGAAGGGCGTAAGTAAAAACAGACGTTTGTCACCTTGTCAGCAAATGCCCTTGAATACCACTATAAGAGTTAATTAACTGCTGGTGTCACTTAAAAAGCAAGCAGAGGTCTTGATGTGGCAGGTTTGTGCCACCCATTATGTTGGAAAAACAGATGACTTTAGAAAAGGCACGAACAAGTACAAAATTCATATCATTAATAAGGCAAACATGCTAATATACTTCTTGCTTGCGTCCTTATTTGTATGCCTTATTCAAAGATAACAGCATAATTTCATATTATTTATTATATGATTATGTTCCTTTCCTTTAGATTAGACCTCTTCTTTAATCTGAATAATTTTGCTTAATAGTACCGATATGTTAATCCATCCAGTTCTACAATTGTCACTCTTCTCCTGTGTGTGTGTGTGTTTGTGTGTGTGTGTGTGTGTTATTTATTGTCCTTTGATGATGACTTTGGTTTATAGGTCTAAATGTATCTAAATAATTGTCTTTTACTTCCCAGAGAAGTTTTCTAACACTGGTGTCATTAAATAACATGGAATGTTGGTTTGCGGTTTTGTTTTGTATCTTACGAACGTTTTAGTATTCCAGCAACAATCAGGGCCTTTATCTATGTTGTTATGATGCCTTGGCAGTTATAAATGTAAAACACATTTGTAAAATCGCTGTATATCGCCGTAATTTAAATACATTCTTGATTATTCTACAATGTTGCATAAAGTGTAAATGATAAACTATACTGTTATTCAAGGACGCAATCCAAATTTTCATCTGAATGAGATAGAAGGACATGTATCTTTCCAAATAACTAGTGGTGGCTTGTTATATCTAAAAGCTAGTAAAGGGTGCAATATTTCTAAACTGTTTCTCATTTTCGTATAAAATGACTACACGCAATATGCTTGTGACCTTTTTGTCTGGAAAATTACCCGAAATTTGATTCTCCCCGTATCATTTCACATTCGTGTTATCTTAGGTGCACATCTATTGCTATGAGCCTGTCAAGACCAACAAAAAATTTCAAGTATCCTTTAAATACTGAAGAGAATTTGTATTGTTGACTCACGGGCAATAAATAAATAAATAAATAAATAAATAAATAAATAAATAAATAAATAAATAATCCTTTTGGGATGTATTTGAAATCTGCTGTTTCTCTTTATTTCACATTCTAACTAATCTTTAATAACCTATCCCGCCCTTCCCTCCCTGTACTTTTCCCAAGCGTTGTACCTTAAGGTAGCTCAATGAAGTGTGCATATATAATAATTTTAAGACTTTGATTAAGTCCGTCCTTAGGCCTGAAATATATATATATATGTGTATATATATATATATATATATATATATATATATATATATATATATATATATATATATATATATATAATATATATATATATATATATATATATATGTGTGTGTGTGTGTGTGTGTGTGTGTGTGTGTGTGTGTGTGTGTGTGTGTGTGTTTGCTTCCCTCTTCTCCTTTGTGCATGGTAAATACTTTTCTAACTGTCGCCACATCTATTCGAAAATAAAGCGACAGAAACGATACAAAATGAAATAAACAAATGGCCCATCAGTTAGTAGGTGCCTCCTTCATTTATTGAGATTATTTTATAACAATAGAATTCCTTAAATATATTTTCATAAAATATTTTTAATGTTTCTAATCTTCTAATTTTTATGAATTAATAAATAATATTTTAAGATATAACTTAATTATAAAAAATACTTTATACTTTTATAAATAGATTTTGTACAAGTAGTATATTTTATACTTGATATGGACTATAAATTAATACAAGAATTAATTTTCGACAAATACTATTATTTTCTGAGTTTAAACTACATTTATTTTTCATTAGCTTTTAAAATGAAATATATGGAGGTCGAATGAACACTCGAACATGAATACATTGTTCTGGAAATGCATTTTATACAAGAAGAACTAGACTAATGTATGTTAGCACACAAGTAACCAGGCGGGAGAAAATTTATTCAAAATTGAATCGTTAATTAATCACTTGAGGGGTAATTATCTAAAGCAGAAAGGATATATTTGAAAGGTCACCAGAGCCATCTTTTTATTGATCTAAAGGTTGCTTATGCAAAGAGCTAGTCAGACATTTGCTGAAGACATTACAATTTAAAACATGTTTGATTCACGTTGAGGAAAATTGTGTTAAACAGGTAGGATTTAAACTATTTCAGTTTTGTCCTCCTTTCGTTTTACATGCGACAAATCTCATTGAATATTTCTGGTTACTCTACTAGTGAAGTGTGAACCGACCAGTCAACAAAAATTTGTTTCACAGCAAATCCCAAGAACAAAGTAATATTTATATTTTGGTAACCTTGAATTGCGTCAACATTATGTACAAAGATAAAAATATGCTGTAGTTTACTTCTTAAGTGACTTTGTACAATTTTATGTTGTATATCACTTATCACTACGAACAAAGGTGTCATGACCATGTCATTAAAGGTAAGGCATAATGTCACCACAAGAGGCTGCGCCTATCAAACTCGTCACTTATTTGGTATAATAGATGTCTACATCCCAGGAATGATGAAAATAAAAACTATAACAGGCTCATGGGGGGGGGGGTAATTAAAAACTTCTGAATATAAATGTTCCATATAATAAGGTTGTTTAATAGTCTCTATGTCAGTACATCGCTTCAAAGTACTCCCTATTCACTTGTACATAAATGTCCTATTGATTATCCAATTATTATCAATTACCCATCATAAGATGTCAATTTGAATTCACGTTGTGAAATGGTATGCATACACTAGAATCATGCACTTCCACTGCCTGTTGTGTTTCAAAGTATCTGCCTATGGTAGTCTTTGATACCTGATATGTTGCTCTATAAAGTTTGATATGCTTTTTTGAGAAAACTTTGGGAGAGCACTTTTTCCAAAGGAATTTGGTGTTCTGAAACTAAATCGTTTGATTGCGCACTGTTTTTCGATATTTTTTGACCAACGTTGCCCCAAAAGAAAATGGCCGCCATACGACACCTCAAACCTCATTCCTTCAGTGCGTGTGCAAGTTTGGATGTGTGATAAATCTTTGTTCTTTGGGTCTAATACCACGCTTGTATTGCCTAATATACACTAAGCGTAGCAGAACAACTTATATATAGTAGTAATATCAAACTACGGGTTTTGCGTCTTGCGTAATACGTACACAAACTTCTAACTAATTATTCTTTTATACTGGCACAATTTTCACGAAGTTATAAATTAATCTTACTCCGGAATACCTACATCGATTTGCATTCTGGTGGTTTGGTACGCCTCTCATATAAAACACATATTGCTCCAGAGCTATTTACATCTAACGATCGTCTTTGCGCGATAACTGTTGCACGAACAAGTACATCCTTGTTGAACGACAATCGAGACTGTATATCAGCTAAGTCAATGTTGATGAAACATATTGTATGGTGAACATAAATGGGAGAGGATACATCGGGGAATGCCACATCTCTTAATCAGAAACAATCCCCGAGAGGTTTTACCTCTGCCGCTGTAGTCAACTTTTGGAAATTTGACTGAGCGATGATTCCAAGCTGGCTAATAGTTGCTAGTGGCACATTAGGCTGAATACATATGGCAATTTCTACTTGACCCTTTACAAAATTATTTGACAGTACATACCGGTTTGAAGCAGATATTCGTCAAGAATTGGAGCATAATTGTTATCAATGTTAACATCCGCTGCTTGCTGATCCAACTCCACGTCTGTAGATTCCGCAACCTCATCGGTTAGATTCCATTACTTATATAATAATGATAAACTCTAATCTTGAACAGAAAGCCAAAAAACGGTCGAGTAACCGACAGGATAAACGTTGAGTAATTCAAACTGAATTTAATTTCCGGTGATGTTGATAGTGCAACTGTGTAAAACTGTAAATAACCACTGGCCGGCCTCTCAAAACATGAAATTAAGGGTACAAAACTAATTCGAAGATACCGCTTTTCAGTTATCAACATTCCCATTCAAACCCACGTACCTTTACTTCCAGTTATGATAACAAAGTATGAACCCGATACAAGCACCTTTAAGATGTGACGGTTAGGACTATGACAGACATCTTTAATAAGAGAACTTAAAACACGTCGTCCATGGTAAAATTGTATCTCATTTGGGTTTTCTCCTTCTTTGAGTACTATTCCTGTGATTGCGCTCCAAAAAAATCACTGGAGGTGCGGGCACGCTAGCGATTTGATTAATTATATATTGCCTTATTGCAATATTGCCTGTGTCTTTGAGACACGCAGTTGATACAACACTGTCTCTGATTCCATCTTTTTCAGTGACTTCAGCAAAATTTTCTGCGACATCGCCTTATAACTTGATATTAATATATTTAATGTCTACGTTCAATGTTTTCAGCTTGCCATTTTGATTTTCAAAAACCGCAATCCCATCTGGATCAACTATAACAAGACTTGCTAGTAAACTCAGTCGAATCAGCTTTCGGGGCAAATCGTTTCATATTCTCTTCAGCACCACGTCGTCGAGCTGAGTAACGTCCGTAAAAGTTAATATACCTTGTTGTATAATACCGCACGTAATTTAATATGAAATCAATAAGTTTGTGCGGAGTCGATGAACGCTCCAGTACGGGGTCGGTGAAAACTTCAATGTCAAGATGACCACATATGGGACCGTGCTGCTGGCATAGTCGAATGAACCCAACCGATGTTTGCGATACTTAGATAAATAATTAAAAACATCAACTGGCAGTACAAGTCTTTACGAGTCAGAATACAAACTATGTTAATGTGTTACTACATATGCGACCCAGTGAGTGACAGGACCTGTTGATGATTCCAGATTGATGATCCAATTTCACGTGTGCATTGCGCCATCGACGCAAGTTCATCTAGAGTAAAAACACAGGGAAAATGTTTGATCTATTTTGCCATCGCGAGTAAATCAAGATTGGTTAATGGATGCTTGAGAAGCAAGGGCGCGATCTTCTACAACCGGGTATCGAGAATATTCGACGACTGGAGCCTGGCAATCGATGACCTCTTCCTTTTTAATACGGCCGTCAACCGCCTTTTTGAAAGCCATTCCTGCCGCAGTCATCAACGTTGCAGAACATGGACTCTTGTAATATAATTGACTTCTGGTCAACCACGCGGAGACATTTTCTGTAAATTTTGCTGTAGAAAGGTTTAGTGCGACTCCACAATTATTTTTCATTGGGTTTAATTTGTACAAGTTAATTTTAGGAAGTTTCACTTCGTGATATGATTATTTAAATAATTAACACGTCCAATTATGAATTATCTACAGTTGCATTGATGACTCTTATTTGTCCACCAGCACTATCTAACAACATTGTCTTGTCAGCATAGCACCGATAGCCACTACCAGCATCACATGCAAGACAATACATGTAGACAACGGACTGTCTGAACAACTCCAGGTCTCCCAGTCGAAAGTAATACGTTTGGTACAGTGTCATGTTCGGAAATCTGCAAAGCAGTTTCGAAGTTTTGATGCGACCACATATTTCTTCAGAATGTATTTGGGGACCGTTTAACCGCAAAAAAAACCTCAGTCACCTCTATGTCATTTTGATATGAGTTTGGACGACTTGTAAGTTGGAGCGCCACAAACACTTGTTTTATTGCAATAAGACCAAGTAGAGTACTTATTTGCCCAGTAAATTATCCCACAATAGATGTCGGTGGGTGTGCGTCTGTGGTATATGTTAGAAACAAAACTTTGACGTGATTCCCGATTCCAGATATGGCAACAAACGTGATTAAATAGAACATGAACAGGATAACACAGGCAACCACAATATTAATGTTTCTAATACAACTCTACCATCGGCAACAGCTGCACCACGCCAAATTGCGTCTTTGGCGTTTTTCTTGCGGGTTCTGAGGTAATTCTCAAAATGTCAGGCGCGATATGATATTCAACACATACCAATCGTGTATCATCTGAAATGTAGCCAGGCCAACCAAACATTGATCTTATGGACGACCGTGCAATATCATCCGTACACGTTTGAAATTCATGTCAGTTGCAAAATGGTGTGTAGATTCATAGGCACGTACATAAATTGTAGAGCGTTTGCCAGTCAACACCCATATTCTTCGTCTAATTTCTTCATTGATCGATTCCATGTCGTAAGCGCAAGAGGGAAGTTCAATAATCAGCTAGTCTGAGCCAGTGTCTGCTGAAAACACAAATGAGTTACTTGGGGCAAACCACCAAACGGTAGGTATCGGATATTAGCCCAACTGTAATACACTCGCATAGATGCTATTGTGATCTCAAGTATTATTGAGTCCTCAACCGTAAAAGGTACATACATGTCACAATTAATCCTGGTTTTGTGGATGAGATGGTGATCATCAGTGTCAGGATCTGGGCTGTATTTACAGCTACCTGTTGCATCGCAGCATATATTTCATGTAGCACACGCATCATCACAATTATGCCAGAATTCGTAATTGGCTAACGAACTCGGTCATATATGTCATGAATATCTTCAACATGAACATGCATCAGCACGCTGTATGTGTCTCTGTCCATGAGATGATTAGTTGCCCTCAGGAAATAATCTCACCAGTATTTCCAATCGATCCTGCAAGACCGTTAGAGTCACACAACCCATAACCAAGATTTTGCCTATGATTGTATATACATTTTATTGCTTTTTATCCATTCGACGTATTCTTTTATTGGCAAAATTTATTGTATAAGATAGTGTTCTTCTGACCACTTCCTAAATGTTTCTGCTTCTGCTTTATGTTTGCCCTCCTGTTGAAAGTCTTCTTCTCCTTCTTCTTGTGGGCGAGGACCATTTGCCTCCATCTGAGATTGGCGTGGTTATTCATATACATCTTCATATGCTTCTTGTAGTTTTTTTACATTCTTTTTAATGTTCTTGCCGCCTTTCGAATTAGTTATGCCACTCTAAGCCTTCTTTCTCCGAGCTAAAGTTATATTTAGGTTGTCGTGCTTGCCAGTTCATAAATTCCTGAAACTGAAGCTGTGTTTCTTCTTCATGTGTTGTTGGTTTGATTAGGCCATTTCCCTTTTCTGGTGGAGGCACAGGTGAAGCACGTTGTTGTTGTCGTTCTTCATGGTAGAATGTATTTATTTGTTTATCAACTCACTATGTGTTCTCCATCGTACTAAATTCGGGTTCAAGTTGTTATTATTTTGCTAGCCAGAACGTTGATTGTTTTAGTCATTGCTGATTATTACGTTGTTCTTTGTCTTCTGTTGCAGCGATTGGTGTAGGTAGTTGCGACCTAGGACATTGTTTCTGCGCATGTTGTTTTGGTAATTAAAGCAGTGGTTGTGGTTGCATGACTTGTTTGCCTACCGCGACAGACATCTGATACATACATGAATGATGTCTGTCCTTAAATGGTATTAATGGAGGTTTCAAAAAGAAAACAATACACCGACACTGAGTGTGATTTTTGATCGAGTACTGAATTTGTATAAGTGTGAAGAGTCTGCTGAAGATGAAGCGTTATTGAAAGCTTTTATGAGAAGGTTTGGCCCACTTGTAGTTTGCTCTAGTCGGTAGGTCTGTAAAAAGCAACGACTACAAGAAATGTTAAGATATCCTCACACATTGTTTCCTTACAGAATTGAGGCGGATTTTTGCAACTGAGACTTGTACTCGGGTGACACGTCTGGTATTCTGGCAAGTACCTCTCCCACATTCTGGTCAAGTACACCAACAGCTTCTTCAACTTTCACCTTTGGCTTCCTCAATCGCCTGTGGCAAAGGTGTGATGGACGCTGCAGATGATCTTACTTCGGTTTCAACAAGCGCTGCCTCTAGTTTTCCGGTTGTTTTGGCAGCATCAGCTATTTCTCTTGTGGGTTTAAACAACGGCGCAAATGTTAGTTCAAACCCGACTGCCAAATCTTCTCGTCCAGTCTGTGGCGATATCAAAATATATTTGACTTCTATTACATTTTGAAGCAATTTTAGGTATTTCTGGGCAGCTTTACGGCATCGCCTCTAATTCTCTTCTATGGTATCACTGCCTGATATTTTTATATGATTGCATTTTTGATTGTTAATTGACATAGCTAAGCACATTCTATAGTTACCCACTATCAGTCGTGATCCACGCAAACATGTCACGAAATGCATCCCACTTGTGGTCGGCGGTACATGAATATTTCCAATGCCATAAAATATCATCAGCATATTAGAGTTGGCACGTACCACTCTTGGTACATGGGTGTATTGTTGATGACGTGCGTGTTTTTGTGTTCACTTCGTGAAAACGTGTGAGGGATTGTATTGACATTCAAGCAGCATATTATCGTACACTACTATACTGTTTCATTTATAACCTCATGGTCAATGATTGTTATGTCGTCACGGTGGAAACTAAATCGATGGAATCTCAGCTTGCTGTGATTGACAAAGTCGTCTTAGTGTAGTTGTTACTCAACTCTGTTTAAAAATCACCTGTTCCATAACCATGCTTGGAAAGTTCAGGTGTTGCATATGCGTAGAAATGAATGACGGAAACGTCTTTGCACTAAACCAAGAACATCTTCGAATTTTCTTTTTCGTGATCCCTTTAAAATGTTGTCTGTCGTATAATACGATCGTATATTCATATTGTGTGAGATGTCTAGGAAAAAAAGTACCAGCAATCAAAGTCGATTTCAAACACGTAAGAGACGAGCAGCATTTGCTAGAACTTGTGCTCGACGCGGAGCAAAGACGTTTACGTATATTAGGAAATCTGCAAACGGTTTTTAATAAAATTTCACTGGCGACGGTCAAATCGTGGCTGCCTTAACAAAGCTACCAGGGACACGACAGAGTAAATATCGAGGTGAGAAGCATCTGTCTGCATACAATTAATGTGGGTCTGGTATACGACTTGATCTACGATTCGAGTCTATCAACCAACCAAGGCCTGGTGAAACACCTATCAATCGCGTTGATGCCGCGTGTTACCAACATTACCTTGCTTATAAAACATGCAGTGATATCCTGGTGCGTCGACACGCCAACGTAAAGCTTATTTATGAACTGAATACAATTAATCCACCATTTGGATAACGAATTGGGATAAAGAATCACACGATGGGTCGTCAAAGGCGGTACGAAACGAATATTGCACTCAGCTGCACTCATTAAATGTAAAATTATACTAATATAAACAAGCAATGTAACCCAAAAGCCGGACATTGTCCAAAATATAACAAAGTCCACGCGAGTACTAGAGAGCTGTAGCTGCCTTGAAACGGTTTGCCAGTGGATGGATGGCCCAACGAGCGCAGTGGCAAATTTATTTGCCAATACCAAGAAAGGATGGTTCGATGTCCAAACACCATATGAAGTACATCAAACAGATTTGTTATTTCTTCTGTAATCGACCAGGCCGATTGCGCACCTATAAATACCCGCTCACCATTTTTGATGCGGCCAGCAGATACAAAGAAGCGGAGCCTTCACATAAAACGCTCTGCAAGTGTCGCGGATGCACTCGAACGTATATATGGCTTAGGTCCGCTCAGGTTGTAACCAGTGGATCCTGGCAAGGAATTTATTAGATCTGTAGCTGATATCAGATCAAATATGTGGTGATGGTCAAACAAAATGGGCGAGTAATTGTCGGTCATGTCAATATATATCGTGATAAAATCTATTTTGCAACGATTTAATCAACTCTTGCAGAACGGTTATTATGTCATCAGTACGCACAGGAATTACTTATGAGGCCAGAGCGGTGTCAGGAATGAGTACATTACTTCCGTTCGTCATAGGAGCATTAAATAACCCACGACAGAATTTAAACCAGCCAATACATTTGCGCAAATGACCATCACTGTTACTAAACAAATGTATTTAAAAGCCAGCAGCGTTACAACTACTCGGAGACATGTTTGTTCAGTATCTGTATGAACTTGGAGAGTTCGAAGGCTGACAACCACGTCACGCATATAATCCAATATAGTCGAGGTATTCATGATCTCGGAATAAATTGATACTAGAAGACAACCAGGCCGTTACTGTTTGTGACCTTCATCAAGTGGAGCAATACATAGTGGACTTTTTCCTCTGAGCCGAGCATTTGTGCGTGTGGAATTGCAAATTGTTCCACCAGATACGTAACCGCCACCAGGATGTGTGTTAATCGGATCATATTTGCGATGTTTGCTAATTCACGACCATCCCGAAGACATTTCAGGTACAGTTCGTGCTTAACATCTTTCTGCACAATCACTTTTGAAAACCTTTGTCTTTTTTATGTTTTCTACAGAGCTCTGCGGTCCGACCACAATCGAGTACATTTCAGTTCGCAGTCCCACATACACTCTGATTGGTTTAATTGAGCATTCGTCCTTGAACTTGTCGACCATTTTTTTATTAAACAAGTATGCCCTTTCTGGCGATCGCTGGTATCAAACTCATTCACCAAACTTGGCTGTGCCATGTCAGGGTAGATATCATATTTGAGATATCCATCAGTAGCGATTCAGTGTCAGTGTACAGCATCTTGATTATGTTGGACTCAAAGGTCGGGTCTGCAACGTGCCTTCGAAATCTGTCTTGCTCCTTATGATCGTTTGCGCATATTCTCCCAGGAGTATCCAAACACTGTATTCACCATGCGCTTGAAACAGTCCTTTTCAAATTCATTGGTAGCATTTGAGTGTAGGTCCGTATTCATCTGAACAGAAGGAGACATCCAATCTTGCTGGAGAAACCCATGCATTATATTAGAATTTTGGTTACAAGCATCCAATATAAATGCAACTGCAAATTTCTCATGTGCGTTATATATTAGTGTTTGGTCCGAAGACGACGTACCAGTTCGGTACATTCGGTATATTTGCTGCCTGATTCATACACGATCGAGCACTGCAACACGGAAAACCACGTAAATCGCACCAAAAGCGCTTCCGGGGCTACTGGTAATATTTGTGTGCTTCGTCAAAAAGCTCAGGATATTCCATGTCATCTTCAAAGAAGTATCCTCGGTCCTTGTCGATGTTGTGATTTTGCACGTCTTTTTTATTGGTCAATGTGTGCAACATCGATCCACTAAAACCCACCAATCGGATATGGTTGAATCATGACCCACCAATAAAGGTTATTGATATATAAATACACAGTATAACTGTCATGTCGGCAGGGTCATATTCTACCATGTTTGGGTTGTTGGCACAAACCTATATATGATTAGCCATGGATATTCCACAACGAAGTGATCGCTTGATAAGCGGTTCTTGTGAATGTCGGAGAGCAATTCTAGCTCGATTTGGTCTTGGACAAGAATGCTACACAGTCCAAGCTGGTGACGAAAGATAACGCGTGACATCGAGTTTTGTACAAATGCATGGCAGTGTCACGAAATTTCTCAAACACGTCAGCGATCAGTAAAACATTAATACGTAGATACAGATCATGACAGTCATTGTGTTTTTCCATTCGAATGTGGACCAAACTTTCTTTGCAATTTCATAGTCGTCGGCGGAAATACCTTCAAGTGACAACGATGAATAAAACTCTCTGATCAGTGGCACATCTATTTCAACAAATTCGATCAAGTCGTTGATGTACTCATAGGGATACGCATTTTTTCTCGTTAGGTGTTCTCGATGTTCTTGGGGATTACACTTATCGGTGAGTCTGGTCTTGTTGGGATAAATTCTCAACTGCAATTTATATGCTTTGTGTGAAATCACGTCTGTACGCGCTAGTGATATGGCCGTGGTCACGGACGTTGGAGCCAGGAATTTCACTTCCATCGCCGAAAAGACTTTGTTTCATCAGTGGACAGGCTTTGCTCTTCAGCGAAAGCTATTTAAACAATCCAGAAGTGAGTTGCTGCGAAAAACGTAAGAATGTTATCACCAGTAATAATGATGCTTGCTGGTGAGTAGGGCTGCTATTGAATTCATTTTGCCGTAATTTCGATAGATCTGAGAAATACCTCAACTGTGCCTGTGAGCAGTTCTTGAATGTTAAATACTTGTACGCAAAGTCTGCATGGATATTTCTTTCCTTTGTTTTTGTTGTGTCAGGTAAGTAGTCGCCAAGATTCTTAGTGCGTTATTAATTCTGATTCTTCCTTTCACTCAACGGCAACAAATCAACCTGGTTTCGTCCGTATTGACCATGGATGATAATGGCAGTGGATGAAAGTGTTTGTCATAAGCGAACACATTTAAAGAGATACCTGACTTAAGTGTTACAAATATTTTCAACGTTGCTTTGGTAGTCTGCAAGGGAAAGTCTACATCGCCAAAGTTGAGTTCACCAAGGTGTTTCTGATATTTTCGGGGCATGTTTTAGTTGCCATCAACTAGATATAGCGCCGACAAAATTGCCGATTCAAAAATCTGATGTCAGAGTTTTCACGTTGATAAGTGACCTTGGTGGAACCCAGTTTGTTTTTGCTATGTAACTGAATCCACGAAACGGGTCATAGAGCGATAAAATGACATTGGCTTGTAAACATCTTTCGAGATCCATCCCGATTTTAGATTGGTGTATTTCTACAGCCTTTCGAAAATCTTTTAAATGTCTCTATTTATGCCATCATTGATGATGCTACTGTCTTCGTGCTTCGGAAACAGGCGAACATAACTTTGAATCCATGGTGTAGTAATTTTAATTCATCCTTGTCATGACTATGGGGCGTAACCCAATGCGCGCAAAGAACAATGTATGCCTTGACCCCAGCTTCTTCAAGGATTTGTAACAAAGTTACGATTGCAGGAATTATATTTATCAATAGCTGAAGAGCTTGTTTGCCTGGTGTGCGTGTGTGTGGGATAAAGGTTACGTGACTTTCCAACTCTCCGCTATGTTTCTGAAATTTGAATTCTGGTACTTGTGATTGTTGTGTTTAAACACGAATGTACTCAGCCGCTTTCGTAGCAATAGCAGATGCGAGATGACATTTTTGTTCATCCTCAAGCAAGAAGACCGGTTTATTCAAATGTGTCTAATACCGCAAGGATGTCAGCTTTCTTGCGCCTAATGATATTCCCAAATTATATGCATGTGCAATCGGCATTGTAATATATCAAGAGTATTGGTATAGGAGCGAATTCAATATTGTTGGTTTATCAGCGAATTCAAAACCTGAGATTCATCGGAACACTAAACATTTGGACATGGGAATGAACTTTCAGGAATTTCGGGGGATTTAATTCAAATTGCTATAAATTACTTTTACATTTTCGCTTTGTATTGTATGGAAATAAATTATTTGTTCAATGTGACTTAGTCTAAGGACATAAAGTCGTAGCAAGAAAAAGAAAACATTTATAAAATTCATATGATTTTGTAGAAAGGAGATGATAATATTTGGACTTTATCAAATAAGACAATTATTTTCTCAAAATAAATATTACTATGTATCTATCTGAATATTTATTTTCATTTAACGTTTAAACATGCACGTATATTCATATCCAGTAATTCATAAAGAAAGAAAGAAAGAATGAAAGAATGAAAGAAAGAAAGAAAGAAAGAAAGAAAGAAAGAAAGAAAGAAAGAAAGGAAGAAAGAGAGAAATGTTCACATGTCACCTTCGTAGATTTTCGAAATAATTGGTACGGCGAAGAGTACCCAGGATAAAAAGATCAGATATTTTCTTGCACACATCTTCCCACAAGTCCACCGAAAAAGCAAATTCATATCTTGAGTAAACTGCCTTTTCAACCAAAATTGTATTGTTCACTGATGAAACGAAACTACAAATGTCCATTGCAGAACACAATGCATTGTTTTTACTGTTGTTCTAGCGATGAGTAAGCCGGACTTTCAACGCCTAGAAAATATGAACGAAACATACTTTCTTCAAGTCTGAAACATAAGGAAATTTTTTATCTATTTAATAGTATTCAGTAGCTGCTTGCCTTTCTCTACATAGTTTCGTTTGCAGTTATTGTATAATTAGGCCCATTTCCAAGAAACTCCTCAACTTGAGTGCTCAATGAAACAAAAATAGCGTTTGGCATATGTTTCATATTTGCCTCATTGTTGCAAAATACACTTTAATTATTTATTTTATACACTGATACTTTTGAATATCTTGTATTTTAAATTAATGTTTGAAATTTCTATCGTAAGTAATCAGAATTGGACTCTGTGCGTCTACTCTCGTTGATGAGATTAGTAAATACAATCTTCGAGATCAAGATACATAAAATTATAATTAAAAAAAAACAAACGGCTTGATGATAGATGTGAAAGCTTTAATTCCTTGCTTCTTATCTGTATCTATAAACATGATTATATGAAATACATTTATAATCTAATGCAACATGATATAGAAGTATTATTCACACCTAGCTGAAATCAAGTCATAATCGCTAATAAAGTAAAGACATATATCCCTATATTATACATTGCATCTTAACAAGGAACAACCACAACTTAACCGCTGTTTGTGCGTTGCAGAAGACCCAGCTTGATGCGCAGGATACATTTTCCTCTCTATATCGTCGTGCCCCTAAATCGGCTGTTGTTGTGACGTGCGCAATGTTACCTTTGGCATCAAGCACATCATTAAGCACATCACAAACTTTGAAGTAAAAGGAATCATTGCTCATGATGTGACGGCAAAAGACAAAGTGTGGGTGGCTCTGCTTGCGTCCGAAACCGTTTTGTTAGATACGTATGAGCTCAGCCCTTCGCCGACTGTACATTTGTCTACCGTATTTACCGCATATTTAATGAGAGCGCTGATCTGACCAACCCATATTTATCACACTTGCATCTATATACATAAGACGATATTGCCTGATCACTAAACTTAATTTTAGATTTGGCTGTGCTTGTAATTACTACTGCCTTCATTTTCATCCTTTATACTTTGTACACCAGGTGGACAGCGTTAATGATGATTGCAGACAAAACATTTTAACTTTGTACAAGCACGGTGATATCTCCCAGCATGCAATGAAAGTCAAACATGTTCTCTGATTTCACGAGAATCCTTATACACGTGGGCCTTTGACGTCACTGCGATCCTCCGGAAACCAGTGAGTAATGGTGGTATATCAAAGAGTACACTGAGGCTGATGATGCCTTGGGGATCTTAACGATCGCGATACAATCAGTGGTGCGTAAGTGATGAACAAGAGATTAATGAAAAACGTATTTGACTAAGTTGACCCTTAGGATGCTTGTCGTTGACCTGATACCAGGAATGTCAGCCGATCATGCGTACAGGCCAATCGTCCTCTTTTGATCTGATGCCCAACTTCACGATTCGGAAACGTGGGAGTGCAGCACTAAATGTATATGTTTACTATCCATGAGATTTAGTGCCAACGTTTCATAACTTGTTGATTTTACCGTGAGTTACTAATGGCGACAGTGTTGGAAGCGTCTTGAAGACATTTTCAGTTCCAGCTCTAAATATGTTAAGAAAACTGAGGTTGTCCCTGAAGAAACGATTGTCTTGCCAGTACTCCACAGCGACAGATTACGTTTGCGTTTCCGCGATACAGCTAATCCCCATCTAACCACTACAAACCCATTTAACTTGCATATAACGATGCTTATAGAGCAGTTACCGTGCTGATATATTCAGAAACACGAGACTTGCAATAATTTCGTCTCAACATGCTCCTCGATGCTGAATATTCCTTACATGTAGAAGCTGAATAACGACGCGCTCTCTAGAAAAGGTAAACGCGATGAATGGTGTTAAGACCACACTAAGTGTTGTGACTCCAGGCACTGATGCGGCATATATTGGAATATTGTCAACAATCATTTCTGTAGCCAACGCAGCTGCGTTTGGGATCGCACCTTGAAACTGTTGTCTAATCTCTGTAGCTGGAAATTGTATCGTCCTCCGACTAACAACAGATAAATGTACGATGATATCCGCGTCTTAGTGCGAAACTGCTTAACACAGTCGCAGAGCATATATCTAAGGAAATACGCGAAAAATGGTTTAATGTTTATCCCGTGTGAAATCGAGAAATACACAACGGTTATAAATAACATACGAGCTGCGTCGCATCAGACATACACTTCGGTTGTAATCGAGGAAAGGGCAAAAACAATATTTTATCTGGCTTATTGCTAATAATTGTTGGGCAGTAGATAACCGTGTCTTTGCAACATCAGAGTTTCCACCTTACAAGCTTTCATCCACATACATTTTCATTGATCTACATGAAACAATGAACAACAGCGCAGTCCAAAGACTGTAAAATAACTATAGACTGTTTGATCGGAAAGGGAAGGCAGTGAAGGCTTGGCTATCATACCCAACTATATTGTCCTTGCTCTTCACCATGCTTCCACATTGGTTCACCGGGATCTAAGCAAAATACATTTTCTATATCTACATCAGGACTTAATCAAGTGGCTACAGTTTGCAGCTAATGAACTAAAAACGGCATGCTAGTTATTTTAGTATTTTGCTGATCACCAAGGTTATATTATTTAGTTTATACAGATAGGAGTGTTAGTTGAAGATAAGAGACAGATATGGTGACGAAGAATGCCATTATATGAATAGTTACGATTACAGATTCCAAGATGACGTTGTTAGTTGTAATATATCGCTCCACGAGTTTTATTAAGACATACTAGATTCAACTATATTGTTCACTACTCTATAAATCTAAAATATTCAGATGTTACACATAGGAGGATGCTCTGAAGATTTACGGATGGTTAGTTAGTGTCGTGGAACTGTACTAGTTCCATTGTCTCGAGAAAAAAAAGATCATTTGATCATTGTTCTAGACGAAAATGTTGTATAGGATTATAATCATTTCGCAGACAAGATCAACATTACACGGACTTGAGTTTTTGCTACAAGAATTCGAATGCTGATTTGAATGGTTTGAATGCAGTCTGGTGTCAGGTTACGAACTCAGCTCAATTTCTTTTATCGCTACAACAACACGATATAAAAAATCTGCTGTTAAGCTTTTATCGCTTTTCTTTTCATATCTGCATACTTTTTCATTTTCATTTTCGTTTCGTCTGTTTGGTCATTTTTATTCTTTTGCAATTTAAATTTGTGTCGCATGTCGTCATGATCTTATACAAACTACAAAACTATGATTATGTTTGTTCAAATATTTATTCAAAATATCTGTTCTAAAAATATTTTCCAGTAGTTCTATTGAGCGTTGTTTATATACAATTAATACATGTCTTCGTTAGTTTATTACCCACTTATGTAGCAAATCTGACCAATAAGTTACCACCCATACCTTCAGATAATATATATATCAGTAAAACAATCTCGCAAAACAAAAGACAGATTTATACTATTATCATTGGCAATGATGCATGTTATATGCAAATACACAATTTCAGATGTATCTTTCTTTGACATTCAGTTTCATAGCAGCTATGATATTTATGATAAACCATCCAATTTTGCTACAATCAGGATGAAACGGGCGTTGTTAAACAATGCCTGGATTTGTGCTTAAATACACTAGCTGTTTGGCTAGGTGATTACTGTGACTGACAAGTAGCGACTGGTTAGTTCTTATTCTCGTATAACATTCGCATAGATAGATAGCTGGGCGAATACACTTATCAGCTTTCCGTTTGTCATAACTAGAATTAAGGGCGATGTTTAAAATGATCTCAGTATAGAACTAAAAGGAACTTTTATTCTTCATGGGTGTACTTCGGCATGCCTATATGTACACCTGCTAGCAACTGTCTAGAGTGAATACCTACTAATAATGGACACATGTTTATCGTAAACAGCAGGGAATAATTGACAAATAAAATTTGAATTGAAATGTGATTTACATAAAATGCAAGTTCTTTTTGTCACTGTATTTATGTGTTTCAGATCTTGAGAAGTTATAGATTTATTGATGCTTTCGCATATTTGAAATGATGTTATCTTGTTATAGATACTTATGTGACACAAGAAACATTAACATGTAAGAGTGGGGTATATATATTTGACCGATTTAAATTATCGAAACCGTACTTGTGGATGGTTATGTAGAAATGAGGTCATTTGTCGCTTTGACCGCATTTAGGTTGTTATTAGCAAAATACTTCGATAATGCCTGACATGTAAAAAAGAATTGTGTAAAGGTTTTTATAAAATCACTGTGTGGTATTTTAGAATCAGATGGTTGCAAAGATAGGACTATTTTGGTAGAGCGATATGCTCAATTACTGATTTAATACTGACATGATTGGGTAACCAGCAGTATATTATATTGTGAGCTGTGCACATCTGCATGTGTAATGAGAATATTGGTAAACAATTAGAGGTTACTGTATTGTATGGGGAAATATGAACTAGTTTTTCGAAAATAATGCAGAACTTTCCCATACCAATGCAGTAAACGTTTTATTATATGCCCACATTGTTTAACTAACTACGGCTTAATAATAAAAGACATTACAAGAAACAATGTAATCTAATTTATTCTTTATTTCAAAATAAATTCACAAAGGTAAATTCATCAATACATAATAGTATTCATACGCATATAGCTCCGCAAAAAGCGACGTTTTAACTTGGTCGCTCGTTCTACATCAGTTCAAAAGTAATTGTCGATTTTGTTTACTTATAATTGAAATTTAGTCATATTGTGAATGAATGCGCATGAATGTTGTTCTGTGTTGATATATATTTGCATATATGTAAGTATATGTATTACCATTCTTATTAAAAATTAGCGAAAACATACTTATGCTCTGTCACTTGCATCTCGCTGTTGAAGGGACTACCAGCTATTACTTATATCATACAGCTAGTCTTCTGGCTCTAGCCTATATTGCATCTAAAACGTTACACGGGGAAAATTGAAAAACAGCTATTGTGTCACACTCCATTACCCAGCGGAAATAATATTTTTTCGTCTTCTTAGATTATTGGCTCTGATGCTTTTAGTTTCCTACGAAAACCATCATTCGCATTTTTTTACTCGAAAAAAGTATTTTGACAAACGTGTAAAACGCTACGTCTCTGATAGATATGCGATAGAACTTGGCCTCATTATGCTTTTATATGCTATATTACTTTAGACCCTAGAGAGCACTCGTCATAGTCTTAAAAATTCTACTTGTGAAAACATATGAATATTCTCCTAAATAACTCTTTCTGTTATCAAAACGGTAGTTTCAATTAGTGCGTCTCTGGCGTTTGTTGAAATTGCGAATATAACGTTCATTCATTTGCATGTTTATAAGTTTCGTTTCAGAGAACTCGTCCACATCGTTATCTTTATCATCTGTACTTTAAAATGGACGAAATATCTGCTTTAGTTCATTTACACATTTAATCAACCAAACCAATACTACACGATTTAGACGACGTAAACTTAACGAAGACAAAAATAAACATATATTAATGGGTTTTCAAACTTTTTATTGTGGAATTTATATCGAAATGATAGAGTAGGAAAACTTTATATAGTTGAATTTATTTGGTTACGATATATTTCAGGGCAGAGCTATTACCCTATTTTCTGCTCACAATATCGATGCTTCTTTCGGCAAATTAACTTTTCTACTTTGAATTCCACTAATGAAGGTTCCAGTAGACTTTTCACCATAATTTGAGCCGTCAGCATAATATCTTCTTATTCTATTTAAATTTTTAGCGACGTTCCGTATGAGAGATATGGAAAATGGGCGGATTTTTCTTAAATGGATTTTTCTGTCTATCAGAACAAACTTTTTATTGGGTTATTTCAGAAGCCAATGATATGTCCCAGAAAGAAACTATGTTTGTATTTTCGCACAGTCAATTTATATATTGTCAAGGTACGAAGATATTATATAGTAGCAAAGAGAGAAAAAACAATTTGTTTATTTTTGTATAAAGTTTGTAGTTGGGTTGGAAAACAAAAAAGCAGGATTTTATGTTGTGAAGATAATATTTCTCTCTGCGATGGGGTAGTCGTGGCTCAGTCACTTCATCCAAAAAACGATCAGCTAGGAATTTTCTAAACGCTCTTAAAGGGAGTTATAGTGATAATGAATCGGGTCAAGCATATCTAAAGATAACTTCCTGACTGAACCATACACAATACACCCATAGTCCAGTTTTGATCTAATAAAGATTCTGCAAAGGTTAATAAGCCATGTTAAAAAGAAAATATTAAATTGATAGTCTCCAACTATCGAATGAGTCTTGCATTGATCATTCGTTCCATCGTGTTACAGGCACAGCTCATCAAAGCGATGGAACGGTTATTGATTGGAACTGTGCTATCTTTATCTGGATTAGCGCTGGCATTAAAGTAGCCTACGTCCAAGGTTTTGGTACATTACTAGTGGTCCATAAATTAACGAAAATTACCCAAAGAACGATAAGTAAAGGATCCTGTAGGTGCTAAATAATAACTTGTAATCTATCAAGTCAGGCCCGGTGCACGAATCATGGGCCTTGTCAAAATAATTTTCCAAAACGTTGAAATATAACTTTGTGAACTATTTGACGTAAATTTTAAATGTATCTTCTCAGCTTTCGGAAATCTGCTGAATAATTTCCACAATCATTCGCTGTGTCAAGTCTGTAATTGAAGTTTTTATTATTGAAGGTTCGATGTAGGAAAGAGTAGTTATTTCCTGTACCGATTATTTTGTGGATCGTGTCTAATGCATCATTTTATAGATGTACATGAGAGTTTAATGAAGAAACCAATTTCTCCTATGATGTTCTCTAATCCCTACTTCAGTTATCCGATGTCGGATGATTGTTAAATTGTATTAATTCTTCAGGGCCTTGTCTGATGTAACCTTCATAGTTTAACGTGAAACTTTGGTTCTTGAAGGATTAGCAGATTATTTAGGAATGGAATCGTCTTGTTGTCTCTACTAAAATAGACATAAAGCCTTGAACATGATTATCTGTGTTCATAGATGTGTCTCAGTTAGGTCTAGCTTTGGAAAACTGTTTCAGACTTGACCCAGTTGGCCTTTTTGATTTCCAAAATTAAATTGACTCATCGATGGTATAATTAATATTTTATGTAGGGAGATTATGAAATGTTCGCTGCTGTGAAGATCAGCAGCTATCTTCCAATCGTAATCCAATATCAAAGAGAGAGGTTATTTATTATATGCCTGGCATTATAACGATTTTGGTCCTAGCTCTGAAAAATCATTGCCACACAAAATAATTTACGTTGTCAAATTTCTAGGTGTGTTTTCAATTCATTCTTGTTGAATTATATTTTCTTTAACAATAGATGCGGGAGATTGCGGCTTCGAAACACGCCCGAATCATTCTAAAGAATTATAAAAATACTACTAGCAGGTTAGAGTTAGGACTATTCTGAAGGTGTCAGGACTGGGTGGAACATAATGCTACATGTCTGCTGCATGATGCCCCATTGCTAATAAATTGCTACTCTGCAGGCTACAATTGTTAAAGCTAGAACTAGCTGAATAAAATTGTACAAGTAGTCTTTAAGGAATTATGGCCGAAATATGCTAGACCCATGGTATTTAAATTGAAAGGTGAAAATGATGTTACAGAAATCCATTTATGCCAAATATATATGATAGAAGAAAGTTTGAAGACTATGTTAGAGATCGCCAAGAGAACCACAGCGGGACTACTCATAACGAGTTCAGTTTAAATATTATGTATGTAAAATTAAATCTGTTCTCCAATTATAACTTGTTAAAATGCTCGGTAAGGCTCTTGAAAAAAAACAATCCAGATGAGATGGAACTACTACTAAATAAGGATGACAAAAATATGCTTCATTTAGCAAGGAATTCATTGCTGTGGAATATAAATAAATAACTGCAAAACAAGAAAGCCAATAAACTTCTGATCCATAAGCCAGGCTAAGAATTTTAAGTATAACAAGTTCTTTGAGGTACTTAAATCATTTTGGTGCAATTAAACCGAAATTCCCTGGAAAAGGAAATCCGTCCAAACAATTTCGGTATAGCAAATGAAACAACGTTACCTCTTATATATATATATATATTTTAAATACTTTTATGACTGTTACAGGAAAGAATATAAACATGTCAGAAATTGTATAAATATATGTATAAAAGCCTGTAAGAAACAGTAGCACAGATCTGTTTGATTAGCTAATAATGTGAGCTTAACGATATCTAGTATAGGCCTTGAATATTTGATAGAGTAGGACATATTCCGGTTGACAATCGCCGAATTAAGACGTGGAGTTAGCTCGATGCATATACATTGTGTTTTGTATATTTAATTTATTTTGTATACATGAACTTTGTTTTTGTTTGAGGATAACGTTTTGGTGCTTACCTGCTTTATGTCTTCCTTTTAAGTTATATATAAATGATTACCCGGGTATGAGTTCAAGATTTAGGGTTGCTCATTTCCTTAGAAGGTTTTATAACCGAACTGGTGCACAATATGTGTAATTTTAAATTAAGATGATGCAGTATTTTTTTTCAGAAACAGTTATTGTCAAGTTGGAATTTGCATTAGTTTAACATGACAATATTATTCATTCATATTTTAATGTCAGTCTGTAATCGATATCAGTGATAATTTGAGATGAGTCATTTATTTAAATTATTCATTGGCACTACAATGTGCTCATTGACATTTTGGACTAAAACACTATTTTGTGATTATTGAGAATTCAGTGATACCTTGGATGCTATTAGTGTGATTCGGCAAGGCCATTCATATATCGGCATATCCAAGAGAATTCATACATCAACACATTCAAGATTGAAATTCATTTGGAACACCGATGGAATTCATTCCGAACAATCAAAATGACTGTACTTTTTATGTAACGTTTAGGATTATTTGGAAATTAGTTCGCAATACTGAACGTTCCTATTCAATTTTCTTTTCGTGTATCAATTATTTGTTTCTTGATTTGTGTTGTTCAATTACTTAACATCTTGCTGCAAAATGGCGACATTATCGAGAGTAACTTGACATCCGATGATGAAAGAAAAAACAAAAAGTTATGGCGATTAAAAAAGGTTATGGTCCTCCTCATTCATTATCTATCTTACCCAAACAATTTATGTGGTTGGGTCAGGAAACTACATATATCGGTAATCAACATAAAATCTGCAAGTGGTCATACAATTAAATCTGTTTGAAAATACATAAAATATTGATAACAGTTGGATATTAGTAGTGGAGTTTTCATTGCATGAAGAAATCTTTGCACTTCAAATCAGAAACGTAATGCGTTACTTCAAAACTCGTTTAAAGATGAATGTAACGGAAAAGCAATAAAGGAATGTGTTTGTGTTGAACCTAAGCTAAAATGTACCCAGTTATGTTTGATAGTAAACACATTGATAACGTAATTGGACCTAAAACACCATCTTCTTGTAGACTTATTGATTATTAATAATGAGCAAACAGATGAAATACATACTGTAAGAAGCCTTAATCAAAACAATTCATGTATACAAAATTAACCAAAAGAACTCTCTCACCTTCTAATACCAAACATTTATTTCAGTGATATAATAAATACATTACCATATGCCCATTAAATATTCATCAAAGCAAAAACGATATTGACTATAAAAATATATTCACATTTTAAGTCATTTTTAGGTATTGTTTTATATTTAATATGCTTCTGTCTATTTAATCCATTATTTTTAAAGATTTTTCACAGTTAATACGTATCAGTCCTTTAATGCGAGTTTGTTTTTCCGATTTTGCTTCATGTTATTTTTTAGTAAGAATCTATTTAATAACAGCATATTTTACAGATTGCTTTTCAAATTTATAATACATAGGTCGTGTTTTACAATTACGGTATTAGATTCAACAATCATAAACAAATACTATTTAGAGCCATTCAAATGTCATCTTTTTAATTTGGGTAACCAAAATCTTATTTTTTATAATAATCACTTTTACTTTTACAACATAGTTTTGCATTAAATGGTTGTTAATAATAGTTCTAAATAATTAGCAATATATAATTTATTTTAAATTTTAAATTTTGACTATATAAATTGTCCACCGAAATTCACCACAAATATTATGCTCATAGAGGGCCATAAATTTGCGCTCCAAAACTGAAACTTAGTTTTGCAGCTACCAATATAGACATTATATTTGCGCAAAAACATTCATCCCTTTGTTGCGCCAAAAAATGGACTATCAATTTGTGCAAAAATGGTCACTTTCTCCTTTCGTTATCTACTAACGCCCTTTTGTAATATTGAGAGGAGGCGTAGAAATTGCCTGATTAGCAGATGGTTTTGCACATTCTGAATCCACTAGATTTTTTCTTTCAATTCTAGCCCTAATAATATAAAACGCGTAATTTACAATTGTAAATGATCACATTACGATAAGGCAAAATTCTGAAAATCCGTCTAATCCTGATTATATTGTACGGTGATTTTAAACGTTATTGCATCAGCCTACGATCTGCAATAATATAAATTATGAAAATGAATTGTGACTCTAGACCAAAGTATGTGCTGATGTTCGAGAAACCCGACTTAGATTTAGTCAAGCTCTGCTGAAGATAAATATTTTACAAACAAGATTTTTACAATATATGAAGTACTGTTCATTCTCTGAAAATTTGTCCCGAATGCAGAGGCTTTTTTGGTATATTATGCACTGTATTTGCTCCCTTGCACCATTTGGCAGTGAAGAATATTTTAGATTCACACTAATATGTCTGTTCCAGAACATCAATATTTTATATTTTCTATGCTGCATTAAATCCAGTTATCATTAATCTAATAATTGACATTAAGTTATTTTCCTTTCAGCGAAAACGCGTGCAGTCTTTAATTAAAGCTTGGACGCGATATAAATAAATATGAATGATCTTTCCCCTTCTCTCTCTTATGTAATCAATTATACTAAAATGTTGTCTTTCTCTTTCATTTCCATTTTTTAGAATTCTCTCAGCACATTCATTCTTAAGGCCACAACCTTTTCAATATCAAAACGTGATAGCCAACCTGCCTTGTTTCTCGGTTTGTGCAATGCACTCAGCGAATCTGAGCTGTAATATTTTCCTACTTTGCGACACTTTGTGACAGATTGGGGTTAATGATTACTGTAATAGAATCAATTATATGAGACATTCCCCACTTGTACGATTAGTACATGCATACTAATATTTATATTTAAAATTAAATAGATGACATAATTTTAACATCAATTGTCAAGAAAGTTTTGACGCATTCAGATTTATATCTCTAATCACAATTGTTATTCTTGCTAATGCTGCTCTTGTTATTATTTTCCTGGTGTGAGTGGTTCGATCTTAGTCATGCGAACTTGTTATAACGATAAATAATAATATTCACTTTTGTTCAGATAATAATGTGAAAATGAGTGCAAACATGAGGAAATATAAAAACGAAATAGTGGTAAAACATATAAAAATAACGAGCAATATTTACGATAATTAAGACATTATGTACGGTTTTTCAAAGAAATATAATTTATCTTTGTAAATTTAGGGAGTATATACTGACTTACAATAAAATCATAGTTTCAAATTAACATATTGTTTTCAAGAATTATATGGTCTTAAAATTACTTTATCTGAAGGATAATCGTGTGTACTAATTTATTGGTGTTCTCTCGATGACAAAAGCTGGTATAAATCAACGATCGTATGTAATTTGATAGATACGTGGATAATACTGATTATTTATTGCCCCCAAACTGAAATGAATTTAAACAATGTGGTTAAAAATGTTACTATTGTAATACATCGTTAGAACTGGTTAAACTAAATATCAGATTACCCAGGTTCAGTTACCGAGGCGTTTCCTTGGGCAAGGCACTTTATTACAATTGCATCGGCGAAAGTGCTAGATAGGCAGAGTGTACCACACTCTGTGTGCTTCAAGTTCATTGATTATAAACCTGTATGATAACAAACCTGTATGGATACAAATAAACCTGAAACAGGTAAACATATTTAAACACTTATTCTTATCAAATTAAATAACACAGATCTTCCAGGAAACGTTGGTATGCCAAAACTTCATAGTATACGTTTCTCTCTGTATCGTAGCAGATTTATCACTATCAAAGTTTAGCGTATGATCATAAAAAATGTATAATGGCTTGCATGCGATTATTTTAGTTTTAACGCGATATATTTTAATTTCTTTAATTTATTTGACAGATTATCTTAGTTAAGGTGAGTTAACTAATTTGTGGATTCAATACAAGCGCAGATTAAACTTAACTGGTTGTAACTCTCTAATCCATCCCCAGGGCAGAATCATCTTGAAAAGACAACATCACATTGCTTGCGAAGTCAACTAGACAGAATTAGATCCTATTTAGATTAATAACACTATAATTTTATGAAGTGGATTTTATTTTGTAAGACATGTAGCCCCTTTTTATATTTTCTGCATTTGTAGTCTAATTTTTTGATGATATATCTCTCGGCCTGTCTGTCTGTCTCTCTCCTCAATATCCTCCTCAGCAAGACCATTTTAATTTCGTTAATTTTAGCTCTTTACGTCGTTTTTTTTTTGGTATTTTGTTTATCTAATCCTTGTATCAGTTTTTATCTGTTGTACACGTAACAATTTACAACTAATCACCACATTTATTCTGCAGTGTTGCATGAATGTACCATTTATTTGTGAATTTTAAGTTAAATTACTGTTAGATGCCAAATTGACTTCTTAGGAAACAATAGTGTCGAAGGCAGCATGTTATACAGGAAATATTATATCTTCAAAATATCCATATATATAGTGTCGAAGATGTACTGGACTTAATATATTGTTAAAAGGTTTCTTATTTTATTCGAATGATTCTATTTTTATGGTTTGTGTCGGTAACTTATGTTCTAATGGATACATTGAAATTGTCTCTGGTAAAAGTATTCTTTACGTTAATGTTAAGTGGATGATTTAAACAATGCCACGATTGTAGTAATGGTAAAAATATAAAATTCGAAACAAGTATAAATTACATCATGATCAACATTTATTTGGTTGCATTGTCCATATTTTGTTGACAATCACATATGCCAACTTGCAGTCTTTTAATCTGAACCTGGTTTTCAAATTTTGTGCAGTTTAGTTGGGATCAGTTTTATAATTTGAATACCTCTTTTAGTTTATTCTTATTACTCTACAAGGACAGTTTCTACGTTCTGCTGACTTGTAACTTGTAACTTCTTTACGAAAATTATTATATTAGTTACCTATGAAAATGCTTGATGCACTTACTCCTTGTAATGGACAATATCTAAATATTCTTCTTTGTGCTCCATTGTAGTTACGTTCCAACACTCTCACATTCTCGAAGGCCAGTATCGTTCAAAAACATAAGAGTTCGCAGGCTATTTAATTATGCAATATATGTGTTATTGTAAATGCATATCTGATGGGGAGGTGCTCGTTCGGCACATCGTTAATGGATGAAAGTTAATAGTTCAGTCGCGATATATTTTCTGCTAATTCCCAACTGTTAAAAGATACATACTGCCACTTCCATTTCACTAGAAGTCAAACCTTTAACTTGCTCTATTTGGCCATATAAAGATTTAAATCAGGTAGTCGTAAATTATCCTCTCTGTGACCAATCTTCAAGTTACTACACTGTAAAGCGATTGTGTCAGCAAAGCATGAATGACAATGTCTACGACTAGGTTATATTTTTACAGGGGAAGTGAGTTTAGTCTAAGAGATATGGAGAGTTTTGCAAATAGGAATGGATATCGATACCGTAACTCAGGAAACAATTTGGATTCTCAATATAGGAGGCATGACAAATCATATAACCTGTGTGTAAATATGTGTTTCTCCATGTACTTAACTACTTTGATCCCTTTCGAGATATGCACTTCTTTTTGTCGAAGGAATTGAGTTCAAATAAAGGTTTTAATCCAGCGATCAACATTCTTATTCACGTCTCACTGATTTGAGGAATATCGAGTCACTTCAGTCCCATTTTCTATATACGGATTTGCAACTATACGCTGTAATATAATTGCTTATCTTCCAGGACAGTGAACACGGGTTTATCATGATTCACTGTCTTCGGCAAAGAGATACAAGAGTACCAAAAAGGAGCTGAAGCTATTTAAAATCTGTCTCTGCATATCATACTAGTTAGTTAAAACAAGACGGCATATATATATATATATATATATATATATATATATATATATATATATATATATATATATATATATATATATATATATATATATATAATGTTTTGTGAGTGAAAGTACACGTTTAGGCGTAAATTACTTCTGGAATGAGAATGACTTGATGTTTTTTTTGGTCCTTGTACTACGTGTCGTTCACTGGACTTAAATGTACAAAGTAGTTAATTGTAAATACAACACTAAAACCGAATAAAAAATAACTAACCAAAAACACGTAAGATGATCTATCTAAATCGTTATTTTTTATCGTATTTGAAATTATTGCTAGTTTTATATCCCTTTACCAATGACTTTAGGAAGACACTTTAATTTTTTTAGCATGACAGGGCCACCTGGTTTAATTTAAAGAGTCAATTATATGCTTGTATTTTTAAAACCTTTGGTGTATTAATAAATCTACAATAACCGTTCATGGAAGACACACATCGAAACATATTTCTCTGCTAACCTTATTTGCTGTACAAATGAGTCTGGGTCTTTAACACTTTAATCTAATTTTACTCTTGATATATTAGGCCATATAATGTCTTACTTAGAAACTTTACTTGATCAAGATTTGCCAAATCATAACTATGCAGCTACCTAGTATTAGAAAAACTGTAATACAGAATTACAGACAGACAGAGAGCTACTCTCATGCACCTTCCCAACATATATTAGGTTTCTGTTGTACTTACTTACCTAATCGTATCCTATAGAGTTTACTTCAAGTAAAGTTCCGATTGTTTGCACAAAAAAACTATTTTCGTACTAGTCAGTCTCCCCCTACACTGACAATAGATAATGTAATATATTTGTATATGGTACTCGATGAGTTGTATTTTTCCATCACATCACATAACCATTTTAGTCTTACTTAGCTGGATACATAGCGTAGGTTTGTTCTCGAAACTATCAATTTGGTGTCTAGAAATATTTTGCATTCTTGGTTTCTCCAAAGGTCCTAAAATAGGGTGAAATTGGGAAGAACTTTGACAAAACATGGACACAGATAATGTGTGTAAAATTCTGAAAACGTGTCCTAGAACCAGTCGACAATAACAACTGCCTCTAGGAATTCTATCACTCTATTTATCTATTAATTCAAATGTGATTTCTACCTTTGCACTTAATCATATATCCATTTGTCAAATTTTAAGAGAGAAAGATTTACAAAGATTACATTCTGCGACTCAAAAAATTAAATGATGCAACAGATAACGTATTTTGAGTATATTTTGTATTGTTTGTTACATGCAAATGGAATTGACTAACCTATATAGCTAAATGAAATGAAGCAGTCATGTTACTTTCCGATGTAAAACATAACAAAAGGCTGGGAACGGCTTATCAATCAATTTCCAATTCATACGCCCAAAGATCTCCATTGCTTGAATAATTAGATATATAATGAAAAGAAGAAAACGAAAACATTATCTGATATGCAACGAGTACCATACATTAAGCTCCACTCCTGCAATATCAATAACGTGTCCCATGCTTTTCACTTACAGAATTAAACAATTTGATCTAATTAAAAACTAATTGCCAATTAAGTATATACCAGTTTCTGATACTGCCATAAAAGATTGTGATTTAGGTTCTGACTTGAAAAAGTACATGTAAAATACAGATTACACGGCGTCTTTTCTTTGATTCAAGATAGATGTTCCCTCAGCTGAAATTCCCTTGATATCTTACAGAAATACGTGCGAGTGGTATGTGAATATTTTGTTAAAACGTTTAACACTTTGAACATGCTAATAAATTTAACACCTAAGGACGAACAAAATAATGATTATTAAAATGGTGTATAGAAGCAATCGCAGCACGCCTGACTCCTGCAGATATATGCACGTGACTTAGCATAGGAAAATGATAGTGACGTACTTTGAAGGAAAATGAGACAAGTTGTAATACTGAGCGTAAAGCTAACTACTCCGAGCGCTCTAAGGGTACTCTTCCGAGTGATATCAAAACCGACTTGAATAGACTTTATTTTTGTAATTCTCTGTCATCTCCTATAATTCTGAGTTTATTCATTTTTTCAAAATGGTCGAGAATCCATTGAAATGACACCATTTTTGAAACTCTTTGAAAGATATGTGATTAGTAAACGGGAAGTGATTGCTAAATAAAATGGATATTTCTTTTATCACGGTGATTAATTCGTTAGCTGTACTGAATAAATCAAACAATAGCCTGAAGCACCGTACAGTTTGTGTTTCCCACGCTTATTGACTGCTCATCAACAACAGACTCGGGTGAAATCAGTAAGTGTCATTCACACATGTGATTAAAGATGGATTTATTTTCTTGAATCCGACTCAAAATACAGAATAATAAGGTTTGGATGAGAGCGAAAGACCATAAGTCACAAATATCTCAACATAGATTGTCAAAGGGGTGTAATAAGCAAAAGTTTATGTAAGCGGCCTGGTCATCCAGGTATCTGTTCCTTAGTATGCTTATGTCACTGGAAAGTTTATTCCTCCTATTGTTGAAACTGGATGTGGAATACTATTGAACAATCCTTCTGTGACCAGGACAGTGATAATCAATCTACTCCATGTGAACCCACTACCTCATAAATTGGCCTCGGTGACAGACTCCCTGAAAGAGCACATGATCCAACGTTTTCCACATCATCAGTCTAGTCCTGATTCAGCTCTCGTGCACAACATTCCTCAAAATGTATACAGCGTGACATTTAATAAGTTCACAATCAGACTGAAACAGTGCATAGAGGTGCTTGGGGTGACATTGAGTGGAATCATTGACGTAATGTCCACTATGTAGAGCTTTACAAATATCATCGGATATCTAAAAAGACGTTTGTTAAAAACTTTATTTATTTCAGCTGACAATGTTCTCCGGTATTTAGCAGTTTCTGATTCCTTGTTATATGTACGCATGCAATCAGCTAATTCAACAGCAGGCTCCTCAAGGCATTGATGAGGTCTTACCCAGTTTAGTTGAATTTGCCAAAATTTCAAACTGTGTTCTTTATTGTTGAACAGAGATATCTCTGTCAATTTGAAGATGTCGTTCTCCAAATCATTTGAATTTCAGTGTAATCAGTTGTATATCTTTACATATATTTACAATATCATGGTTCATGTAGCGTTAAACTGAATTGCAGTACTGTATGTTTTAATTCGTTCATTTTAATTTGAAGTCCATCGACATATTCTATACCTTATATATGATTCGACTTTGTTAACAGCATCTAAGTTGTACAAATTATTATTTTACCATAGTTTAATTATAAGTACTACAAGGTGGTTTTGAAAAGAACTGGGTGTTCAGAATCTGTAACTTTAAACACTGTGTCGAAAGAAAGTGTTTTAAGTTCATCCTTTTAGCAGAGAAATCCTTCTCAATTAACTGAGTTTGGTAAACTTTTATGGTAACTATTTGCACTATTACATAAACATTGTACATGGCAACAGTATTATCCAGGGAAAATGCATAGCTGATTGATTAGTTATGGAAATTGCTGGTACACGTTTTTGAATCAAATGTAAATTGGGTCGAAATGATTTCATGATCTGTGTGTGTGATTTTCCTTTACCTTTTTTTATTTAAGATATTATTTTCCTGTTTGCAATCTTTTAAATAATCCTTCTCGTGTTTTTAAGCTGTAGTGAAAATGAGATTCATATACACTGGACAACAAATTTTTACAAAAGTCATGTTACTGAAATAAAATTAGTCAATTCTTATCAATTTTTATGTGCTGAACACGAATATGACAGTCAAATTGCAAAATTGGCTCTAGTTTTTTTGTAATCTGCAAGAAATTAATGTTTACATAACGAAATGCATTCCAATAGTAAAAGGTCAACTGTAATAGCCTACCTATAAAAAATCAAGTCATTGACTACATCTTAGATTTCTTCGCCTGTCTCTTGTACAGCTGTTCGGGAGCATCTCTGAGGAGTGTCCAGCAGCAGTCAGCCAGCATTGTAGTGGACCATTTTCCCTGGTATCTTTGTTCCATTGTTGCGATATCTTGATGAAAACGTTCGCCGTGTTCATCACTAACAATTCCACAGTTGCTAGGAAAGAAATCCAAATGGGAATGAAGGAAGTGAATCTTTAGAGACATATTGCAGTCAAGTTTCTTATACTTCATCAACATGTCTTCTACTAGTTCCTTATAGTTTTCTGCCCTAACATTTCCGAGGAAGTTTGTAGAAACTAGGCGAAAAGCATTCCATGCTTGTTTCGCGTCACCTTCCAGCA
Source organism: Sinohyriopsis cumingii (assembly GCA_028554795.2). Lineage (NCBI taxonomy): Eukaryota > Metazoa > Mollusca > Bivalvia > Unionida > Unionidae > Sinohyriopsis > Sinohyriopsis cumingii. Next base: position 47,675,346 of record CM068840.1, on the reverse strand, counting down.
AGTTGTTGAACCGGTCATCTTTGAAAAGCTCTCGAATCTGAGGACCCACAAAAACTCCCTCTTTAATCTTTGCTTCGCTGAGTCGAGGGAATTTTTCATGCAGGTATCGGAATGCTGGCAAAGTCCGGTCAATGGCTTTCACGAAGTTCTTCATCAAACCTAGTTTGATGTGAAGGGGTGGTAGCAAGATTTTCTGAGCCTCAACCAGAGCTGGGTGTTGGATATTCTTCTCTCCAATGGCTACATTCTGCCTGTGAGTCCATTCCTTCCTCATGTAGTGCATTTCCCTTGCTCGGCTATCCCACTCGCATAAGAAACACATGTATTTTGTATATCCTTGCTGCAGTCCCATTAAAAGGGCAACTACCTTCAAATCACCACAGAGGTGCCAGCTGTACTTGTTATACTCAATGGAATTCAGTAGCTGCCTTAAGTTATCGTATGTCTCTTTCATGTGGACAGCATACGCTACTGGAATAGATGGAAGAATGTTTCCATTGTGCAAAAGCACAGCCTTGAGACTCAGTTTCGAAGAGTCCACAAATAGTCTCCATTCTTGTGGGTCATGAGTGATTTTTAAAGCATTCATGAGGCCCTCAATATCGGAACAGAATATCAGATTACTTTCCTTTCTGAAGAAAGGCTCCAATTGCTGGTGGCGCTTTCGATATGCAGTAATTGTGACATCTTCTTCTAGAAGATTCCATTGTTGGAGTCTTGATCCTAGCAATTCTGCCTTGTTCTTTGATAAGTCCAAATCACGAATCAGGTCATTTAGTTCTTCCTGTGTTATTCTGTGTGGGGTTGATGATGCACCACAGTGAAAATCTGGATCACTGCATGCTGATGGACCAGGAGAAGAACAGGTCGACTCACCTTTGTCTTCGTCAGATGAATCAAGAGAATATTCTGCTGGAGGTTCTGGAATAGGAAGTCCCTCACCATGTGGAACTGGTCTCAATGCAGACGGAATGTTTGGGTAGACTATTCTCGACTTCTTTCGCTTCGTTATTCCGCCGGAAAGAGGAGGAACCAAGCAGAAGTAACAGTCATTTAGGTGGTTGCTTGGCTCTCTCCACACCATTGGGACTGCAAACGGCATTGATGACCTTTTGCAATTCAACCACTGTGAAAGCTGTGTTGTACATGTAGCACAGCATATATGCGGAGCCCAAGGCTTGTCTTGGTCACCAACCTTGCATCCGAAGTAAAGATGATATGCCTTCTTCACTTGAGAATTGATACTTTTCTTCTGGTTGGCAAATGTCACTTCCCCACAAATATAGCAAAAATTGTCCGCGGTATTAACACACTTTCGAGGCATTACTGTTCTTTATTGTACGTAAATGGATAAAATAATAAGTTTTATGTAACAGTAGCTTGAACTGTCTCGCACAACGTCTAAAATATTTTAAATGCTTAACCTATCTGATTGGGCTTTATATAGTACACTGCTTACGTCAGCTTCAGCAGCCGCCTGGCATTAGTATAATAGGCCTACACATGTATAGTACACTGCTGACGTCAACTTACTTCAGCAGCCGCATGGCATTAGTATTGCATTGCATCAGAAAATGATGCAATCAACTGTGGATGATGTGAGCATGATGGTATTATGCAATGTTACATCATTATTCCGGATGTTGCTGCAGTCCTACTGGAGAAATTTACACAGTGAAACATAGAAAATGAGGTATATGAATATCTTCAAAACGAGAGCCAATACAAATTTTTCACGGTTATATTCGTGTTCGGCACACCAAAATACTACAGATTAGGGCCTTTTCAAGTCAGTAATGATTTCACTGTTGACCAGTGATATTAATAGTTACCTTGTTGCATTTCTTCTGATATCATTTGAATCTTTCCTATGTTGTAATTGTCTTATTATGGTCTGTGATACGTGAAACATTCTCTTGCTTAATTGTGATAACTTCATGTACTTTTTGTGTACACTTTTACCTTTTAGCATTCGTATCAAAACAAATTGGTATGCCTTGATTGTTGAAGTTTCGTTGGTTTCTGATGCGAGCTTGATTTTTCCTTACATTCATTTTCTAGAATCCAGTGCATATGTACCTCTAATAGCTATACTAAAGGATCTCTGTCTACAGAGGACAGCCGTATCATTTCATTTTATGTTATAATCTGTCCAGCTGGTTCTTGAGTTTTAATTGATTATGTTATGTATGTCTATAATTTCTGTAAATTGTATTCGTTACTGCACATTTTAGTGATGATCTTAACTTGACATTTCGTACTTGAATTGGTACTATTTCTAGATATTAAGAACGTAAAATTACATAGGATCTATACGTTGATGCTCACATATGTGTTGGCAGTAAGTTTATCAGCCGTAGACGTGATGACCAGTTTCTGACTCTTTTCCATATGACTGGTCGCTCAGGTGGTATCTTAGCAGAATTAAGTTTATTTTTATTGGATACGGTTATGCATTTTGTAACATTAGACTGAGTATTAAGATATGTCAGGTGGGGTATATGTCATCGCAATTGACTCTTGAAAGTGTATTTAAGGACAGAAAAGAGCAATCAGGTTCACTCCTATTCATTCATTCATTCAAATTTCTGCTTCATATTTATTGTGGCTTTTTAAGCAAAATCAAGTATGCATGTTAGTTGCCGGGCCAGAAGATTCTTGAATCTTAAATGTACATGGAACTGTTCATACTTTTAGACTTTAATGGAACTTTTATCTAGATTATTTTGGATTCAATTGATAATACTAAATTTCCTCTTAAATTTTCATTTGATAGCTTTAATAATTAAATAGTTTTTAGCGTTCTACAAACTTGCTTATTTTTCTTCTTTCTGTTACTTAATGTATGATCATAGAGACGTAACAATTCATAAAAGACTTTCATGAGGGCATACATTTTATCGTTGATTTGTTTCGTTTCCAAAAACTTTTCAAGTTGATTTTATTTGTTGTAGAGATAAAACTTGTTCGTAAAATATGTCATCTGAATCTCCCATAAAGTAATAGAATCTAATGAAATTATCACATCTAATTACTTTCCTGATTTGGTAAGGTTAGATAGGTTGATTTTGCAAACATATTTTGCTCTATTAAACTTTTAACGATTCCACTAATTGATATTTTGACTGGTCTTCCTTGCGTCTGCTAGAGTGATGTGCATTGCTGTATTCTGTATTTTACAATTAATTCATCATTCTAGTCTTCAGGGTTGTGAGGAACATGTCCACTACAAAAGGGAATTTTCGGTCTTTTATTTTACATACATATCATTAGTAGTTTTGTTTGAAAAGTTTATAAACAATTTATTAATATTTTTATTAATATTAATATTATTAACATTTAGTAATAATGGATATTTTTAAGTTGTTGCAAATGGAACAAATCAACTATAAAATGTATGCCCTCATGAAAGTACTATAAGATGCAGTTTCATATTTTGCATACTACCACTCGTTAAAATATCCATTTATGTGATTTTGGTTGGTCCAAATAAGCCTATGAAATTATTGTGCAGGATTCTCTTTATTAGTTGGTTGTGATCGTGGGAAAACATTATTAACTGCGCCTTCTGGATTTTTTTGTTTTCAATGAATATTTTTTGCCGCCATGTTTCGAATCGACTAGCGAGAAGAAAATGGATACAAAATGGTCTCGTCTGCTTCAGTATGACTAATTTACCCTCAGAGACGTTTGTTATGTCATACATAACGTGTCATAACATGTAACATAGCTAAAAAACCACACTACAAAAACAATAACCACAGCAAGCAAAACTATAGGTATTGCTTGTGTGTAGTGGGAGTTGAGGGAGTCGGTACATCTGTAGCACGGAATCCACACTATACACATGCGTGATTAATATATTAACTTACAGAAGTAAATAAACACACCACTGTCCACAGAAGAATGTGGACTTAATCCGGTCTCCAAACTGACAGAAGTTTGTCCAACCATTGCGTATTTACGAGGAAACTTTGTGACGCAACTCATGATATTTGTGTGCATATTCTGTAGTCTACTGTCCCAACTGAAACACTGCAAATACTTTGTCACACACACATAACATGGGAATTTCAATATCCAGTAAACCTTCTTTCACATCATTATCAATGTAATGTTTAGCTGAGAAGGTGATACTTTAAGGCTGTGTCAACATTGATCGTCAAATGTACGGGTAGTGCATCGAACAATGAGACATCAGATACATTTGACATTCTGTGTAAAAAAATGATTTTGGCTGTGTACAATTTTCTGTTTATTCGGTAGGGCGCTTGTTCTTTGACTAATAGTTTCTAAGAAAAGTATAATCTACTTTTAAAAGTCAATACTAGTTCAATCTTTTTTCGGACCGTTCTTTTACGCACAACAAATGAAAGGTGCAGCGGCTGTCAAAATGAACAAAATTGTTCGTTCTTCTTTCCATCTAATTAATTTCCACTGCAATGAATACTATGTGATAAACAGAATCAAAGCTCGCATACGCTGGACATTATTCAACTAGTTTAATAAATTCAATATTAAATCATTACCCATTTGAGATAGACTCTCTCTCTCTCTCTCTCTCTCTCTCTCTCTCTCTATATATATATATATATATATATATATATATATATATATATATATATATATATATATATATATATATATATTCCTCGCATGAATGTGTAATTAATAAGTAGACAGTTCCATTAACAAATTAACAACTATTTCAGTTTAATGAACTTTAGTTTATTTTCTGTAGCACATGTAATTGATATTTATTTGAGTAACTGACTTTCCGGATCATACTTAAATATCTTTGTTGTATTTTTACAAGAATAATAGACTAATGTTTTCGTTATTGTCTTGCAACTTTATGAAATATAAGTCTTTCGGGGGAAATTAGTTTCAACTCTGGCAGCGAAAGTGCTCCTACATTTTATTGGCAAATAAACTGTAGTTGTGAGAGATTTATATGCAAAAAGGCAGATATTCTTCAGTCATATATTCGATATCTTCGACAAATGCTTATTCTAATGTCAGACTTAGATAACATGCTTCCTCGGCTATATCCTTCTAAGTGGTTTATCTAAACATTTAGAGATTTATTTGGGCTATAAGTCTTTGTGAAAACTACGTGATATGAACTATTGGTTTGTTGCTTTTTCTGTTTTGTTGATTTTGTATTTTTATTACCATGAAATAATTGGGAGTCAGTAAATGGAAAAGAGTCTGACTAGTTCAGGATAAACCCTGTATAGCAGCAGAGACGTGCGATGTCATGCTTCGTTTAGATTACTGGTGTTGAACTGATGAATTAATCAAATAAGAATAGAAAACATTGGGATAAAGTGGAAGTAGACAAGAAAGTTGGAAGACAGAATTTGCAGATGATGTTTTCAAGAATGATATACAGCAAAAGGCGGAGGGTGTATACGAGAAACGAAGGATTGAAAATGGGCGGCAAGAAAATGAAGAAGACAAGGATAAATTGTAAAGATGAAAACTAGTAATTATCCCTGAGGATATATAACCCACGGAGCCTGAATGGGTAGAAATATTCGACTACATGGGATCAATAATATCGCGAAATGGAGGTTCAGGAATCGTAACCAAGAAAATGCCTGGCAAAACATGGTTAGATTTCATTAATTAAAAGAAATATGGCTAACTTGATGCTATAGTAAATGGACTAAAATACCTATATACTTCCACAATGTAAAGCCAGAAGAAAGAAGAAAGCCAGATGAGTGTGTTTCACAACAGATGATTGAGAAACACATATTCAACGTCTTTTGGCTAAACAGTATGGTCAACGAAGAGCTTTGCATAATTATTAGGAATAGAGTTTTGATGTGGGCAAATAAAGATAAAATAGTGCAAATATATAGGACATGCACTGAAATGACTGGAGGAGTTACTCATGACTACTGCCGTGATATGCAAACCAGAAGGAAGAAGGAAGCGTGGAGGTCCAAAGGGGACCTGGCAGAAAATTTCGGGAAGAACAGATGAAAGAAATTCATCCAAACTCACAGTGAGAGATCCTCAAAAAAGCTATAGGCAGTTGATGCCGTAAGAAGAAAGTTTTGACCTCATATGCTAGAGGGCAAGATGGGTCTTGAAGAAGTAAATATGTGAAATAATCATTCGTTCTTTTGTTTATTGAGGTGCATTTAGAGTGGCCTAAAAGTGATGTGGTGAAGGCGCATAAAATATAATGCATGATATGGTCATGAAATATTTCTTGACTTTAATATTAATTCATGTTCATAAGCTCTTTAAGTATTGTCAAGTCTTGTCATATGTAACGGTTTTTGACAGCACTGACAGCCCTTAGAATCCTAGCTTGATCAGCAAGTTGCTGTGAGTTTAGCCTCGATATATTTATGCATGTAATATATAGGAATCTATGTGATTGTCTGGCCCCTGCCATCAAATTTATAAACATTATTTTATTATGAAGGAAAGATATATGATTAATATTCGTTTAATATTCATGGCGTTATTTAGATACACTTGTCATTTAAAATCCATACATGGTGGAGGGGACTTCATTCAAAACAAATAGACATAATTCTACTCTTTTTTGTGTGTCAAGATTTTTACTCAGTTTATCACGGGTCTAAGAGATGTAATCATGTGTCTACAATGATGTGGAATACTTATTTCTGCGATGCTTTTAAATCGGGATTATTATCCCTATCGGATTTGTATTGTTCACGGGCGTCAATTGTTTCTTATCCTGTATGAATAATTAACTATTTCCTGTTGCCAGTATAACAATATAGTGGGAAATGGTTTTATGGTGGTAAATTTTACGTTTAAATATTAAATAATCTGTTTCATGTATTGCTTGACCCGGCAAAATGTTCCAAACGATTAATGTGGAAGACTATAAGAACTTTTAGACATCTCTAGTCTTGCGTGTACTTGTTGAAAATTACTTTTTATTTCTCAGATTAGATTGTGTCGCATGTACAACTAACGGAGATATGAGATCTCGGAAGTAAGAGGGAGAAGAACCTTATACAATTTTGTGAAGGGTACAGAGTTTCTTAAATTTTCTTCTTTCTAATAATGGGAGCCGGCCGATTTCTCTGTAAATTTCGTTAGTAGAAGCGCTACGGGAATGTCATGTTACAATCCTTCCCGCTTCAAGTCTTTGATTGTGATATTACATTTACTATAATACGTTCAACGTAGTGAATATTTGTTTACTTTCTGTACGTATATGTGCGAACATGATATAAAAAGCAAAGTATAAAGAACAAAACATCATACGTATCCTTAACAGATCGTCTGAGGCGATGGACACGCATTACATGTCATCTTTCCACTGGTAATCTTGTCTGCTAATTAAAATGACAAGTTGTGATGAATTTTTAAACTAGAAATTGAGTTTTAGCAATTAAGAGCAATCAAACAATATTTATAGGGGCCCCGAGTGGCCGAGTGGTCTAAAGCGCTCTCCGTTACGGATCACTGCCATCTCACCTCTGTCTGCGGCGGTTCGAGTCTAAGATTCAGCCAATGTGGGCATGTGAGAAAGCTTGCCAGTAGCTTCTCGTGGGTCGGTGGTTCTTTCCGGGGTTTTCCGGGTTCTTCCTCCACCATTAATACTGGCCGCCATGTATAGCCTATCGTGCTGAAAAATGGCGTTCAACCCCACAACAACAACAACAATAATATTTATAACCTCACACAAAAATAACACCATAACCAATAATAATAATAATGATAATAATAATACAGTAAATTCGACATTGTCGCATAACATTTAGAAAAATAAATATTAAACAGTTCGATTAAAACCACATTGCGTTTATCTCCTTCACATTATTTCTTTATTTGGGGCGTCTCTGTCTTCATGTCGGATTTAAATTGATGTTACCGCTGCTTCTAATAACGACACCTATAAATAATGCAAATAATTTCTTTTCTTCTCGCCAGATTTGCATCCCAACTATGCTGATACATAAATTATATCTATGAATACAGTGAAGACTGTCAAAAAGAAAGTACAGACTTGCATCATGTTAAAATACAGAGTAAAGATTGTTATACTAAAACGTCGTTTCTTCCTATTAACTCATTATGCAGTACTGTGATTTGATTTCAACATCTCCAGGGATTATACTAGTGAAACCACATGTTAATGCAAGAAATATAATTACATTTAGGTCATGCCGAAAGTTTCAAGTATTGACTTTAAATTCAGCTTTAAAATGTTTCTTTTCGTTAAGCCCCCACCCCTAACAAGCCAGAAATGCCTCGTTTTCCAGACAGTTTTTATCAATAGGATCTGATTTTTCTTTATACCATGGTTGATTATGAAACTAGAGCAAGTTAAAAAGCAATACATGATTTGATACAATAAACACCATCTACATATGTGACAGCAGAGCAATATAGTCATAAGTGAAGAAAATGTGATAACACGATTATCAGGGAAATGACTCATATCATTTATATGTCAGTTCGACGTTGGCTTTTTGTTGTCTCTTGAATCCTTGAATCTGTTGTTTGCACGAGATGATAATACAAATAGGCTAGCAGCGAAATAGTCAAAAGATGTGTTTATATTCTCCGTCCGCTTCATCATCAGTACTTATTTTCTCTTTTCAGAGAAAAAAGATAGGGGAAACGATAAGGAAAATAATAACGGATTGACTGTAAACAATTAATCAATGTGTAGGTCAAAAGAATCTCTTAGAAGCGCGACTGCCTTTTTGCGATTTTCATATCAGAACACCATAGTTATTTTAAAGTAAGCTGCACTTCTGCACAGTCCTCCAATACTTAATTATATTTGCACATCATTATTACTTGTATACGGTCGATAATAATTGAAAATAGCAAGTAGCGGCACGACTATGTCGATTCCTACCATCCCGTGTGTTGCAATAGATAACTTGAACGTAAATCGGATCACTTAGATAATGCATTCATTATAGATGACGAAATCCCTATATCAGACATTATAAAAATACTTTTGTATTTCGGGCTTGTCTAAACCGACACAGATGGAAAATTATCTGCCAAGAAAATGTTGTACAAATTCTTCCTCGTATATTGTGAAGAAACATACCAAAGCGAATGTCAGTTGCATTTATGTGTCCGAAATGTTTATCTTTTTTGTCAAATAGTGCTGCAGCAGCAAATAAATTCATGGATTATTACATTTGTGTTAGAATAACTATAGCATTGACAAACTTTAATGGTATTATTTGGATCCGCTCCGGTGGCCTAGTGGTTAGAGCGTCCGCCTCGGATGCGTGAGGTCGTGGATTCGATCCCTGGCCGAGTCATACCAAAGACTTACTAAAAATGGTACTAACAGCTACCTTGTTTGGCTCTCAGCATTAAGATGCCAGTGTTGTGACTGGTCGGTCTGGTGTCAGGATAATGTGACTAGGTAGGACATCATACTTCATATCTGTGGCATGATGCCCAGTGCTAGACATCACTATAAACTGTCATACTGCAGACATCGTAATGAAAAATTGTTAAAGCTATGCTAAAAATCTAAGTCACAGACAGGCACACTTACATTTGGAACCGTTGTCAGAATGTTTGCAAAGAATGTAATTAATTGTAACTCTCTTGTTTGGAATTTTCAGAAGTGTTTATATTGTTTTAATCTTTTGAAGAAAGTGTTATTATAGAACAGGTGTGAAAAGCGCTCTTTTACAAACGGATGAGTAGCATGTTGTATTGTTTTGATTTTATTTTACACTGAATATATTGCATCTAAGAAAACTTTGAATCGATTCACAAATTTTATATTTGTGCAAAATGCTACATATATCGGACAAAAATACCTGTGTGTTTTGTGGCATCTTTTCCAGATAGATAGAGGTATAAACTGAATAAAACATTACCTAAGATATACTTTATTTCTGGAAGAAAGCATAATTTACCAAGGAAGTTCGGTTTCCTCTTATGAGTTTGGATACAATTATTATTACAATCTCAAGTAAACGTTTACTCATTCCTGACCGTACGGTTTGAGGGGTCTTGCATATTTTGTATATAAAATAATGCTTAAATACATAAAGAGTTATTACATCTACTACATCTTTGAGTATAATAGTTCATAATCATTAAGTGCTGATGGTATCACACAAGTTTTTACAAACTAATGATTTCTATATTGTTGGTACCAAATCTGTCTACCTTAGAAAAATTTGACATATTGAAACCAACACAAATTCAAACATATTAGGTTACATTTGAAATAGTTATGGTATGATTCCATATTTTACAGTAAAACGTCTTGCATGTTGTTGTAGATTCTGAATACATACTAAAACAAGCTATTTTCTAACGTTTAACGTGACGTTAGATGTCAGGAGTATCGGCTACGTCAAGCCACTTTTGCAAATGGATATGTGTGTCTGCGAGTAGAGTTATATCATCGTCCAGCGCTTATTGTCCAGACGAAGTCAACCCAGCAAATAGTTCAAATTGTTACTCATATAATTTCTTTTAAATATTATAGATACAAAACAAAAAATGGTTGATAAAACACATAACATGGGTTTGATCATTATATTGAAAGAGATTCAGATTTGAATCATTTGTCATTACAATGGTTTCAATATAGGAGTGGGATTATTTATTATATGTAAAAGCTTTCTTTAAATATCTTGTTCTCTGAGTTTTAGGAACCACCCATCAATATTCAGTTTAAAAGGCCTTCTACACTTCCACGAAAGCAGCAAACACTCATGTTCCTCGTTCAAAAGTAGAAACTATAGCTGCTTGGAAATTAAAAGATGATATGATAATGATCATCCTGAGACACCTTTTGTTCCCCTTTAGGGAAGTTATATATAGTCTTATTACTCAATCCAATTATTATATTCAATAGAGGACCTTACGAACTTCTGTATAATACATACTGCAGGAGCTATCTATATAACTGTCAGGGTCACTTGTAGATTTTGCTCCACCTTGAAATAATTGCTCATTCAACCCTACTTTTAATTCGCAAGGTATATAACACTAGCCTATTACTCTCTAAAAGGATTGTTGTTAATTATGTGAGCTTTTCCCATTGAAAAGTAAATGTTCATTTTGAATACCATCAATACTGGAGCTGACCTAAGTGTGTGTTGTTTCATGACATATGCTATTTATTGATAATTAAATATAGTTTTAAAGATAGATTTATCAGTTCAACAGCCGACTTTGTGTTCGTGGTTTACAAATATGCCTGTAGATTGTACATACGGTTTTGAAAAAGTGTCTAGTAAAAAGACGAGGTATGTCATCAGGAGCAGACGCAAATTCGCAGTCTTATTTATTGAAACCAACATTTTGATATTGGCAATTGTTATGTTTTCAGATGTTTAACTTCCATAAAGAAACAAAACTAACGTCTAATTCAATTGCTTCATCTAACTCTTTAAATATATCTTCTTCATAAGACTGTATCGTACATTCTTGTGCATTTTTAACTTTGGCAGTTTAAAATTGTGTATAAAATTAGTGGACTCAAATCAGGGAGTTCAAACTCAGCACGATCAATGTTTGATCCAAACAACGCTTGTCAGCTGCTAGTGGATAAAACACAACTTGATCTCTAGCTAAGACATTGCCTAGTAATAAATGAATATACATGATAGGTAAAGAACTAACTGCTCAAATAGTTACGCTCCGAAAACTAACTCTAATTCCACACTGACACTATTTTGAGGAACAGGCATATAGCCACACTCGCCGCAATGAATACGAACTTTACTAGAAGAACAGTTATCAGACAAAGGCAATGTACTTTGCAGCAAAAGACTTTGAGAAGGTCTCGTGTTTATTAATAAATTAATAGGTAAGTGATGTAAAATATTCTGACATGAATGGAATAGAATCAGACTGGGTTTTGTATGACAAACAATATATTGCTTTCAATACAAGACTATGAGCGTGTCCACTTTGAAGAAGAGCATGTGGAATACATTTGTCTTTATTACGTTTCTTACTTTGGAATATGTACCAATACGAAATGACGTGCCGTTTCTTTTTACAGTAAGTGCATGTAGGAAGACGTGAGGATTTTAATTAGTCTTCTGAGATTTTTAATTCGATTAGTTGCACCGTTCGGTTGTTTATTTTAATTTGGAAGTACTCATTCGAGACACATGAGATTTTTACCAAAAACTTTCTGAGAGAGAGAGAGAGACCTAACAACAAATGAAACTTTGTGCGTCAATTAATAATCATTAGTTGTATTTACAGCATTTTTGAAGGTTTCGACTTTGAGCTAATCAAGAAAGGTAAGCTATCACTATGAATACATTTATTGAACTCTTCCGTTAATGTCAGTTGTCTTCGATTATCGTAATCTTTATCAGCTTTATCCGTTGAATACTGTCTGCCAAAAACTGTTCTCCTTCTTTTGCAGATTCACATGATTTTGTCCAGTTTCTGTTCTACAATTCCGAAACCCTCATCGATAAGTTTCGAATACCAACTTATAACCTTTCAACACTATCATTTAGCATATCATAATATGCAATTTGTTATAGCCGACGAAGAAGCGTGGACTAAACGAGCTTTTCTAATTCGAACACTTTGTAATAATAACATCCAATACCATTTTAAAGTGAGAAAAGTCATTCCGAGTGAAGAAAGTATTTATCAACTTTGTTCTATGAAAATATATTAATTTAATATTTCTGGTAACATCACTGCCTGAAATTATTTGAAAAGAGAGTCAGTGTGCTCAGCTTGCCAGTCATAATTGATTTAATATCAGTTGCATTTCCGTTGTTGTTATGTCCCTCTTCGTCATTATCACCCTCTGTCTCTTTTGCTGCATTTCGGTCTCTTTTCTCTGGCTGACTGCATTTTTATTTTTATATCCCTCTCCTCTTTTTCTCTCTGTATTTGGATTTCCATTGTTTTCTATTCTCTCTCTCTCTCTCTCTCTCTCTCTCTCTCTCTCATTCTTTCTCTCTCTCTCTCTCTGCATTTGTTTTTATTTTTCTCTCTGTCACTGATATTGCATTTCCAATATTTCCTTCTAAAACCGAATTTTTAAAAATTATTTTCCATCTGATTACTTAACTATAATTATTTAAATATCAGATCAAAATCAGATACAGCGTTAATATTCAAACCCAGTGCACTATTATCTGAACATTCTTTCCACCAAATACTGAAATAAAATATTCTTTATATCATGCCTTGTTAAAGATACTATCGCTTGTGAAAGATCATAATGTATACTAAGTTCAAGCAACTCTATTTTTGTCATAGACTTTAAGCCTTCCTGGGTAGTAATTAAAAGTTCTCAAGTTTAGATGACATTGTGAATGCTTGCTGATTTCCATAAAGATGTGTGCAATAAAACCCTTGTCCAGAGACAATGAAAATTATGAAAGAACGTCAATTTAAATAGTGGATACAATTGTTAATATCTCTGAAATGTTGTATACAAAGTAAGGTCTTGGAACGGTCCTCAGTATCTGTAACAAATATAGGTCTTACGATATGAAACAGATAGAATGTGAAACCATCAATTAATTAAAATTCAAGAAACAATTTATTTCGTAAAAGAAAATGACACTTACAGAATTGTGAATTAAATTCCAAATGAAACTAAAGATATCCAAAAGACAAACTTAATACTACTTAATAAAAAAAATCATGACAAACGTCAAACACACAATGCAAATGGGATATTCATAGCAATCTTTTGTAACAGAAGCGTACCTTATTTACAATTGTCCTAGAATTTGATATCCTTGTTGCGAGATGAGGGATTCTTCAATTACATTACAAATAATCATTTCAATCACGAAATTGTTTTCAATTTATTCGCTAACTTCTACTCCCTGCCTTGATCATCCTGTTACAAATCTACTAAGTTTCTCTCTGTGCAAAACAAATTAAATAGGATTATTTTATTATATGATCTCTTGCTGTTTTATTCAATTTCATTGAGACTAATTTAACCTTTTGCCTATCTCACTCATTGGAGATGATTCGTGAAATTGATACAATTGAGCGACAAATTATCACAATAACACTAAAATATGATATTCCCTATTCAACACAGAAATTGTCAAGGAAAAAATATTTCTTGGTGATAATGTTGCAGTGTTAATTCTTGGAATGTAAAACGGATATGTTCATCATGAAATAACAAATGTGGCTTTAAACTAACATAAATATAAATTTATTCATATGGGATGAAGGTACGCATCTTCATCTGACTGTAGAGGAAGTTCTTGCAGGTTCTTTGGAATTATAGATGTCAATCCTAAGCTTTGACTTGTTAAATCACCGTTTTCGTCGATAACTGTATGTAATCCTCCTGTCGTATCTTCTTTTATTGTCCAGTAGTTAGCAGCTGAAACTATTTCTCTACGTACTAATTCAAAGTCTCTGTCAGTTCCAAGGCTATCATTTGGCGGAACAATCTCCACAGTGGTGCTGCTGTTCCTATTTGGCTTAAAACACCTGCAACGTCAATAACAAAGCTTACAATTTTAAATACGCTACAAAAAATGTGAAATGCTATGTCAAGAGTATAATAAAATAAAATGAAATTCGTAATTCCTTTTTAAATAAATCGATATTTTGTCCTTTGATTGTACAGATAATTACATGGATTGCACGCTTTGTAAGATTTACTTTGCACCATATTTGTTCAAATTTAAGCCCTTTTAATATTTGTTTTGGCGGGGTAGCATTTTAAAAACAGGGTTATTTCTAAACATTCTGATCATCGACTAAACAGTGCAAAATTATACCTATTTGCTTTGGAAACAGAAAGAAATTCATAAAGCCGTCGAAATAAAAAAAAATGGTTCGTTCACATTAAGCTTTGTTAACACTTAAAGCGGCACTGTTAATTGAGTATGGTTAAATTAAATGATTCCACGCTTAACATTTCGCAAATATGTCTTTAAAAGAACTGCAGGGAAGAATACGTTTTCATTGCTTACCGTTTTCGTAATTTATATACAAGGAATACACTAATCAAACACGGGAGAATTGCAGCTGTGCCTAACAGGATGTTAGTCAGAGAAGGCGATTCTGTTGTCTCTGTAATATTAAGCGAGGATGCCTTAGAGATACATCATTTGTGAGACCTTATGAAACACACTGAACACAACATTCACTTTTTCCACCCATTATTGGCCGTAAGCGACATAACCTGATACTCAAACAAGGGTTCCACATACCTTGATGTCTCGCCAACAATAGCGCAGCTTTGGGGAGACATAACACCCTGGTACAAAGATTATCAATATAGTAATATCGTACCAAAGATCCTATTGAAAGTAATCTGCAATACATGGAATTTTCACAGCTTAGCTTAATCTTAATATTGAAAAAGTGGTTGGAAAAGTTAAAACTATGAAATAAATTATAAGAACACAAAGGAAATAGTTGCAACCCCAATATATATATTGCCATAAGAAATCCCAGTTGAAACATTCACAATCTGACAACACCAATTAAATGTTAATTATGTTATTCATTGTGAGTTGAAAGTGTTATCTTACCAGAGACAATATTCCCCAATGTGTTCGGTACACTTGTACCTGTAAAAAGTGAAATTAACATAAAATTTAAAGAATTATCACTGACAATCAAAACAAACAAGCATGTTTGGTTCTGTTTTATATAACATCAATACACTAGATGCAAATCAAGAGTTGATATAGGAATGGACTGATACGTTGCGTTGGGTAAACATTGCAAAAATACTATACGATAAAGAGAACAAAAAAAAAACAAACAAACGAAAAATGAAAAATGAAATACTAGAGTGTTAACACGGAAGAAAAAAGAAACATTTAACTCAACTAACACAAGCCACAACTGAGAGAGAGAGAGAGAGAGAGAGAGAGAGAGAGAGAGAGAGAGAGAACGTTCTATAAGAAGCGTGTACCGGACATGTACATTTGGCACATGGACATAAAAGGTCTGGTAAAAACCAAAAACAAACATGTCAAATGTGCAAGGCGAATATAGAGAATAAGCCAATCACAGATACAATTTGAAAAACAAATGTTTGAAATAAATACCACTGTTTATCCGGACATGGCAGGCAGCCAGTTACAGAGATTCGACCAATAATTATTGACTTTAATAACATCCAAATTTGTGCTGATATCAGAGCCGTTTACCGATGACAAATTTCCAAAACCACTGAAACACTAGACCAAAATGACTAAATACATGAGAAGATATGTTTACTAATACTAATGAAAGGCTAAATAAAATAGCTGTACTACTTAGACAGAATCGTATTCATTACTTAACGACTCAAATATATCAGATGATGATTGCCATTCTGACAAGGGTGTCATGGAACATTTTAAATTTATAACACGTGTGGATCTACATAAATGCTATGTCAGGAAAGATACTTTAAAATGGTATGATATATTTGGCGAGGTTTCAAATGGTTTTGCGCAATATTAACAGGCTTTTTATGCATGTTTGATACCACTAAATGTGAAAGTGAGAACGTTTTGACAGATTGTGATATGTTCCTGATGACTGCGTGGAAGAAGACGTGGAATATTAATGCTGCCACATATATGTGGAATCAGGTCGCGAAAGATACATTGATACAGATGGTAAGACAAAAAATAATAGTGACCACAAAAGGTCATAGTCAAGGAACATTCATTATAACCTAAGTTATACCAAATCTGTATGGGATAGTTCATGGGCGAATGAATGATGAAAAGAAAACATACAATTATATGGACAACTGATTACCAAATCAGATGGATGGTGTACCCAATCAGATGGATGGTGTAACCAATCAAATGGATGGTGGAGACAGTACATCTCACAAGATAAGATTTTCTGCTGGAAATATGACAATATGACAATGATGACAGCCACGTTACGCAAGTAGATTTTCAGCTACCGTGCCACCTGCACGATATTTCAAGGACCACGTGTTAGGTCAAAAAACTATAATTCCATTTAATTGATCATTACATGCCAGCTATATTAAATCACAAAAGAGAAAAATGCAATCAGATATAAAACTTACAACGCTACATACAGTTATTTCTAAGAATAAGAGAGATACATAGGTGGTGTGGTGGATCAATAAACATGATGAAAACAGTGCATTAGATTTACGACAACGTGGAGACAAAAATCAGTAAATGAATTTGAGAAAGAAGCTAGCATACGGATGGAAACACGAGTACATGATAAACGGATGGGACTCCGGAAAAGAAAAAGAAAAGTTAACATATGCACTGATGAAAAACATTGTTTCCAATGTCAATAAACTTTTCACGTGGAGCAATCATTGACATTGAATTAGCACTAGTTAGTTTGAGAAAAAATGATCAAGTTAGAGAAAGTAATATGAAGTTTCTTTACAGTGATTAAGTTAAGCAAGTGGTAAGTAAACTAATTCTGATGCAGCAAGATATCCAAAACAAGTTTGGTGTAATAACCAGAGGGATCGTGACTCTTATTCTTTATGTTGAAAAGGAATGCTCTTTTATTTACATGAAGGACAACGTCAGATTTTACGACACAAATTACAACAATGGTTGAATATTTAATTTGAAGGAAGCTAATAAGAACGTCTCTGGACATTTCAAATTTGAACAGTGTTCTTATGATAAACGCCTTATGCAAACTAGATACAGATGCATTTTGAAAATCTGTAGCAGAAAAAAAGAAAGAATTTAAAAATTGAAATTGTTTATTCAATCACAAGAAACATTACAAGGAAATAAATTTACGAAGATCTTATCAAGAACGGTACACTCAAATTTTGTCTCAGCGGGAAATATACATGAAAGCTGTAAAGATTTTCAAATACTCATATTTATCAGCTCATTGAACACAATTCCACAAATGGATGATGCTCCCAGTACTGCCCGAAATTCATATTATATTTTGCTCCCTATCTGTTCAAATATTCATCACCTTTATGTTGAAAATAAAATGTTAAACAGCTTGTATGTGCAAAATTAGTTTTGGCATAGTAAATTTGTATCTTGCAAATGTTTCATATCGTAGCTTACTTAAGACGTGTCACTAAGTTCAGTATTGTGCTTGATGGTTAGATTGATAAGAAACAATCTGACATTTGATTTTATTATGTAAGAAATCAATCCCCTATTTAAAGTTTTGAACGTAATCTCTTTCATTTATAGCATCTTGCAACTGACTGAGCAAAGCGAACATGCATTCTGCGTATTCGTATTATTGTATCATGTGATTCTATAGTTGAAGTTTAATTGCTAATATATGTCAATTGAGAGTTTTGAAAAACTATTGGCGCAACATGCATCATGAATATATAGGAAACATTATAGTATCAAGATCTGCATATCTACTTCTGGTGAAAGTTTTACTCAATTTTCCTTCATCCGTGTGGGGTACAATATCTTCCCATACTATGCAAACTTTGCTATATTTATGGCATTATTTGTAATATAACGTTTCATGAATGCATTAAAGCTATACTTGGTAAAATTCGTGTCCTGAAAAATACATAGATATATAAGAACTGCTACTATTACAACACCTTCATAAGTAATATTCGAGATAGCTTTACAAATCCTTATAATTGCATCAACATGTTTTATTTCTTTATCCATATTTTGCTGAAAGTCTCATAGATCTGCTTGAAGGGTCTTTTTTTAAAACTTTTATCTGTATTCTAGCTTTCCTGAGCTTTAAAGGCAATTAACTTCATATTTTTGAATATCTCTTTTCTCTTCTTCTTATTAACCGGCAAAGACATCGTAGTTGTCATGTCGCTTTTAAGGATACCATTGTGTGTGTATGTGTAGCTTTAACAATTTTTCAGTATGCAGTGTGACAGCAATAGGGCATCACGCCACAGACATGTGGAATCATGTCCCACCCAATCACATTATCCTGACACCAGGTCGACCAGTCCTAACACTAACCTCCTAATGCTGAGAACCACGTGAGACAGCTGTTAGTACAATGTTTATAAGACTTTGGCATGATTCAGCCATGGTTTGAACCCGAAACCTAATGCATCCGAGGTGGATGTTGTAACCACTTAGGCCACCGGAGCGGTCCGATTCCAATGTATTATTGACCTGCTATGCTTTACTATGTACTTTCGTTCGTGATTGACAGATTTTAAAATACTATGCAGTAATCACAGTGCACTTTCCACGACTGTCACATTCTAGAAGGACGTTATCTTTGAAAAACACAAATGGTTACCAGCTAACTGATACTGTTATTTTTATATTATAGCTCCATGTGTCCTCAGTGGAAATAAAAAATTTCGGCACATTGTCATCGGATAAGAGGTGTTTTCATTACATCGTTTATTTCAGTCGCGTTATGTTCTACTGCTAGTTCATGACTGTGAATATATTCAACATACTCTTTAAATTTTTTACTTTTATTCTTTTTATATATCGTTACGGATATATATGTTATATATTAATTTATAATTCAGTTTTATTTAGGTCCTTTGTGTGTAACTTATGTTTGAATTATTTACTTTTATATTTTTTTAGAAACTTGATTGTTTGTTGGGTAGTACGTCGTCTTGATATTTAGTTTAAAGAAATAGACGTAATATATATATATATATATATATATATATATATATATATATATATATATATATATATATATATATATATATAATCATTAATAATAATAACAATTATTATTATTATTATTATTATTATTACTATTATTATTATTAAGGTACTTCAAAGTCTATTTGTGCACGCCATCCTTAGCTAGAAATCCGAACCCTAAAAACTACTGATGTCGTGCATCCGGACCAAGAATAAGTTGCAAGGAAAGTACTCGAAATGTACGGGAAGTCACTTGTTTGGCATCCATGATCTAATATTCAGCTCAGCAGACAAACCCATTTATATAGTCGTAGGTATAATCAGTATCATGTACATTTACTTATTTGTGGGCGAATTTTGAAGGTTAATATTTTGTGTGTGCGCAATAGCTGTGTGTTCACTCAGGTTCCCCGAAAGCGCAAAGGCAAATTTAAGGCTAGATTTAGCGTAGGTGTGCAATGTGCATAAGATCGTTAGTTACATCTGGTATCATGAAAAAGAATTTAACATATCAAATTCTTACAGGTGTGTTTGTATCTAGACTATTAACACGAAATAGTGTTACGTCGAGAAAAGTCTGATCTTTTCGAAATAAAGAAACTGTAAATGCAGATGTCATGGTCGTAGGGATAAATTTCTTATGTATATACTATCAACTGGTTATCGAGTTATATTACTTTCTTTGGAAACATGTTTCCGTTAAAAGTCCTTTTCAGACGAACATGATTTATTTCTTAGTCTCTATCTCTTAAATCTTAAATGTATCCAGAATTAAAACTACCGATTGGAAGTGCTGTGGCAAATTATATCAAATGGTCAAGAGTAGTAGGGTTGTCATTATAGATTGCTTCTGAATGTCGTTTAAGAAATCTCCCCTTATCAGTGATTTAACAGCCTAAATGTCTCAATGATTTGAGAGATCAAAATCAGCGTAGATGGGATCAGTTTATCTACTGCTTAACGTCTCTACCCTGAAATTCTTTAACACATTTAATATCGGCTTATGTTTAATAACTTTTCCAGTTAAAACATATTCAAACATGAATCTCTGAATTTTGGTTTTTTTTCTTTCTTGTCTTCTTTGACTCACTTTTCATTATTGCATTACCGCCACGTTTAACTTGCGCACATCTGTTTTGAAGAGACTACACACACACACACACACACACACACACACACACACACACATATATATATATAATTGCGAACTGTATCATACCATTTGAGAATTAACAAAGTACGTAGTGTTTATTGCTTTTTATACAGTAGATAAAATCTTAGTAATAAAATATTTAACCAACCTGTCACCATTATGTGTACTGTGTATATATCTTCGTCTTGCAGCTGTCTCTTGGCACTGTATAGTCCTTCATTATCTTTTGAAATGTTTTTGAGGTTAATGGTCAGCTGAATTTCGTGGCCTTGCCGAGAAAAGGAAACTTCCATTCCATCCTTCCACTCTGGTTCATTATAGGAAGTATTTCCATCTGGCGAGATTGCCAATATTTCCGTATTGTTATGTGTTACAGAAATCAAGTCACCCGTTGGGTTATGAAATGTCCAGGTCCAATCAGCATTTGATCCAACTTGACACTTGATAGTCTTTGTATCTGTATTAAATATTGTGCGCATATGCAACAGAAAATAAATTATTCTTATTAATACAAAACATTGAGTAGTAAAGTTTTAATGAACTTTTAAACCTTCCAGTAATCTAAGGCCCCACGACAGAATTTCCTAAATGGAAAAACCACAGGTTCAATATTTTCTAACAAGAAATGTTACATCACAAATTTAACAAGTAGCAGTTCTTACCGTGACAGCAACATCAAACTTTCCATATATCTATAAATGTAAGTAACTGTGAAACTCCTATATCTGGACTGATTCGTACAGATTATCCGTTTCATAGCACACCGAGTGCATAGAATCGTATGTCTTAGGACGCATCTCATTAGCAAATATTCATTCTTATATCGGGGCCCCTGGTGGTCGAATTGTCTAAAGCGCTTGCCTTTACCGATCACTTCTATCTCATCTCTGTCTGCGTGTGTTACATTTTTGGCTCAGTCAGTATGGATATATGAGAAAGATGCCAGTTGCTTCCCGTGTGTTGGAGGCTCTTACAGGAGTTTCCCTGAGTTTTTCCTCAACCTGTTATACTGACTGCTATGAATAGCCTGTTTTACTTTGAGCAATGGCGTGAAACCCAAAACAACAACAATCTTAAATCGACAGATGCACGTATCGTACTGAAAGAGGAAATTACATTTAAGATGGAAACCTTACGGTGGAAAATAATTTCAGAAGATAGAAACACTTAAATTAGGAAAAGGTGTATTAAAAAGATTAAATAGTGCGTTACTACACCTCGATATAATAATGGCTATTTGGTGCCAACTAAAAGCATACGTCCATAAAAATGACAAACTGAATTCATAAATATTTAAGAAAATAAATTCTTCCTAAGGAATGTACACACAAAATAAAATAAGATTAAATTAAAACATAAATATGGTAAAGTATGTAAAATGTTGATAAAATAATGACGAATTTCAACACATGTGAAATGATGCTTCTTTGAATATAATGACTTTCTCAGGGGAAAGTGTATAAACATTTCAAGTTTTACTCTATTTTATTTTGTTCTTCTACTTTATGTGTTTCTTCCTCTCCTAAGCTGGACAGTTGCTTTCAATGATAAATGGTAAATTAATTATAGCTTTGCTGGATTATATGTCTAATTGGTATTGCGTGGGGAAAGAAGTATCTGAGATGATCCGTTGACCTTATTTTCTTCCCAGATTCCATATTCTTCTATTGACCAAAATAACCCATATCAATAACAGAGAAAACGCTACATCCCAGACTACGTTTGGCCTACTAATTTTTCCAAACATGTGGAATTATAGTTGAGGTTGCTTGGCATGACTAAGTTAATTACCTTTTTATAAGACCTTTATTCAAAGAGTGCTATCTCTAGCGGTTCATATTTTTGTCTTTTCTAGCTTAACATCTTGCTTTATATCCATTGAATAATTTCTCCTATAAGAAAAAAATTATAAATCTTTTATTTCAAAATAATGAAACCCTCCACATCATGGATACTTGTTTCCTCTATACAGATATATCACATAACGAAGGAAACTGAACTTGGAAGGAGTCGTGATATGACCGTCTCAACCGAACCCTTAAGTTGGTGCACAATTACTGATGATGTGGAGAGCAAATTGGTAGGGGCACAGGAGCAACTTAAGCAATTCTTCGGATTTGATAACAAATTTCATCCTAGAATCAAATTCACGTTGGAGTCATCAGATTAATTCAACATATTCCTCGATACCCAATAAATTATACAAAATGAAACACAGGATCTTACTTTTATTGCAAATCATCCGATTGCTACTAATATGTCTTATCTTCCATTTGTCGTCCTAAACATATAATCCAAAACCTTCCATTCCGCCCATGTGTTCGCATAAAATGTATCTGCGCAAACGAGAGGACATTCAATGAAGTGGTTGAAGGATAGTATAGGGCACTTAAAAAAAGGAGACATATAAACAAATCTCAAGAACAGGCTACAGAAAACCTAGGCCATGTACCGAAGCAATCTACTCAGAAACAGGTCTAAGACCTCTAACAATCATAGCCCTTTCCCAATAGCATATTACCCAGATGCCTCAAACATAGCACAACTTGTCTGGAGGCACCTACATATTACTGCATTGTGTACTTCTCCAACGGATGTGTTTTCAGCATATTTTTAGAATCACATACTTAAGTCCGCCATACAATTACAAACACCACTTTGTGCAAATCAGATGAATTCAAAACATACTATTGAAGAAGGGCGTAAGTAAAAACAGACGTTTGTCACCTTGTCAGCAAATGCCCTTGAATACCACTATAAGAGTTAATTAACTGCTGGTGTCACTTAAAAAGCAAGCAGAGGTCTTGATGTGGCAGGTTTGTGCCACCCATTATGTTGGAAAAACAGATGACTTTAGAAAAGGCACGAACAAGTACAAAATTCATATCATTAATAAGGCAAACATGCTAATATACTTCTTGCTTGCGTCTTTATTTGTATGCCTTATCCAAAGATAACAGCATAATTTCATATTATTTATTATATGATTATGTTCTTTTCCTTTAGATTAGACCTCTTCTTTAGTCTGAATAATTTTGCTTAATAGTTCCGATATGTTAATCCATCTAGTTCTACAATTGTCACTCTTCTCGTGTGTGTGTGTTTGTGTGTGTGTGTGTGTGTGTGTGTTATTTATTGTCCCTTGATGATGACTTTGGTTTATAGGTCTAAATGTATCTAAATAATTGTCTTTTACTTCCCAGAGAAGTTTTCTAACAGTGGTGTCATTAAATAACATAGAATGTTGGTTTGCGGTTTTGTTTTGTTTCTTACGAACGTTTTAGTATTCCAGCAACAATCAGGGCCTTTATCTATGTCGTTATGATGTTTTGGTAGTTATAAATGTAAAACACATTTGTAAAATCGCTGTATATCGCCGTAATTTAAATACATTCTTGATTATTCTACAATGTTGCATAAAGTGTAAATGATAAACTATACTGTTATTCAAGGACGCAATCCAAATTTTCATCTGAATGAGATAGAAGGACATGTATCTTTCCAAATAACTTGTGGTGGCTTGTTATATCTAAAAGCTAGTAAAGGGTGCAATATTTCTAAACTGTTTCTCATTTTCTTATAAAATGACTACACGCAATATGCTTGTGACCTTTTTGTCTGGAAAATTACCCGAAATTTGATTCTCCCCATATCATTTCACATTCGTGTTATCTTAGGTGCACATCTATTGCTATGAACCTGTCAAGACCAACAAAAAATTTCAAGTATCCTTTAAATACTGAAGAGAATTTGTATTGTTGACTCACGGGCAATAAATAAATAAATAAATAAATAAATAAATAAATAAATAAATAAATAAATAAATAATCCTTTTGGGATGTATTTGAAATCTGCTGTTTCTCTTTATTTCACATTCTAACCAATCTGTAATATCCTATCCCGCCCTTCCCTCCCTGTACTTTTCCCAAGCGTTGTACCTTAGGGTAGCTCAATGAAGTGTGCATATATGATAATTTTAAGACTTTGATTAAGTCCGTCCTTAGGCCTGAAATATATATATATATATATATATATATATATATATATATATATATATATATATATATATATATATATATATATATATATATATATATATATATATATATATATATATATATATATATGTGTGTGTGTGTGTGTGTGTGTGTGTGTGTGTTTGCTTCCCTCTTCTCCTTTGTGCATGGTAAATACTTTTCTAACTGTCGCCACATCTATTCGAAAATAAAGCGACAGAAACGATACAAAATGAAATAAACAAATGGCCCATCAGTTAGTAGGTGCCTCCTTCATTTATTGAGATTATTTTATAACAATAGAATTCCTTAAATATATTTTCATAAAATATTTTTAATGTTTCTAATCTTCTAATTTTTATGAATTAATAAATAATATTTTAAGATATGACTTAATTATAAAAAATGCTTTATACTTTTATAAATAGATTTTGTACAAGTATTATATTTTATACTTGATATGGACTATAAATTAATACAAGAATTAATTTTCGACAAATACTATTATTTTCTGAGTTTAAACTACATTAATTTTTCATTAGCTTTTAAAATGAAATATATGGAGGTCGAATGAACACTCGAACATGAATACATTGTTCTGGAAATGCATTTTATACAAGAAGAACCAGACTAATGTTAGCACACAAGAAACCAGGTAGGAGAAAATTTATTCAAAATTGAATCGTTAACTAATCACTTGAGGGGTAATTATCTAAAGCAGAAAGGATATATTTGAAAGGTCACCAGAGCCATCTTTTTATTGATCTAAAGGTTGCTTATGCAAAGAGCTAGTCAGACATTTGCTGAAGACATTACAATTTAAAACATGTTTGATTCACGTTGAGGAAAATTGTGTTAAACAGGTAGGATTTAAACTATTTCAGTTTTGTCCTCCTTTCGTTTTACATGCGACACATCTCATTGAATATATCTGGTTACTCTACTAGTGAACTGTGAACCGACCAGTCAACAAAAATTTGTTTCACAGCAAATCCCAAGAACAAAGTAATATTTATTTTTTGGTAACCTTGAATTGCGTCAACATTATGTACAAAGATAAAAATATGCTGTAGTTTACTTCTTAAGTGACTTTGTACAATTTTATGTTGTATATCACTTATCACTACGAACAAAGGTGTCATGACCATGTCATTAAAAGTAAGGCATAATGTCACCACAAGAGGCTGCGCCTATCAAGCTCCTCACTTATTTTGTATAATAGATGTCTACATCCCAGGAATGATGAAAATAAAAACTATAACAGGCTCATGGGGGGGTTGTTTAATAAGGTTGTTTAATAGTCTCTATATCAGTACATCGCTTCAAAGTACTCCCTATTCACTTGTACATACATTTCCTATTGATTATCCAATTATTATCAATTACCCATCATACGATGTCAATTTTAATTCACGTTGTGAAATAGTATGCATACACTAGAATCATGCACTTCCACCGCCTGGTGGTTTTCAAAAGTATCTGCTTATGATAGTCTTTGATACCTGATATGTTGCTCTATAAAGTTTGATATGCTTTTTTGAGAAAACTTTGGGAAAGCATTTTTCCAAAGTAATTTGGTGTTCTGAAACCAAATCGTTTGATTGCGCACTCTGTTTTTCGATATTTTTGGACCAACGTTGCCCCAAAAGAAAATGGCCGCCATACGACACCTCAAACGCTCATTCCTTCAGTGCGTGTGCAAGTTTGGATGTGTGATAAATCTTTGTTCTTTGGGTCTAATACCACGCTTGTATTGCCTAATATACACTAAGCGCACCAGAACAAATTATATATATATATATATATATATATATATATATATATATATATATATATATATATATATATATATATATATATATATGTGTGTGTGTGTGTGTGTGTGTGTGTGTGTGTGTGTGTGTGTACACACACACAAACACACGTGAATGTTTCCAACACTTCTTTGTATTAGTTTTCGCCAATTTCAGCTAAATGTATTTATTCAGTTGCTGCTGGAATTGTTTCTACTCTTGAGGGCATCAGGGCTTGCAAGTTTCTTCTTCATGCTAGTGTAATTGTGCAATCTGAATTCACATGACAGAATGCCTCTGGGAAATGTAGAGCAAGTGATAAATGGTTTGCTGACAGTTGTCCATCTTCCATTCCCAGTAGTAATATCAAACTATGGGTTTTGCGTCTTTTGTCCCCATTGGGGACATTCCATCCGTCCTTGCCTCTTCTACCACGACAATTTAGCGAAACGAGCATTGCCTATGGATCACTTTTAATTTTATCCGCGGGCGCTTGGACACAAGTGACAAGAGTGATTCATTCATGGGTTTAGAGTCTCGTACGGATTTCAGTGACCCAAAATGTCTTGAAAAAAGGGCAAAACTCCAGCCTTTGATACAACTTGAGTAAAAGCTATATCTACTCTGTTGTGATTGAAGAGACAAACTCCTGCAGAGTGTACAATTTCATGCAAGCTTATGGTAGCGAGCAATACACACAATGCGGGCTAATCGATCAATAGCCCGCTCGTTGCATGAGGATTATTTACCTTTTTTTGTCTGTAGATCCACGCTGTTTCTTTCTCATGCTCGTAACTGTTTGTTATTTCCGATTCTTACCAGTACAATCGCAAACTCGATTATTTTACCCTCGATTGCTGCCGAATACAATGTTTTGATCTTATTGAGACATCTCTTTGAGGTGGCAAGTACTTTGGAGTAGGTGCGTATTTGTGAATGCAGTCGCATTGAAATTAATTGATTAGCACCACCAGAGACTCCGGTTACTCTTGCTATAGCATCGACAGTAATACCTACAATGGTTGATGTTGTCGCATCTGCAGTCACAACAAGGTCGACAGTTGCTGCCGCAGCAAGACAGCAAATACCATCTTCGACCAAACATGTGTGCTTATATTTCACTATCAGCTCGGTTCTCTTAGTACTTTTATCTCGCAGCTGGTGTTCCGCTTCGGTTATTACTGAGGCTTCGTCGTAGTTCTTCTAGTAATATTATAATCGCGTATTTTAATTGCAAGACAGGCAGGCTTTGTCCAGTCACATAACCACGCACAGGCGCAATACGTACACAAACTTCTAACTAATTATTCTTTTATACTGGCACAATTTTCACGAAGTTATAAAATAATCTTCCTCCGGAATACCTACATTCTGGTGGTTTGGTACGCCTCTCATATAAAACACATATTGCTCCAGAGCTATTTACATCTAACGATCGTCTTTGCGCAATAACTGTTGCACGAACAAGTACATCCTTGTTGAACGACAATCGAGATTGTATATCAGCTAAGTCAATGTTGATGTAACATATTGTATGGTGAACATACATGGGGGAGGATACATCGGGGAATGCCACTTCTCTTATTCAGAAACAATCCCCGAGAGGTTTTACCTCTGCTGCTGTAGTCAACTTTTGGAAGTTTGACTGAGCGATGATTCCAAGCTGGCTAATAGTTGCTAGTGCACATTAGGCTGAATCCATATGGCAATTTCTACTTGACCCTTGACAAAATTATATGACAGTACATACCGGTTTGAAGCAGATATTCGTCAAGAATTGGAGCATAATTGTTATCAATGTTAACATCCGCTGCTTGCTGATCCAACTCCACGTCTGTAGATTCCGCAACCACATCGGTTAGATTCCATTACTTATATAATAATGATAAAATCTAATCTTGAACAGAAAGCCAAAAACGGTCGAGTAACCGACAGGATAAACGTTGAGTAATTCAAACTGAATTTAATTTCCGGTGATGTTGATAATGCAACTGTGTAAAAGTGTAAATAATCACTGGCCGGCCTCTCAATAAATGAAATTAAGGGTACAAAACTAATTCGTAGATACCGCTTTTCAGTTATCAACATTCCCATTCGAACCCACGTACCTTTACTTCCAGTTATGTTAACAAAGTATGAACCCGATACACGCACCTTTAAGATGTGACGGTTAGATCTATGACAGACATCTTTAATATGAGAACTTAAAACAAGTCGTCCATGGTAAAATTGTATCTCATTTGGGTTTTCTCCTTCTTTGAGTACTATTCCTGTGATTGCGCTCCCAAAAAATCACTGGAGGTGCGGCCACGCTAGCGATTTGATTAATTATATATTGCCTTGTTGCAATATTGCCTGTGTCTTTGAGACACGCAATTGATACACCACTGTCTCTGATTCCATCTTTTTCAGTGACTTCAGCAAAATTTTCTGCGACATCGGCTTACAACTTGATATTAATGTATTGAATGTTTACGTTCAATGTTTTCAACTTGCCAGTTTGATTTTCAAAAACCACAATCCCATCTGGATCAACTATAACAACAATTACTAGTAAACTCAGTCGAATCAGCTTTCGGGGCAAATCGTTTCGTATTCTCTTCAGCACCGCGTCGTCGAGCTGAGTAACGTCCGTAAAAGTTAATATACCTTATTGTATAATACCGCACGTAATTTAATATGAAATCAATAAGTTTGTGCGGGGTCGGTGAACGCTCCAGTACGGGGTCGGTGAAAACTTCAATGTCAAGGTGACCACATAGGGGACCGTGCTGCTTGAGTGTACTGGCATAGTCGAATGAACCCAACCGATGTTTGCGATACTTAGATAAATAATTCAAAACCTCAACTGGCAGTACAAGTCTCTACGAGTCAGAATACAAACTATGTTGATGTGTTACTACGTATGTGACCCATTGAGTGAGAGGACCTGTTGATGATTCCAGACTGATGATCCAATTTCACGTGTGCGTTGCGCCATCGACGCAAGTTCATCTAGAGTAAAAACACAGCGAAAATGTTTGATCTATTTTGCCATCGCGAGTAAATCAAGATTGGTCAATGGATGCTTGAGAAGCAAGGGTACTATCTTATACAACCGGGTATCGAGAATATTCGATTACTGGAGCCTGGCAATCGATGACCTCTTCCTTTTTAATACGGCCGTCAACCGCCTTTTTCAAAGCCATTCCTGCTGCAGTCCTTAACGTTGCAGAACATGGACTCTTGTAATATAATTGACTTCTGGTCAACCACGCGGAGACATTTTCTGTCAATTTTGCTGTAGAAAGGTTTAGTGCGACTCCACAATTATTTTTCATTGCGTTTAATTTGTACAAGTTAATTTTAGGAAGGCTGATTTTCACTTCGTGATATGATTATTTAAATAATTAACACGTCCAATTATGAATTATCTACAGTTGCATTGATGACTCTCATTTATCCACCAGCACTATCTAACAACATTGACTTGTCAGCATAGCACCGATAGCCACTACCAGCATCACATGCAAGACGATACATGTCGACAACGGACTGTCTGAACAACTCCAGGTCTCCCAGTCGAAAGTAATACGTTTGGTACAGTGTCATGTTCGGAAATCTGCAAAGCAGTTTCGAAGTTTTGATGCGACCACATATTTCTTCAGAAGGTTTTTGGGGACCGTTTAACCGCAAAGAAACCTCAGTCACCTCTATGTCATTTTGATATGAGTTTGGACGACTTGCAAGTTGAAGCGCCACAAACACTTGTTTTATTGCAATAAGACCAAGTAGAGTACTATTTTGCCCAGTAAATTGTCCCACAATAGATGTCGGTGGGTGTGCGTCTGTGGTATATGTTAGAAACCAAAACTTTGACGTGATTCCCGATTCCAGATATGGCAACAAACTTGATTAAATAGAACATGAACAGGATAACACAGGCACCCACAATATTAATGTTTCTAATACAACTCTACCATCGGCAACAGCTGCACCACGCCAAATTGCGTCTTTTGGCGTTTTTCTTGCGGGTTCTGAGGTAATTCTCAAAATGTCAGGCCCGATAAGATATTCAACACGTACCAATCGTGTATCATCTGAAATGTAGTCAGGCCAACCAAACATTGATCTTATGGACGACCGTGCAATATCATCCGTACACGTTTGAGATTCATGTCAGTTGCAAAATGGAGTGTAGGTTCATAGGCACGTACATAAATTTTAGAGCGTTTGCCGGTCAACACCGATATTCTTCGTCTAATTTCTTCATTGATCGATTCCATGTCGTAAGCGCTAGAGGGAAGTTCAATAATAAGCTAGTTTGAGCCAGTGTCTGCTGAAAACACAAATGAGTTACTTGGGGCAAACCACCAAACGGTAGGTATCGGATATTAGCCCAACTGTAATACACTCGCAGAGATGCTATTGCGATCTCAAGTATTATTGAGTCCTCAACCGTAAAAGGTACATACATGTCACAATTAATCCTGGTTTTGTGGATGAGATGGTGATCATCAGTGTCAGGATCTGGGCTGTATTTACAGCTACCTGTTGCATCGCAGCATATATTTCATGTAGCACACGCATCATCACAATTATGCCAGAATTCGTAATTGGTTAACGAACTCCGTCATAGATATCATGAATATCTTCAACATGAACATGCATCAGCACGCTGTATATGTCTCTGTCCATGCCCTCAGGAACTAATCCCACCAGTATTTCCAATCGATCCTGCAAGACCGTTAGAGTCACACAACCCATAACCAAGATTTTTGCCCATGATTGTATATACATTTTATTGCTTTTTATCCATTCGACGTATTCTTTTATTGGCAAAATTTATTGTATAGGATAGTGTTCTTCTGACCACTTCCTAAGTGTTTCTGCTTCTGCTTTATGTTTGCCCTCCTGTTGAAAGTCTTCTTCTCCTTCTTCTTGTGGACAAGGACCATTTCCCTCCATCTGAGATTGTCGTGGTTATTCATATACATCTTCATATGCTTCTTGTAGTCTTTTACATTCTTTTTAATGTTCTTGCCGCCTTTCGAATTAGCTATGCCACTCTAAGCCTTCTTTCTCCGAGCTAAAGTTATATTTAGGTTGTCGGGCTTGCCAGTTCATAAATTCCTGAAACTGAAGCTGTGTTTCTTCTTCATGTGTTGTTGGTTTGATTAGGCCATTTCCCTTTTCTGGTGGAGGCACAGGTGAAGCAAGTTGTTGTTGTCGTTCTTCTTGGTAGAATGTATTTATTTGTTTATCAACTCACTACGTGTTCTCCATCGTGCTAAATTCGGGTTCAAGTTGTTATTATTTTGCTAGCCAGAACGTTGATTGTTTTAGTCATTGCTGATTATTACGTTGTTCTTTGTCTTCTGTTGCAGCGATTGGTGTAGGTAGTTGCGACCTAGGACATTGTTTCTGCGCATGTTGTTTTGGTAATTAAAGCAGTGGTTGTGGTTGCATGACTTGTTTGCCTACCGCGACAGACATCTGATACATACATGAATGATGTCTGTCCTTAAATGGTATTAAGGGAGGTTTCAAAACGAAAACAATACACCGACACTGAGTGTGATTTTTGATCGAGTACTGAATTTGTATAAGTGTGAAGAGTCTGCTGAAGATGAAGCGTTATTGAAAGCTTTTATGAGAAGGTTTGGCCCACTTGTAGTTTGCTCTAGTCGGTAGGTCTGTAAAAAGCAACGACTACAAGAAATGTTAAGATATCCTCACACATTGTTTCCTTACAGAATTGAGGCGGATTTTTGCAACTGAGACTTGTACTCGGGTGACACGTCTGGTATTCTGGCAAGTACCTCTCCCACATTCTCGTCAAGTACACCAACAGCTTCTTCAACTTTCTCCTTTGGCTTCCTCAATCGTCTGTGGCAAACGTGTGATGGACGCTGCAGATGATCTTACTTCGGTTTCAACAAGCGCTGCCTCTAGTTTTCCGGTTGTTTTGGCAGCATCAGCTATTTCTCTTGTGGGTTTAAACAACGGCGCAAATGTTAGTTCAAACCCGACTGCCAAATCTTCTCGTCCAGTCTGTGGCGATATCAAAATATATTTGACTTCTATTACATTTTGAAGCAATTTTAGGTATTTCTGGGCAGCTTTACGGCATCGCCTCTAATTCTCTTCTATGGTATCACTGCCTGATATTTTTATATGATTGCATTTTTGATTGTTAATTGACATAGCTAAGCACATTCTATAGTTACCCACTATCAGTCGTGATCCACGCAAACATGTCACGAAATGCATGAATATTTCCAATGCCATAAAATATCATCAGCATATTAGAGTTGGCACGTACCACTCTTGGTACATGGGTGTATTGTTGATGACGTGCGTGTTTTTGTGTTCACTTCGTGAAAACGTGTGAGGGATTGTATTGACATTCAAGCAGCATATTATCGTACACTACAATACTGTTTCATTTATAACCTCATGGTCAATGATTGTTATGTCGTCACGGTGGAAACTAAATCGATGGAATCTCAGCTTGCTGTGATTGACAAAGTCGTCTTAGTGTAGTTGTTACTCAACTCTGTTTAAAAATCACCTGTTCCATAACCATGCTTGGAAAGTTCAGGTGTTGCATATGCGTAGAAATGAATGACGGAAACGTCTTTGTACTAAACCAAGAACATCTTCGAATTTTCTTTTTCGTGATTTTTCGTGATCCCATTAAAATGTTGTCTGTCGTATAATACGATCATATATTCATATTGTGTGAGATGTCTAGGAAAAAAAGTACCAGCAATCAAAGTCGATTTCAAACACGTAAGAGACGAGCAGCATTTGCTAGAACTTGTGCTCGACGCGGAGCAAAGACGTTTACGTATATTAGGAAATCTGCAAACGGTTTTTAATAAAATTTCACTGGCGACGGTCAAATCGTGGCTGCCTTAACAAAGCTACCAGGGACACGACAGAGTAAATATCGAGGTGAGAAGCATCTGTCTGGATACAATTAATGTGGGTCTGGTATACGACTTGATCTACGATTCGAGTCTATCAACCAACCAAGGCCTGGTGAAACACCTATCAATCGCGTTGATGCCGCGTGTTACCAACATTACCTTGCTTATAAAACATGCAGTGATATCCTGGTGCGTCGACACGCCAACGTAAAGCTTATTTATGAACTGAATACAATTAATCCACCATTTGGATAACGAATTGGGATAAAGAATCACACGATGGGTCGTCAAAGGCGGTATGAAACGAATATTGCACTCAGCTGCACTCATTAAATGTAAAATTATACTAATATAAACAAGCAATGTAACCCAAAAGCCGGACATTGTCCAAAATATAACAAAGTCCACGCGAGTACTAGAGAGCTGTAGCTGCCTTGAAACGGTTTGCCAGTGGATGGATGGCCCAACAAGCGCAGTGGTAAATTTATTTGCCAGTACCAAGAAAGGATGGTTCGATGTCCAAACACCATATGAAGTACATCAAACAGATTTGTTATTTCTTCTGTAATCGACCAGGCCGATTGCGCACCTATAAATACCCGCTCACCATTTTTGATGCGGCCAGCAGATACAAAGAAGCGGAGCCTTCACATAAAACGCTCTGCAAGTGTCGCGGATGCACTCGAACGTATATATGGCTTAGGTCCGCTCAGGTTGTAACCAGTGGATCCTGGCAAGGAATTTATTAGATCTGTAGCTGATATCAGATCAAATATGTGGTGATGGTCAAACAAAATGGGCGAGTAATTGTCGGTCATGTCAATATATATCGTGATAAAATCTATTTTGCAACGATTTAATCAACTCTTGCAGAACGGTTATTATGTCATCAGTACGCACAGGAATTACTTATGAGGCCAGAGCGGTGTCAGGAATGAGTACATTACTTCCGTTCGTCATAGGAGCATTAAATAACCCACGACAGAATTTAAACCAGCCAATACATTTGTGCAAATGACCATCACTGTTACTAAACAAATGTATTTAAAAGCCAGCAGCGTTACAACTACTCGGAGACATGTTTGTTCAGTATCTGTATGAACTTGGAGAGTTCGAAGGCTGACAACCACGTCAGGCATATAATCCAATATAGTCGAGGTATTCACGATCTCGGAATAAATTGATACTAGAAGACAACCAGGCCGTTACTGTTTGTGACCTTCATCAAGTGGAGCAATACATAGTGGACTTTTTCCTCTGAGCCGAGCATTTGTGCGTGTGGAATTGCAAATTGTTCCACCAGATACGTAACCGCCACCAGGATGTGTGTTAATCGGATCATATTTGCGATGTTTGCTAATTCACGACCATCCCGAAGACATTTCAGGTACAGTTCGTGCTTAACATCTTTCTGCACAATCACTTTTGAAAACCTTTGTCTTTTTTATGTTTTCTACAGAGCTCTGCGGTCCGACCACAATCGAGTACATTTCAGTTCGCAGTCCCACATACACTCTGATTGGTTTAATTGAGCATTCGTCCTTGAACTTGTCGACCATTTTTTTATTAAACAAGTATGCCCTTTCTGGCGATCGCTGGTATCAAACTCATTCACCAAACTTGGCTGTGCCATGTCAGGGTAGATATCATATTTGAGATATCCATCAGTAGCGATTCAGTGTCAGTGTACAGCATCTTGATTATGTTGGACTCAAAGGTCGGGTCTGCAACGTGCCTTCGAAATCTGTCTTGCTCCTTATGATCGTTTGCGCATATTCTCCCAGGAGTATCCAAACACTGCATTCACCATGAGCTTGAAACAGTCCTTTTCAATTTTTTTGGTAGCATTAGAGTGTAGGTCCGTATTCATCTGAACAGAAGGAGACATCCAATCTTGCTGGAGAAACCCATGCATTATATTAGAATTTTGGTTACAAGCATCCAATATAAATGCAACTGCAAATTTCTCATGTGCGTTATATATTAGTGTTTGGTCCGAAGACGCGGTACCAGTTCGGTACATTCGGTATATTTGCTGCCTGATTCATACACGATCGAGCACTGCAACACGGAAAACCACGTACCGCGCACCAAAAGCGCTTCCGGGGCTACTGGTAATATTTGTGTGCTTCGTCAAAAAGCTCAGGATATTCCATGTCATCTTCAAAGAAGTATCCTCGGTCCTTGTCGATGTTGTGATTTTGCACGTCTTTTTTATTGGTCAATGTGTGCAACATCGATCCACTAAAACCCACCAATCGGATATGGTTGAATCATGACCCACCAATAAAGGTTATTGATATATAAATACACAGTATAACTGTCATGTCGGCAGGGTCATATTCTACCATGTTTGGGTTGTTGGCACAAACCTATATATGATTAGCCATGGATATTCCACAACGAAGTGATCGCTTGATAAGCGGTTCTTGTGAATGTCGGAGAGCAATTCTAGCTCGATTTGGTCTTGGACAAGAATGCTACACAGTCCAAGCTGGTGACGAAAGGTAACGCGTGACATCGAGTTTTGTACAAATGCATGGCAGTGTCACGAAATTTCTCAAACACGTCAGCGATCAGTAAAACATTAATACGTAGATACAGATCATGACAGTCATTGTGTTTTTCCATTCGAATGTGGACCAAACTTTCTTTGCAATTTCATAGTCGTCGGCGGAAATACCTTCAAGTGACAACGATGAATAAAACTCTTTGATCAGTGGCACATCTATTTCAACAAATTCGATCAAGTCGTTGATGTACTCATAGGGATACGCATTTTTTCTCGTTAGGTGTTCTCGATGTTCTTGGGGATTACACTTATCGGTGAGTCTGATGTTGTGGCTACTGCTTGAATTATTAAGTGACCATTGTGCCCACGCAGGTTATAAATCACCACAGGGACTCTGGTCTTGTTGGGATAAATTCTCAACTGCAATTTATATGCTTTGTGTGAAATCACGTCTGTACGCGCTAGTGATATGGCGGTGGTCACGGACGTTGGAGCCAGGAATTTCACTTCCATCGCCGAAAAGACTTTGTTTCATCAGTGGACAGGCTTTGCTCTTCAGCGAAAGCTATTTAAACAATCCAGAAGTGAGTTGCTGCGAAAAACGTAAGAATGTTATCACCAGTAATAATGATGATTGCTGGTGAGTAGGGCTGCTATTGAATTCATTTTGCCGTAATTTCGATAGATCTGAGAAATACCTCAACTGTGCCTGTGAGCAGTTCTTGAATGTTAAATACTTGTACGCAAAGTCTGCATGGATATTTCTTTCCTTTGTTTTTGTTGTGTCAGGTAAGTAGTCGCCCAAGATTCTTAGTGCGTTATTAATTCTGATTCTTCCTTTCACTCAACGGCAACAAATCAACCTGGTTTCGTCCGTATTGACCATGGATGATAATGGCAGTGGATGAAAGTGTTTGTCATAAGCGAACACATTTAAAGAGATACCTGACTTAAGTGTTACAAATATTTTCAATGTTGCTTTGGTAGTCTGCAAGGGAAAGTCTATATCGCCAAAGTTGAGTTCACCAAGGTGTTTCTGATATTTTCGGGGCATGTTTTAGTTGCCATCAACTAGATATAGCGCCGACAAAATTGCCGATTCAAAAATCTGATGTCAGAGTTTTCACGTTGATAAGTGACCTTGGTGGAACCCAGTTTGTTTTTGCTATGTAACTGAATCCACGAAACGGGTCATAGAGCGATAAAATGACATTGGCTTGTAAACATCTTTCGAGATCCATCCCGATTTTAGATTGGTGTATTTCTACAGCCTTTCGAAAATCTTTTAAATGTCTCTATTTATGCCATCATTGATGATGCTACTGTCTTCGTGCTTCGGAAACAGGCGAACATAACTTTGAATCCATGGTGTAGTAATTTTAATTCATCCTTGTCATGACTATGGGGCGTAACCCAATGCGCGCAAAGAACAATGTATGCCTTGACCCCAGCTTCTTCAAGGATTTGTAACAAAGTTACGATTGCAGGAATTATATTTATCAGTAGCTGAAGAGCTTGTTTGCCTGGTGTGCATGTGTGTGGGATAAAGGTTACGTGACTTTCCAACTCTCCGCTATGTTTCTGAAATTTGAATTCTGGTACTTGTGATTGTTGTGTTTAAACACGAATGTACTCAGCCGCTTTCGTAGCAATAGCAGATGCGAGATGACATTTTTGTTCATCCTCAAGCAAGAAGACCGGTTTATTCAAATGTGTCTAATACCGCAAGGATGTCAGCTTTCTTGCGCCTAATGATATTCCCAATATATATGCATGTGCAATCGGCATTGTAATATATCAAGAGTATTGGTATAGGAGCGAATTCAATATTGTTGGTTTATCAGCGAATTCAAAACCTGAGATTCATCGGAACACTAAACATTTGGACATGGGAATGAACTTTCAGGAATTTCGGGGGATTTAATTCAAATTGCTATAAATTACTTTTACATTTTCGCTTTGTATTGTATGGAAATAAATTATTTGTTCAATGTGACTTAGTCTAAGGACATAAAGTCGTAGCAAGAAAAAGAAAACATTTATAAAATTCATATGATTTTGTAGAAAGGAGATGATAATATTTGGACTTTATCAAATAAGACAATTATTTTCTCAAAATAAATATTACTATGTATCTATCTGAATATTTATTTTCATTTAACGTTTAAACATGCACGTATATTCATATCCAGTAATTCATAAAGAAAGAAAGAAAGAATGAAAGAATGAAAGAAAGAAAGAAAGAAAGAAAGAAAGAAAGAAAGGAAGAAAGAGAGAAATGTTCACATGTCACCTTCGAAGGTTTTCGAAATAATTGGTACGGCGAAGAGTACCCAGGATAAAAAGATCAGATATTTTCTTGCACACATCTTCCCACAAGTCCACCGAAAAAGCAAATTCATATCTTGAGGAAACTGCCTTTTCAACCAAAATTGTATTGTTCACTGATGAAACGAAACTACAAATGTCCATTGCAGAACACAATGCATTGTTTTTACTGTTGTTCTAGCGATGAGTAAGCCGGACTTTCAACGCCTAGAAAATATGAACGAAACATACTTTCTTCAAGTCTGAAACATAAGGAAATTTTTTATCTATTTAATAGTATTCAGTAGCTGCTTGCCTTTCTCTACATAGTTTCGTTTGCAGTTATTGTATAATTAGGCCCATTTCCAAGAAACTCCTCAACTTGAGTGCTCAATGAAACAAAAATAGCGTTTGGCATATGTTTCATATTTGCCTCATTGTTGCAAAATACACTTTAATTATTTATTTTATACACTGATACTTTTGAATATCTTGTATTTTAAATTAATGTTTGAAATTTCTATCGTAAGTAATCAGAATTGGACTCTGTGCGTCTACTCTCGTTGATGAGATTAGTAAATACAATCTTCGAGATCAAGATACATAAAATTATAATTAAAAAAAACAAACGGCTTGATGATAGATGTGAAAGCTTTAATTCCTTGCTTCTTATCTGTATCTATAAACATGATTATATGAAATACATTTATAATCTAATGCAACATGATATAGAAGTATTATTCACACCTAGCTGAAATCAAGTCATAATCGCTAATAAAGTAAAGACATATATCCCTATATTATACAGTGCATCTTAACAAGGAACAACCACAACTTAACCGCTGTTTGTGCGTTGCAGAAGACCCAGCTTGATGCGCAGGATACATTTTCCTCTCTATATCGTCGTGCCCCTAAATCGGCTGTTGTTGTGACGTGCGCAATGTTACCTTTGGCATCAAGCACATCATTAAGCACATCACAAACTTTGAAGTAAAAGGAATCATTGCTCATGATGTGACGGCAAAAGACAAAGTGTGGGTGGCTCTGCTTGCGTCCGAAACCGTTTTGTTAGATACGTATGAGCTCAGCCCTTCGCCGACTGTATATTTGTCTACCGCATTTACCGCATATTTAATGAGAGCGCTGATCTGACCAACCCATATTTATCACACTTGCATCTATATACATAAGACGATATTGCCTGATCACTAAACTTAATTTTAGATTTGGCTGTGCTTGTAATTACTACTGCCTTCATTTTCATCCTTTATACTTTGTACACCAGGTGGACAGCGTTAATGATGATTGCAGACAAAACATTTTAACTTTGTACAAGCACGGTGATATCTCCCAGCATGCAATGAAAGTCAAACATGTTCTCTGATTTCACGAGAAACCTTATACACGTGGGCCTTTGACGTCACTGCGATCCTCCGGAAACCAGTGAGTAATGGTGGTATATCAAAGAGTACACTGAGGCTGATGATGCCTTGGGGATCTTAACGATCGCGATACAATCAGTGGTGCGTAAGTGATGAACAAGAGATTAATGGAAAACGTATTTGACTAAGTTGACCCTTAGGATGCTTGTCGTTAACCTGATGCCAGGAATGTCAGCCGATCATGCGTACAGGCCAATCGTCCTCTTTTGATCTGATGCCCAACTTCACGATTCGGAAACGTGGGAGTGCAGCACTAAATGTTTATGTTTACTATCCATGAGATTTAGTGCCAACGTTTCATAACTTTGTTGATTTTACCGTGAGTTACTAATGGCGACAGTGTTGGAAGCGTCTTGAAGACATTTTCAGTTCCAGCTCTAAATATGTTAAGAAAACTGAGGTTGTCCCTGAAGACACGATTGTCTTGCCAGTAGTCCACAGCGACAGATTACGTTTGCGTTTCCGCGATACAGCTAATCTAACCACTACAAACCCATTTAACTTGCATATAACGATGCTTATAGAGCAGTTACCGTGCTGATATATTCCGAAACACGAGACTTGCAATAATTTCGTCTCAACATGCTCCTCGATGCTGAATATTCCTTACATGTAGAAGCTGAATAACGGCGCGCTCTCTAGAAAAGGTAAAAGCGATGAATGGTGTTAAGACCACACTAAGTGTTGTGACTCCAGGCACTGATGCGGCATATATTGGAATATTGTCAACAATCATTTCTGTAGCCAACGCAGCTGCGTTTGGGATCGCACCTTGAAACTGATGTCTAATCTCTGTAGCTGGAAATTGTATCGTCCTCCGACTAACAACAGATAAATGTACGATGATATCCGCGTCTTAGTGCGAAACTGCTTAACACAGTCGCAGAGCATATATCTAAGGAAATACGCGAAAAATGGGTTAATGTTTATCCCGTGTGAAATCGAGAAATACACAACGGTTATAAATAACATACGAACTGCGTCGCATCAGACATACACTTCGGTTGTAATAGAGGAAAGAGCAAAAATAATATTTTATCTGGCTTATTGCTAATAATTGTTGGGCAGTAGATAACCGTGTCTTTGCAACATCAGAGTTTCCACCTTACAAGCTTTCATCCACATACATTTTCATTGATCTACATGAAACAATGAACAACAGCGCAGTCCAAAGACTGTAAAATAACTATAGACTGTTTGATCGGAAAGGGAAGGCAGTGAAGGCTTGGCTATCATACCCAACTATATTGTCCTTGCTCTTCACCATGCTTCCACATTGGTTCACCGGGATCTAAGCAAAATACATTTTCTACATCTACATCAGGACTTAATCAAGTGGCTACAGTTTGCAGCTAATGAACTAAAAACGGCATGCTAGTTATTTTAGTATTTTGCTGATCACCAAGGTTATATTATTTAGTTTATACAGATAGGAGTGTTCGTTGAAGATAAGAGACAGATATGGTGACGAAGAATGCCATTATATGAATAGTTACGATTACAGATTCCAAGATGACGTTGTAAGTTGTAATATATCGCTCCACGAGTTTTATTAAGACATACTAGATTCAACTATATTGTTCACTACTCTATAAATCTAAAATATTCAGATGTTACACATAGGAGGATGCTCTGAAGATTTACGGATGGTTAGTTAGTGTCGTGGAACTGTACTAGTTCCATTGTCTCGAGAAAAAAAAGATCATTTGATCATTGTTCTAGACGAAAATGTTGTATAGGATTATAATCATTTCGCAGACAAGATCAACATTACACGGACTTGAGTTTTTGCTACAAGAATTCTAATGCTGATTTGAATGGTTTGAATGCAGTCTGGTGTCAGGTTACGAACTCAGCTCAGTTTCTTGTATCGCTACAACAACACGATATCAAAAATCTCTGTTAAGTTTTTATCGCTTTTCATTTCTTATCTGCATACTTTTTCATTTTCTTTTTCGTTTCGTCTGTTTGGTCATTTTTATTCTTTTGCAATTTAAATTTGTGTCGCATGTCGTCATGATCTTATACAAACTACAAAACTATGATTATGTTTGTTCAAATATTTATTCAAATATCTGTTCTAAAAATATTTTCCAGTAGTTCTATTGAGCGTTGTTTATATACAATTAATACATGTCTTCGTTAGTTTATTACCCACTTATGTAGCAAATCTGACCAATAAGTTACCACCCATACCTTCAGATAATATACATATCAGTAAAACAATCTCGCAAAACAAAAGACAGATTTATACTATTATCATTGGCAATGATGCATGTTATATGCAAATACACAATTTCAGATGTATCTTTCTTTGACATTCAGTTTCATAGCGGCTATGATATTTATGATAAACCATCCAATTTTGCTACAATCAGGATGAAACGGGCGTTGTTAAACAATGCCTGGATTTGTGCTTAAATACACTAGCTGTTTGGCTAGGTGATTACTGTGACTGACAAGTAGCGACTGGTTAGTTCTTATTCTCGTATAACATTCGCATAGATAGATAACTGGTCGAATACACTTATCAGCTTTCCGTTTGTCAGAACTAGAATTAAGGGCGATGTTTAAAATGATCTCAGTATAGAACTAAAAGGAACTTTTATTCTTCATGGGTGTACTTCGGCATGCCTATATGTACACCTGCTAGCAACTGTCTAGAGTGAATACCTACTAATAATGGACACATGTTTATCGTAAACAGCAGGGAATAATTGACAAATAAAATTTGAATTGAAATGTGATTTACATAAAATGCAAGTTCTTTTTGTCACTGTATTTATGTGTTTCAGATCTTGAGGAGTTATAGATTTATTGATGCTTTCGCATATTTGAAATGATGTTATCTTGTTATAGATACTTATGTGACACAAGAAACATTAACATGTAAGAGTGGGGTATATATATTTGACCGATTTAAATTATCGAAACCGTACTTGTGGATGGTTATGTAGAAATGAGGTCATTTGTCGCTTTGACCGCATTTAGGTTGTTATTAGCAAAATCATTCGATAATGCCTGACATGTAAAAAAGAATTGTGTAAAGGTTTTTATAAAATCACTGTGTGGTATTTTAGAATCAGATGGTTGCAAAGATAGGGCTATTTTGGTAGAGCGATATGCTCAATTACTGATTTAATACTGACATGATTGGGTAACCAGCAGTATATTATATTGTGAGCTGTGCACATCTGCATGTGTAATGAGAATATTGGTAAACAATTAGAGGTTACTGTATTGTATGGGGAAATATGAACTAGTTTTTCGGAAAATAATGCACAACTTTCCCATACAAATGCAGTAAACGTTTTATTATATGCCCACATTGTTTAACTAACTACGGCTTAATAATAAAAGACATTACAAGAAACAATGTAATCTAATTTATTCTTTATTTCAAAATAAATTCACAAAGGTAAATTCATCAATACATAATAGTATTCATACGCATATAGCTCCGCAAAAAGCGACGTTTTAACTTGGTCGCTCGTTCTACATCAGTTCAAAAGTAATTGTCGATTTTGTTTACTTATAATTGAAATTTAGTCATATTGTGAATGAATGCGCATGAATGTTGTTCTGTGTTGATATATATTTGCATATATGTAAGTATATGTATTACCATTCTTATTAAAAACTAGCGAAAACATACTTATGCTCTGTCACTTGCATCTCGCCGTTGAAGGGACTACCAGCTATTACTTATATCATACAGGTAGTCTTCTGGCTCTAGCCTATATTGTATCTAAAACGTTACACGGGGAAAACTGAAAAACAGCTATTGTGTCACACTCCATTTACCCAGCGGAAATAATAGTTTTTCGTCTTCTTAGATTATTGGCTCTGATGCTTTTACTTTCCTACGAAAACCATCATTCGCATTTTTTTACTCGAAAAAAGTATTTTGACAAACGTGTAAAACGTTACGTCTCTGATAGATATGCGATATAACTTAGCCTCATTATGCTTTTATATGCTATATTACTTTAGACCCTAGAAAGCACTCGTCATAGTCTTAAAAATTCTACTTGCGAAAACATATGAATATTCTCCTAAATAACTCTTTCTGTTATCAAAACGGTAGTTTCAATTAGTGCGTCTCTGGCGTTTGTTGAAATTGCGAATATAACGTTCATTCATTTGCATGTTTATAAGTTTCGTTTCAGAGAACTCGTCCACATCGTTATCTTTATCATCTGTACTTTAAAATGGACGAAATATCTGCTTTAGTTCATTTACACATTTAATTAACCAAACCAATACTACACGATTTAGACAAC
This sequence comes from Sinohyriopsis cumingii, assembly GCA_028554795.2. Lineage (NCBI taxonomy): Eukaryota > Metazoa > Mollusca > Bivalvia > Unionida > Unionidae > Sinohyriopsis > Sinohyriopsis cumingii. Next base: position 47,631,364 of record CM068840.1, on the reverse strand, counting down.
GTAAACTTAACGAAGACAAAAATAAACATATATTAATGGGTTTTCAAACTTTTTATTGTGGAATTTATATCGAAATGATAGAGTAGGAAAACTTTATATAGTTGAATTTATTTGGTTACGATATATTTCAGGGCAGAGCTATTACCCTATTTTCTGCTCACAATATCGATGCTTCTTTCGGCAAATAAACTTTTCTACTTTGAATTCCACTAATGAAGGTTCCAGTAGACTTTTCACCATAATTTGAGCCGTCAGCATAATATCTTCTTATTCTATTTAAATTTTTAGCGACGTTCCGTATGAGAGATATGGAAAATGGGCGGATTTTTCTTAAATGGATTTTTCTGTCTACCAGAACAAACTTTTTATTGGGTTATTTTAGAAGCCAATGATATGTCCCAGAAAGAAACTATGTTTGTATTTTCGCACAGTCAATTTATATATTGTCAAGGTACGAAGATATTATATAGTAGCAAAGAGAGAAAAAACAATTTGTTTATTTTTGTATAAAGTTTGTAGTTGGGTTGGAAAACAAAAAAGCAGGATTTTATGTTGTGAAGATAATATTTCTCTCTGCGATGGGGTAGTCGTGGCTCAGTCACTTCATCCAAAAAACGATCAGCTAGGAATTTTCTAAACGCTCTTAAAGGGAGTTATAGTGATAATGAATCGGGTCAAGCATATCTAAAGATAACTTCCTGACTGAACCATACACAATACACCCATAGTCCAGTTTTGATCTAATAAAGATTCTGCAAAGGTTAATAAGCCATGTTAAAAAGAAAATATTAAATTGATAGTCTCCAACTATCGAATGAGTCTTGCATTGATCATTCGTTCCATCGTGTTACAGGCACAGCTCATTAAAGCGATGGAACGGTTATTGATTGGAACTGTGCTATCTTTATCTGGATTAGCGCTGGCATTAAAGTAGCCTACGTCCAAGGTTTTGGTACATTACTAGTGGTCCATAAATTAACGAAAATTACCCAAAGAACGATAAGTAAAGGATCCTGTAGGTGCTAAATAATAACTTGTAATCTATCAAGTCAGGCCCGGTGCACGAATCATGGGCCTTGTCAAAATAATTTTCCAAAACGTTGAAATATAACTTTGTGAACTATTTGACGTACATTTTAAATGTATCTTCTCAGCTTTCGGAAATCTGCTGAATAATTTCCACAATCATTTGCTGTGTCAAGTCTGTAATTGAAGTTTTTATTATTGAAGGTTCGATGTAGGAAAGAGTAGTCATTTCCTGTACCGATTATTTTGTGGATCGTGTCTAATGCATCATTTTATAGATGTACATGAGAGTTTAATGAAGAAACCAATTTCTCCTATGATGTTCTCTAATCCCTACTTCAGTTATCCGATGTCGGATGATTGTTAAATTGTATTAATTCTTCAGGGCCTTGTCTGATGTAACCTTCATAGTTTAACGTGAAACTTTGGTTCTTGAAGGATTAGCAGATTATTTAGGAATGGAATCGTCTTGTTGTCTCTACTAAAATAGACATAAAGCCTTGAACATGATTATTTGTGTTTATAGATGTATCTCAGTTAGGTCTAGCTTTGGAAAACTGTTTCAGACTTGACCCAGTTGGCCTGTTTTGATTTCCAAAATTAAATTGACTCATCGATGGTATAATTAATATTTTATGTAGGGAGATTATGAAATGTTCGCTGCTGTGAAGATCAGCAGCTATCTTCCAATCGTAATCCAATATCAAAGAGAGAGGTTATTTATTATATGCCTGGCATTATAACGATTTTGGTCCTAGCTCTGAAAAACCATTGCCACACAAAATAATTTACGTTGTCAAATTTCTAGGTGTGTTTTCAATTCATTCTTGTAGAATTATATTTTCTTTAACAATAGATGATGGAATTCGCGGGTTCGAAACACGCCCGAATCATTCCAAAGAATTATAAAAATAGTACTAGCAGGTTAGAGTTAGGACTAGTCTGAAGGTGTCAGGACTGGGTGGAACATAATGCTACATGTCTGCTGCATGATGCCCCATTGCTATAAATTGCTACTCTGCAGGCTACAATTGTTAAAGCTAGAACTAGCTGAATAAAATTGTACAAGCAGTCTTTAAGGAATTATGGCCGAAATATGCTAGGCCCATGGTATTTAAATTGAAAGGTGAAAATGATGTTACAGAAATCCATTTATGCCAAATATATATGATAGAAGAAAGTTTGAAGACTATGTTAGAGATCGCCAAGAGAACCACAGCGGGACTACTCATAACGAGTTCAGTTTAAATATTATGTATGTAAAATTAAATCTGTTCTCCAATTATAACTTGTTAAAATGCTCGGTAAGGCTCTTGAAAAAAAACAATCCAGATGAGATGGAACTACAACTAAATAAGGATGACAAAAATATGCTTCATTTAGCAAGGAATTCATTGCTGTGGAATATAAATAAATAACTGCAAAACAAGAAAGCCAATAAACTTCTGATCCATAAGCCAGGCTAAGAATTTTAAGTATAACAAGTTCTTTGAGGTACTTAAATCATTTTGGTGCAATTAAACCGAAATTCCCTGGAAAAGGAAATCCGTCCAAACAATTTCGGTATAGCAAATGAAACAACGTTACCTCTTATATATATATATATATATATATATATATATATATATATATATATATATATATATATATATATATATATATGCGATAATTACCAGTATGTGCGCTATGCAATTTCGCAATTATAACTTGATGCACCTTTTTTTAATACTTTTATGACTGTTACAGGAAAGAATATAAACATGTCAGAAATTGTATAAATATATGTATAAAAGCCTGTAAGAAACAGTAGCACAGATCTGTTTGATTAGCTAATAATGTGAGCTTAACGATATCTAGTATAGGCCTTGAATATTTGATAGAGTAGGACATATTCCGGTTGACAATCGCCGAATTAAGACGTGGAGTTAGCTCGATGCATATACATTGTGTTTTGTATATTTAATTTATTTTGTATACATGAACTTTGTTTTTGTTTGAGGATAACGTTTTGGTGCTTACCTGCTTTATGTCTTCCTTTTAAGTTATATATAAATGATTACCCGGGTATGAGTTCAAGATTTAGGGTTGCTCATTTCCTTAGAAGGTTTTATAACCGAACTGGTGCACAATATGTGTAATTTTAAATTAAGATGATGCAGTATTTTTTTTCAGAAACAGTTATTGTCAAGTTGGAATTTGCATTAGTTTAACATGACAATATTATTCATTCATATTTTAATGTCAGTCTGTAATCGATATCAGTGATAATTTGAGATGAGTCATTTATTTAAATTATTCATTGGCACTACAATGTGCTCATTGACATTTTGGACTAAAACACTATTTTGTGATTATTGAGAATTCAGTGATACCTTGGATGCTATTAGTGTGATTCGGCAAGGCCATTCATATATCGGCATATCCAAGAAAATTCATACATCAACACATTCAAGATTGAAATTCATTTGGAACACCGATGGAATTCATTCCGAACAATCAAAATGGCTGTACTTTTTATGTAACGTTTAGGATTATTTGGAAATTAGTTCGCAATACTGAACGTTCCTATTCAATTTTCTTTTCGTGTCTTAGAGATATCAATTATTTGTTTCTTGATTTGTGTTGTTCAATTACTTAACATCTTGCTGCAAAATGGCGACATTATCGAGAGTAACTTGACATCCGATGATGAAAGAAAAAACAAAAAAGTTATGGCGATTAAAAAAGGTTATGGAGCTCCTCATTCATTATCTATCTTACCCAAACAATTTATGTGGTTGGGTCAGGAAACTACATATATCGGTAATCAACATAAAATCTGCAAGTGGTCATACAATTAAATCTGTTTGAAAATACATAAAATATTGATAACAGTTGGATATTAGTAGTGGAGTTTTCATTGCATGAAGAAATCTTTGCACTTCAAATCAGAAACGTAATGCGTTACTTCAAAACTCGTTTAAAGATGAATGTAACGGAAAAGCAATAAAGGAATGTGTTTGTGTTGAACCTAAGCTAAAATGTACCCAGTTATGTTTGATAGTAAACACATTGATAACGTAATTGGACCTAAAACACCATCTTCTTGTAGACTTATTGATTATTAATAATGAGCAAACAGATGAAATACATACTGTAAGAAGCCTTAATCAAAACAATTCATGTATACAAAATTAACCAAAAGAACTCTCTCACCTTCTAATACCAAACATTTATTTCAGTGATATAATAAATACATTACCATATGCCCATTAAATATTCATCAAAGCAAAAACGATATTGACTATAAAAATATATTCACATTTTAAGTCATTTTTAGGTATTGTTTTATATTTAATATGCTTCTGTCTATTTAATCCATTATTTTTAAAGATTTTTCACAGTTAATACGTATCAGTCCTTTAATGCGAGTTTGTTTTTCCGATTTTGCTTCATGTTATTTTTTAGTAGGAATCTATTTAATAACAGCATATTTTACAGATTGCTTTTCAAATTTATAATACATAGGTCGTGTTTTACAATTATGGTATTAGATTCAACAATCATAAACAAATACTATTTAGAGCCATTCAAATGTCATCTTTTTAATTTGGGTAACCAAAATCTTATTTTTTATAATAATCACTTTTACTTTTACAACATAGTTTTGCATTAAATGGTTGTTAATAATAGTTCTAAATAATTAGCAATATATAATTTATTTAAATTTTTAATTTTGACTATATAAATTGTCCACCGAAATTCACCACAAATATTATGCTCATAGAGGGCCATAAATTTGCGCTCCAAAACTGAAACTTAGTTTTGCAGCTACCAATATAGACATTATATTTGCGCAAAAACATTCATCCCTTTGTTGCGCCAAAAAATGGACTATCAATTTGTGCAAAAATGGTCACTTTCTCCTTTCGTTATCTACTAACGCCCTTTTGTAATATTGAGAGGAGGCGTAGAAATTGCCTGATTAGCAGATGGTTTTGCACATTCTGAATCCACTAGATTTTTTCTTTCAATTCTAGCCCTAATAATATAAAACGCGTAATTTACAATTGTAAATGATCACATTACGATAAGGCAAAATTCTGAAAATCCGTCTAATCCTGACTTATATTGTACGGTGATTTTAAATGTTATTGCATCAGCCTACGATCTGCAATAATATAAATTATGAAAATGAATTGTGACTCTAAACCAAAGTATGTGCTGATGTTCGAGAAACCCGACTTAGATTTAGTCAAGCTCTGCTGAAGATAAATATTTTACAAACAAGATTTTTACAATATATGAAGTACTGTTCATTCTCTGAAAATTTGTCCCGAATGCAGAGGCTTTTTTGGTATATTATGCACTGTATTTGCTCCCTTGCACCATTTGGCAGTGAAGAATATTTTAGATTCACACTAATATGTCTGTTCCAGAACATCAATATTTTATATTTTCTATGCTGCATTAAATCCAGTTATCATTAATCTAATAATTGACATTAAGTTATTTTCCTTTCAGCGAAAACGCGTGCAGTCTTTAATTAAAGCTTGGACGCGATATAAATAAATATGAATGATCTTTCCCCTTCTCTCTCTTATGTAATCAATTATACTAAAATGTTGTCTTTCTCTTTCATTTCCATTTTTTAGAATTCTCTCAGCACATTCATTCTTAAGGCCACAACCTTTTCAATATCAAAACGTGATAGCCAACCTGCCTTGTTTCTCGGTTTGTGCAATGCACTCAGCGAATCTGAGCTGTAATATTTTCCTACTTTGCGACATTTTGTGACAGATTGGGGTTAATGATTACTGTAATAGAATCAATTATATGAGACATTCCCCACTTGTACGATTAGTACATGCATACTAATATTTATCTTTAAAATTAAATAGATGACATAATTTTAACATCAATTGTCAAGAAAGTTTTGACGCATTCAGATTTATATCTCTAATCACAATTGTTATTCTTGCTAATGCTGCTCTTGTTATTATTTTCCTGGTGTGAGTGGTTCGATCTTAGTCATGCGAACTTGTTATAACGATAAATAATAATATTCACTTTTGTTCAGATAATAATGTGAAAATGAGTGCAAACATGAGGAAATATAAAAACGAAATAGTGGTAAAACATATAAAAATAACGAGCAATATTTACGATAATTAAGACATTATGTACGGTTTTTCAAAGAAATATAATTTATCTTTGTAAATTTAGGGAGTATATACTGACTTACAATAAAATCATAGTTTCAAATTAACATATTGTTTTCAAGAATTATATGGTCTTAAAATTACTTTATCTGAAGGATAATCGTGTGTACTAATTTATTGGTGTTCTCTCGATGACAAAAGCTGGTATAAATCAACGATCGTATGTAATTTGATAGATACGTGGATAATACTGATTATTTATTGCCCCCAAACTGAAATGAATTTAAACAATGTGGTTAAAAATGTTACTATTGTAATACATCGTTAGAACTGGTTAAACTAAATATCAGATTACCCAGGTTCAGTTACCGAGGCGTTTCCTTGGGCAAGGCACTTTATTACAATTGCATCGGCGAAAGTGCTAGATAGGCAGAGTGTACCACACTCTGTGTGCTTCAAGTTCATTGATTATAAACCTGTATGATAACAAACCTGTATGGATACAAATAAACCTGAAACAGGTAAACATATTTAAACACTTATTCTTATCAAATTAAATAACACAGATCTTCCAGGAAACGTTGGTATGCCAAAACTTCATAGTATACGTTTCTCTCTGTATCGTAGCAGATTTATCACTATCAAAGTTTAGCGTATGATCATAAAAAATGTATAATGGCTTGCATGCGATTATTTTAGTTTTAACGCGATATATTTTAATTTCTTTAATTTATTTGACAGATTATCTTAGTTAAGGTGAGTTAACTAATTTGTGGATTCAATACAAGCGCAGATTAAACTTAACTGGTTGTAACTCTCTAATCCATCCCCAGGGCAGAATCATCTTGAAAAGACAACATCACATTGCTTGCGAAGTCAACTAGACAGAATTAGATCCTATTTAGATTAATAACACTATAATTTTATGAAGTGGATTTTATTTTGTAAGACATGTAGCCCCTTTTTATATTTTCTGCATTTGTAGTCTAATTTTTTGATGATATATCTCTCGGCCTGTCTGTCTGTCTCTCTCCTCAATATCCTCCTCAGCAAGACCATTTTAATTTCGTTAATTTTAGCTCTTTACGTCGTTTTTTTTTTTGGTATTTTGTTTATCTAATCCTTGTATCAGTTTTTATCTGTTGTACACGTAACAATTTACAACTAATCACCACATTTATTCTGCAGTGTTGCATGAATGTACCATTTATTTGTGAATTTTAAGTTAAATTACTGTTAGATGCCAAATTGACTTCTTAGGAAACAATAGTGTCGAAGGCAGCATGTTATACAGGAAATATTATATCTTCAAAATATCCATATATATAGTGTCGAAGATGTACTGGACTTAATATATTGTTAAAAGGTTTCTTATTTTATTCGAATGATTCTATTTTTATGGTTTGTGTCGGTAACTTATGTTCTAATGGATACATTGAAATTGTCTCTGGTAAAAGTATTCTTTACGTTAATGTTAAGTGGATGATTTAAACAATGCCACGATTGTAGCAATGGTAAAAATATAAAATTCGAAACAAGTATAAATTACATCATGATCAACATTTATTTGGTTGCATTGTCCATATTTTGTTGACAATCACATATATTTTTACAGGGGAAGTGAGTTTAGTCTAAGAGATATGGAGAGTTTTGCAAATAGGAATGGATATCGATACCGTAACTCGAGGAAACAATTTGGATTCTCAATATAGGAGGCATGACAAATTATATAACCTGTGTGTAAATATGTGTTTCTCCATGTACTTAACTACTTTGATCCCTTTCGAGATATGCACTTCTTTTTGTCGAAGGAATTGAGTTCAAATAAAGGTTGTAATCCAGCGATCAACATTCTTATTCACGTCTCACTGATTTGAGGAATATCGAGTCACTTCAGTCCCATTTTCTATATACGGATTTGCAACTATACGCTGTAATATAATTGCTTATTTTCCAGGACAGTGAACACGGGTTTATCATGATTCACTGTCTTCGGCAAAGAGATACAAGAGTACCAAAAAGGAGCTGAAGCTATTTAAAATCTGTCTCTGCATATCATACTAGTTAGTTAAAACAAGACGGCATATATATATATATATATATATATATATATATAATGTTTTGTGAGTGAAAGTACACGTTTAGGCGTAAATTACTTCTGGAATGAGAATGACTTGATGTTTTTTTTGGTCCTTGTACTACGTGTCGTTCACTGGACTTAAATGTACAAAGTAGTTAATTGTAAATACAACACTAAAACCGAATAAAAAATAACTAACCAAAAACACGTAAGATGATCTATCTAAATCGTTATTTTTTATCATATTTGAAATTATTGCTAGTTTTATATCCCTTTACCAATGACTTTAGGAAGACACTTTAATTTTTTTAGCATGACAGGGCCACCTGGTTTAATTTAAAGAGTCAATTATATGCTTGTATTTTTAAAACCTTTGGTGTATTAATAAATCTACAATAACCGTTCATGGAAGACACACATCGAAACATATTTCTCTGCTAACCTTATTTGCTGTACAAATGAGTCTGGGTCTTTAACACTTTAATCTAATTTTACTCTTGATATATTAGGCCATATAATGTCTTACTTAGAAACTTTACTTGATCAAGATTTGCCAAATCATAACTATGCAGCTACCTAGTATTAGAAAAACTGTAATACAGAATTACAGACAGACAGAGAGCTACTCTCATGCACCTTCCCAACATATATTAGGTTTCTGTTGCACTTACTTACCTAATCGTATCCTATAGAGTTTACTTCAAGTAAAGTTCCGATTGTTTGCACAAAAAAACTATTTTCGTACTAGTCAGTCTCCCCCTACACTGACAATAGATAATGTAATATATTTGTATATGGTACTCGATGAGTTGTATTTTTCCATCACATCACATAACCATTTTAGTCTTACTTAGCTGGATACATAGCGTAGGTTTGTTCTCGAAACTATCAATTTGGTGTCTAGAAATATTTTGCATTCTTGGTTTCTCCAAAGGTCCTAAAATAGGGTGAAATTGGGAAGAACTTTGACAAAACATGGACACAGATAATGTGTGTAAAATTCTGTGTCCTAGAACCAGTCGACAATAACAACTGCCTCTAGGAATTCTATCACTCTATTTATCTATTAATTCAAATGTGATTTCTACCTTTGCACTTAATCATATATCCATTTGTCAAATTTTAAGAGAGAAAGATTTACAAAGATTACATTCTGCGACTCAAAAAATTAAATGATGCAACAGATAACGTATTTTGAGTATATTTTGTATTGTTTGTTACATACGAATGGAATTGACTAACCTATATAGCTAAATGAAATGAAGCAGTCATGTTACTTTCCGATGTAAAACATAACAAAAGGCTGGGAACGGCTTATCAATCAATTTCCAATTCATACGCCCAAAGATCTCCATTGCTTGAATAATTAGATATATAATGAAAAGAAGAAAACGAAAACATTATCTGATATGCAACGAGTACCATACATTAAGCTCCACTCCTGCAATATCAATAACGTGTCCCATGCTTTTCACTTACAGAATTAAACAATTTGATCTAATTAAAAACTAATTGCCAATTAAGTATATACCAGTTTCTGATACTGCCATAAAAGATTGTGATTTAGGTTCTGACTTGAAAAAGTACATGTAAAATACAGATTACACGGCGTCTTTTCTTTGATTCAAGATAGATGTTCCCTCAGCTGAAATTCCCTTGATATCTTACAGAAATACGTGCGAGTGGTATGTGAATATTTTGTTAAAACGTTTAACACTTTGAACATGCTAATAAATTTAACACCTAAGGACGAACAAAATAATGATTATTAAAATGGTGTATCGCAGCACGCCTGACTCCTGCAGATATATGCACGTGACTTAGCATAGGAAAATGATAGTGACGTACTTTGAAGGAAAATGAGACAAGTTGTAATACTGAGCGTAAAGCTAACTACTCCGAGCGCTCTAAGGGTACTCTTCCGAGTGATATCAAAACCGACTTGAATAGACTTTATTTTTGTAATTCTCTGTCATCTCCTATAATTCTGAGTTTATTCATTTTTTCAAAATGGTCGAGAATCCATTGAAATGACACCATTTTTGAAACTCTTTGAAAGATATGTGATTAGTAAACGGGAAGTGATTGCTAAATAAAATGGATATTTCTTTTATCACGGTGATTAATTCGTTAGCTGTACTGAATAAATCAAACAATAGCCTGAAGCACCGTACAGTTTGTGTTTCCCACGCTTATTGACTGCTCATCAACAACAGACTCGGGTGAAATCAGTAAGTGTCATTCACACATGTGATTAAAGATGGATTTATTTTCTTGAATCCGACTCAAAATACAGAATAATAAGGTTTGGATGAGAGCGAAAGACCATAAGTCACAAATATCTCAACATAGATTGTCAAAGGGGTGTAATAAGCAAAAGTTTATGTAAGCGGCCTGGTCATCCAGGTATCTGTTCCTTAGTATGCTTATGTCACTGGAAAGTTTATTCCTCCTATTGTTGAAACTAGATGTGGAATACTATTGAACAATCCTTCTGTGACCAGGACAGTGATAATCAATCTACTCCATGTGAACCCACTACCTCATAAATTGGCCTCGGTGACAGACTCCCTGAAAGAGCACATGATCCAACGTTTTCCACATCATCAGTCTAGTCCTGATTCAGCTCTCGTGCACAACATTCCTCAAAATGTATACAGCGTGACATTTAATAAGTTGACAATCAGACTGAAACAGTGCATAGAGGTGCTTGGGGTGACATTGAGTGGAATCATTGACGTAATGTCCACTATGTAGAGCTTTACAAATATCATCGGATATCTAAAAAGACGTTTGTTAAAAACTTTATTTATTTCAGCTGACAATGTTCTCCGGTATTTAGCAGTTTCTGATTCCTTGTTATATGTACGCATGCAATCAGCTAATTCAACAGCAGGCTCCTCAAGGCATTGATGAGGTCTTACCCAGTTTAGTTGAATTTGCCAAAATTTCAAACTGTGTTCTTTATTGTTGAACAGAGATATCTCTGTCAATTTGAAGATGTCGTTCTCCAAATCATTTGAATTTCAGTGTAATCAGTTGTATATCTTTACATATATTTACAATATCATGGTTCATGTAGCGTTAAACTGAATTGCAGTACTGTATGTTTTAATTCGTTCATTTTAATTTGAAGTCCATCGACATATTCTATACCTTATATATGATTCGACTTTGTTAACAGCATCAAAGTTGTACAAATTATTATTTTACCATAGTTTAATTATAAGTACTACAAGGTGGTTTTGAAAAGAACTGGGTGTTCAGAATCTGTAACTTTAAAGAAAGAAAGTGTTTTAAGTTCATCCTTTTAGCAGAGAAATCCTTCTCAATCAACTGAGTTTGGTAAACTTTTATGGTAACTATTTGCACTATTACATAAACATTGTACATGGCAACAGTATTATCCAGGGAAAATGCATAGCTGATTGATTAGTTATGGAAATTGCTGGTACACGTTTTTGAATCAAATGTAAATTGGGTCGAAATGATTTCATGATCTGTGTGTGTGATTTTCCTTTACTTTATTTTATTTAAGATATTATTTTCCTGTTTGCAATCTTTTAAATAATCCTTCTCGGGTTTTTAAGCTGTAGTGAAAATGAGATTCATATATTAATAGTTACCTTGTTGCATTTCTTCTGATATCATTTGAATCTTTCCTATGTTGTAATTGTCTTATTATGGTCTGTGATACGTGAAACATTCTCTTGCTTAATTGTGATAACTTCATGTACTTTTTGTGTACACTTTTGCCTTTTAGCATTCGTATCAAAACAAATTGGTATGCCTTGATTGTTGAAGTTTCGTTGGTTTCTGATGCGCGCTTGATTTTTCCTTACATTCATTTTCTAGAATCCAGTGCATATGTACCTCTAATAGCTATACTAAAGGATCTCTGTCTACAGAGGACAGCCGTATCATTTCATTTTATGTTATAATCTGTCCAGCTGGTTCTTGAGTTTTAATTGATTATGTTATGTATGTCTATAATTTCTGTAAATTGTGTTCGTTACTGCACATTTTAGTGATGATCTTAACTTGACATTTCGTACTTGAATTGGTACTATTTCTAGATATTAAGAACGTAAAATTACATAGGATCTATACGTTGATGCTCACATATGTGTTGGCAGTAAGTTTATCAGCCGTAGACGTGATGACCAGTTTCTGACTCTTTTCCATATGACTGGTCGCTCAGGTGGTATCTTAGCAGAATTAAGTTTATTTTTATTGGATACGGTTATGTATTTTGTAACATTAGACTGAGTATTAAGATATGTCAGGTGGGGTATATGTCATCGCAATTGACTCTTGAAAGTGTATTTAAGGACAGAAAAGAGCAATCAGGTTCACTCCTATTCATTCATTCATTCAAATTTCTGCTTCATATTTATGGTGGCTTTTTAAGCAAAATCAAGTATGCATGTTAGTTGCCGGGCCAGAAGATTCTTGAATCTTAAATGTACATGGAACTGTTCATACTTTTAGACTTTAATGGAACTTTTATCTAGATTATTTTGGATTCAATTGATAATACTAAATTTCCTCTTAAATTTTCATTTGATAGCTTTAATAATTAAATAGTTTTTAGCGTTCTACAAACTTGCTTATTTTTCTTCTTTCTGTTACTTAATGTATGATCATAGAGACGTAACAATTCATAAAAGACTTTCATGAGGGCATACATTTTATCGTTGATTTGTTTCGTTTCCAAAAACTTTTCAAGTTGATTTTATTTGTTGTAGAGATAAAACTTGTTCGTAAAATATGTCATCTGAATCTCCCATAAAGTAATATAATCTAATGAAATTATCACATCTAATTACTTTCCTGATTTGGTAAGGTTAGATAGGTTGATTTTGCAAATATATTTTGCTCTATTAAACTTTTAACGATTCCACTAATTGATATTTTGACTGGTCTTCCTTGCGTCTGCTAGAGTGATGTGCATTGCTGTATTCTGTATTTTACAATTAATTCATCATTCTAGTCTTCAGGGTTGTGAGGAACATGTCCACTACAAAAGGGAATTTTCGGTCTTTTATTTTACATACATATCATTAGTAGTTTTGTTTGAAACGTTTCTCTGCATAAAAAGGAATTCTTTCAGACGTTTTACATTTTACTATTTCTCTGAAAGTAACTTTTAGGTCGCCAATATGCAATTGTTTCCATTGGTGTATTTTTCATATACTCTAGTGTAATAATACATACCCATCTCTTGTCATACACATGACAAAGATAAATTCTTCTCTAGGGAAATATATATATATATATATATATATATATATATATATATATATATATATATATATATATATATATATATATATATATATATATATATATATATATATATATATATATATATATGGATAGTGGTAGCATACAAAATATAAAACTGCACATCATATATGACTTTCATGAGGGCACGCATAAACAATTTATTAATATTTTTATTAATATTAATATTATTAACATTTAGTAATAATGGATATTTTTAAGTTGTTGCAAATGGAACAAATCAACTATAAAATGTATGCCCTCATGAAAGTACTATAAGATGCAGTTTCATATTTTGCATACTACCACTCGTTAAAATATCCATTTATGTGATTTTGGTTGGTCCAAATAAGCCTATGAAATTATTGTGCAGGATTCTCTTTATTAGTTGGCTGTGATCGTGGGAAAACATTATTAACTGCGCCTTCTGGATTTTTTTGTTTTCAATGAATATTTTTTGCCGCCATGTTTCGAATCGACTAGCGAGAAGAAAATGGATACAAAATGGTCTCGTCTGCTTCAGTATGACTAATTTACCCTCAGAGACGTTTGTTATGTCATACATAACGTGTCATAACATGTAACATAGCTAAAACCACACTACAAAAACAATAACCACAGCAAGCAAAACTATAGGTATTGCTTGTGTGTAGTGGGAGTTGAGGGAGTCGGTACATCTGTAGCACGGAATCCACACTATACACATGCGTGATTAATATATTAACTTACAGAAGTAAATAAACACACCACTGTCCACAGAAGAATGTGGACTTAATCCGGTCTCCAAACTGACAGAAGTTTGTCCAACCATTGCGTATTTACGAGGAAACTTTGTGACGCAACTCATGATATTTGTGTGCATATTCTGTAGTCTACTGTCCCAACTGAAACACTGCAAATACTTTGTCACACACACATAACATGGGACTTTCAATATCCAGTAAACCTTCTTTCACATCATTATCAATGTAATGTTTAGCTGAGAATGTGATACTTTAAGGCGGTGTCAACATTGATCGTCAAATGTACGGGTAGTGCATCGAACAATGAGACATCAGATACATTTGACATTCTGTGTAAAAAAAATGATTTTGGCTGTGTACAATTTTCTGTTTATTCGGTAGGTCGCTTGTTCTTTGACTAATAGTTTCTAAGAAAAGTATAATCTACTTTTAAAAGTCAATACTAGTTCAATCTTTTTTCGGACCGTTCTTTTACGCACAACAAATGAAAGGTGCAGCGGCTGTCAAAATGAACAAAATTGTTCGTTCTTCTTTCCATCTAATTAATTTCCACTGCAATGAATACTATGTGATAAACAGAATCAAAGCTCGCATACGCTGGACATTATTGAACTAGTTTAATAAATTCAATATTAAATCATTACCCATTTGAGATAGACTCTCTCTCTCTCTCTCTCTCTCTCTCTCTCTCTATATATATATATATATATATATATATATATATATATATATATATATATATATATATATATATATATATATATATATATATATATATATATATATATATATATATATATATATATATATATATATATATATATATATATATATATATATATATATATATATATATATATATATATATATATATATTCCTCGCATGAATGTGTAATTAATAAGTAGACAGTTCCATTAACAAATTAACAACTATTTCAGTTTAATGAACTTTAGTTTATTTTCTGTAGCACATGTAATTGATATTTATTTGAGTAACTGACTTTCCGGATCATACTTAAATATCTTTGTTGTATTTTTACAAGAATAATAGACTAATGTTTTCGTTATTGTCTTGCAACTTTATGAAATATAAGTCTTTCGGGGGAAATTAGTTTCAACTCTGGCAGCTAAAGTTCTCCTACATTTTATTGGCAAATAAACTGTAGTTGTGAGAGATTTATATGCAAAAAGGCAGATCTTCTTCAGTCATATCTTCGATATCTTCGACAAAGGCTTATTCTAATGTCAGACTTAGATAACATGCTTCCTCGGCTATATCCTTCTAAGTGGTTTATCTAAACATTTAGAGATTTATTTGGGCTATAAGTCTTTGTGAAAACTACGTGATATGAACTATTGGTTTGTTGCTTTTTCTGTTTTGTTGATTTTGTATTTTTATTACCATGAAATAATTGGGAGTCAGTAAATGGAAAAGAGTCTGACTAGTTCAGGATAAACCCTGTATAGCAGCAGAGACGTGCGATGTCATGCTTCGTTTAGATTACTGGTGTTGAACTGATGAATTAATCAAATAAGAATAGAAAACATTGGGATAAAGTGGAAGTAGACAAGAAAGTTGGAAGACAGAATTTGCAGATGATGTTTTCAAGAATGATATACAGCAAAGGCGGAGGGTGCATACGAGAAACGAAGGATTGAAAATGGGCGGCAAGAAAATGAAGAAGACAAGGATAAATTGTAAAGATGAAAACTAGTAATTATCCCTGAGGATATATAACCCACGGAGCCTGAATGGATAGAAATATTCGACTACATGGGATCAATAATATCGCGAAATGGAGGTTCAGGAATCGGAACCAAGAAAATGCCTGGCAAAACATGGATAGATTTCATTAATTAAAAGAAATATGGCTAACTTGATGCTATAGTAAATGGACTAAAATACTTATATACTTCCACAATGTAAAGCCAGAAGAAAGAAGAAAGCCAGATGAGTGTGTTTCACAACAGATGATTGAGAAACACATATTCAACGTCTTTTGGCTAAACAGTATGGTCAACGAAGAGCTTTGCATAATTATTAGGAATAGAGTTTTGATGGGGCAAATAAAGATAAAATAGTGCAAATATATAGGACATGCACTGAAATGACTGGAGGAGTTACTCATGACTACTGCCGTGATATGCAAACCAGAAGGAAGAAGGAAACGTGGAGGTCCAAAGGGGACCTGGCAGAAAATTTCGGGAAGAACAGATGAAAGAAATTCATCCAAACTCACAGTGAGAGATCCTCAAAAAAGCTATAGGCAGTTGATGCCGTAAGAAGAAAGTTTTGACCTCATATGCTAGAGGGCAAGATGGGTCTTGAAGAAGTAAATATGTGAAATAATCATTCGTTCTTTTGTTTATTGAGGTGCATTTAGAGTGGCCTAAAAGTGATGTGGTGAAGGCGCATAAAATATAATGCATGATATGGTCATGAAATATTTCTTGACTTTAATATTAATTCATGTTCATAAGCTCTTTAAGTATTGTCAAGTCTTGTCATATGTAACGGTTTTTGACAGCACTGACAGCCCTTAGAATCCTAGCTTGATCAGCAAGTTGCTGTGAGTTTAGCCTCGATATATTTATGCATGTAATGTATAGGAATCTATGTGATTGTCTGGCCCCTGCCATCAAATTTATAAACATTATTTTATTATGAAGGAAAGATATATGATTAATATTCGTTTAATATTCATGGCGTTATTTAGATACACTTGTCATTTAAAATCCATACATGGTGGAGGGGACTTCATTCAAAACAAATAGACATAATTCTACTCTTTTTTGTGTGTCAAGATTTTTACTCAGTTTATCACGGGTCCAAGAGATGTAATCATGTGTCTACAGTGATGTGGAATACTAATTTCTGCGATGCTTTTAAATCGGGATTATTATCCCTATCGGATTTGTATTGTTCACGGGCGTCAAGATCCCTTTGCACTTTTGAAAGACGGTACTCGACAAAATCGATGAGGTTAACATTGGAAGTAATTGGAACGTTGGTTTAAACGTCTGTTTAAAAAGAACTGGAAGTTATTATAATTTTGTTTCGAAAATTATTTCAATTTTCTAACTTGCGTTTCTGTTACTTTTTTACAGAATAATGCTAAATTGAAACTTCCTCCTACTACAAATTTATTGAATTATTGACAATTGGGGTCTCGTTCTTTATAATTCTTCGTCCTCTGCGTGCGACGTTGGATAGTTAGTTTGCTAGGACCAAAGGTGATCTACCCTTTGGAGTATAAAAAAACCTTATGCATAAAAAAGACATTAGGACCATTTTTCATGAATGTCGTAAAGGCACCTTGTAATGCATTCACTGTTTCATTATAGTGTTTACATGTTCCGTTTGGTTCATATTTGTTGTCACGATAATAACAATAATTGTATCCTGACGGTTTGAAATGTTGAACGGAGTCTTATTGCAAACACAAAATATTGTCATCCACTGCGCTGTCGAATTTAGATTTGTTTTTTAAATGGATCTTAATTTTAAGGAATTTCGCGACCATTTAGGACGTATGACATCCACATAATGGGGAAAATATATTGCAAGTAAATTAAAACATTTGTGCGGTTTGTAATACCTCATTTATTAATGTTAAATACTTAAATTACCTTTCCTCATCTTCTTATTATTCTCAGATCCGATGACAGCCGGTGTACGTTTCTTACTCAGAGAAGTAAAATAGTGACAGAAAGGTAAAATTAAAGAAAATAGCAAGGTAATTACGTTGTTGATTGCTTTGTGAAATAAATACATTATGACTTTCTTCGTCTTGATAGATCGTTGCAAACCATCTCTTTGATTTTGTTTTAAATATATTGTATTGCCATAATTACAGCACATGGGGCTGAGCTAGAAATGTTCATAGCTTAGCTACAGCCTTCGTATATATTGAAGAAGCTACATGAAAAGTGTCAGGGTCTAACAGTACATGTATAAATACAGTGTACTAATACAAATGAATATCGAGACTTTCATTGGAACTGAAAGGGAGTTTAAATTAAGTGTATAACAACTAACTCAAAAAAGAGAAAGGCGTAGAATTGGAGAGGTGGACTAGTAATGGGTTCTGTGGCGGGTAGAAGAAGAAATCATGACAGCAGATAATTAGCCTTAGTCGATAGCTGAAATCTTATAGTACCTTTAATATAATTCTAAAAGATTTCGAAGACGTGAGTGTTTCGTTCATTTGATGAGTCTGCTGGTCCAAACACCAATACATTTAAACTAACAGGGATGAATAATTGGTACAAGCAATGCATTAGTTTCTGTCTTGGTAATGTACGTTTATTGCAAATAAAAATATAATGATATGCAGCCTCGTCGTCCTTATTACATGTGCACATTGGACTAGGAAGAAAATTGGAGTCTAAATCATTATTTAAATAACTGCAATTGTTTCTTATCCTGTATGAATAATTAACTATTTCCTTGTACCAGTATAACAATATAGTGGGAAATGGTTTTATGGTGGTAAATTTTACGTTTAAATATTAAATAATCTGTTTCATGTATTGCTTGACCCGGCAAAATGTTCCAAACGATTAATGTGGAAGACTATAAGAACGTTTGGACATCTCTAGTCTTGTGTGTACTTGTTGAAAATTACTTTTTATTTCTCAAATTAGATTGTGTCGCATGTACAACTAACGGAGATACGAGATCTCGGAAGTAAGAGGGAGAAGAACCTTATACAATTTTGTGAAGGGTACAGACTTTATTAAATATTCTTCTTTCTAATAATCGGAGCCAGCCGATTTCTCTGTAAATTTCGTTAGTAGAAGCGCTATGGGAATGTCATGTTACAATCCTTCCCGCTTCAAGTCCTTGATTGTGATATTACATTTACTATAATACGTTCAACGTAGCGAATATTTGTTTACTTTCTGTACGTACATTTGCGAACATGATATAAAAAGCAAAGTATAAAGAACAAAACATCATACGTATCCTAACAGATCGTCTGAGGCGATGGACACGCATTACATGTCATCTTTCCACTGGTAATCTTGTCTGCTAATTAAAATTACAAGTTGTGATGGATTTTTAAACTAAAAATTGAGTTTTAGCAATTAAGAGCAATCAAACACTATTTATAACATCACTCAAAAATAACACCAAAACCAATAATAATAATAATAATAATAATAATAATAATAATACAGTAAATTCGACATTGTCGCATAACATTTGAAAAATAAATATTAAACAGTTCGATTAAAACCACATTGCGTTTATCTCCTTCACATTATTTCTTTATTTGTTTCGTCTCTGTCTTCATGTCGGATTTAAATTGATTTTACCGCTGCTTCTGATAACGACACCTATAAATAATGCAAATAGTTTATTTTCTTCTCGCCGGATTTGCATCCCAACTATGCTGATACGTAAATTATATTCATGAATACTGTGAAGATTGTCAAAAAGAAAGTACAGACTTGCATGATGTTAAAATATAGAGTAAAGATTGTTATACTAAAACGTCGTTTCTTCCTATTAACTCATTATGCAGTACTGTGATTTGATTTCAACGGCTCCAGGGATTATACTAGTGAAACCACATGTTAATGCAAGAAATATAATTACATTTAGGTCAGGCCGAAATTTTCAAGTATTGACTTTAAATTCAGCTACAACTCTGCATTTCACAAACCGAACTATCGACCCTGGCCCCCCCCCCCTCTCTCTCTCTCTCTCTCTCTCTCTATACTATGCATCTGTCAGTATTTCTTCTTTACTCATTAGGCCCATTATTTACGTATAGCTCCAAATGTATTGTTGCTATTTTGGAACGCAGTAAAGACTTACGTTGTCAGTTTATATATTGATTTGCATTACACTTAAAATTAATTGGCAGATCACACTTTGCCGGCCTATAGGAACATGATCAAACAGTCAATATTTAGTAAGAATAAATAACTACATCAGTTTTAGGCTAGGTACAACTTTTATCTGATGCAACTTTGCATTTTGTTTAACGTCGCTGTTTCACTGGGTTATTGGAAGGTCATGAAAATGTAAATATAATGGCAAATGCTACTCTACCGATCACCGTTTGTTTTACATGGGTGTTAATGTTATAAGTTCATTATTTCTGCTATTTCTCTCAAAGGCATGTGCTTGAAAAGGTTATCGATGGAAATTAGAGATGTTTTTATGAGCTTTTCGTTATGTCGCCTTGACTGTTTGAACCGTAAATAGCGTTTTCTTGTTCAGATCGTTCAGAAGTAGTTTACACATTTTATGTCATGTCCTCCTGAACCGCTTAATTTTAACAATTTGACTAAAAATTACCAACGATCCTAAAATTTAGAGCTCAATCAAATTCTGCGTATAAAATGTTTCTTTTCGTTAAGCCCCCACCCCTAACAAGCCAGAAACGCCTCGTTTTCCAAACAGTTTTTATCAATAGGATCTGATTTTTCTTTATACCTTGGTTGATTATGAAACTAGGGCAAGTTAGAAAGCAATACATGATTTGATACAATAAACACTATCTACATATGTGACAGCAGAGCAACATAGTCATAAATGAAGAAAATGTGATAACACGATTATCAGAGAAATGACTCATATCATTTATATGTCAGTTCGACGTTGGCTTTTTGTTGTCTCTTGAATCCTTGAATCTGTTGTTTGCACGAGATGATAATACAAATAGGCTAGCAGCGAAATAGTCAAAAGATGTGTTTATGTTCTCCGTCCGCTTCATCATCATTACTTATTTTCTCTTTTCAGAGAAAAAAGATAAGGGAAACGATAAGGAAAATAATAACGGATTGACTGTAAACAATTAATCAATGTGTAGGTCAAAGGAATCTCTTAGAAGCGCGGTTGCCTTTTTGCGATTTTCATATCAGAACACCATAGTTATTTTAAAGTAAGCTGCACTTCTGCACAGTCCTCCAATACTTAATTATATTTGCACATCATTATTACTTGTATACGGTCGATAATAATTGAAAATAGCAAGTAGCGGCATACGACTATGTCGATTCCTACCATCACGTGTGTTACAATAGATAACTTGAAAGTAAATCGGATCACTTAGATAATGCATTCATTATAGATGACGAAATCCCTATATCAGACATTATAAAAATATTTTTGTATTTCGGGTTTGTCTAAATCGACACAGATGGGAAATTACCTGCCAAGAAAATGTTGTACAAATTCTTCCTCGTATATTGTGAAGAAACATACCAAAGCGAATGTCAGTTGCATTTATGTGTCCGAAATGTTTATCTTTTTTGTCAAATAGTGCTGCAGCAGCAAATAAATTCATGGATTATTACATTTGTGTTAGAATAACTATAGCATTAACAAACTTTAATGGCATTATTTGGAACCGCTCCGGTGGCCTAGTGGTTACAGCATCCGCCTCGGATGCGTGAGGTCGTGGGTTCGATCCCTGGCCGAGTCATACCAAAGACTTACTAAAAATGGTACTAACAGCTACCTTGTTTGGCTCTCAGCATTAAGATGCTAGTGTTGTGACTGGTCGATCTGGTGTCAGGATAATGTGACTAGGTAGGATGTCATACTTCATGTCTGTGGTATGATGCCCCAGTGCTAGACATCACTATAAACTGTCATACTGCAGACATCGTAATGAAAAATTGTTAAAGCTATGTTAAAAATCTAAGTCACAGACAGACACACTTACATTTGGAACCGTTGTCAGAATGTTTGCAAAGAATGTAATTAATGGTAACTCTCTTGTTTGGAATTTTCAGAAGTGTTTATATTGTTTTAATCTTTTGAAGAAAGTGTTATTATAGAACAGGTGTGAAAAGCACTCTTTTCACAACGGATGAGTAGCATGTTGTATTGTTTTGATTTTATTTTATACTGAATATATTGCATCTAAGAAAACTTTGAATCGATTCACAAATTTTATATTTGTGCAAAATGCTACACATATCGGACAAAAAAACCTGTGTGTTTTGTAGCATATTTTCCAGATAGATAGAGGTGTAAACTGAATAAAACATTACCTAAGATATACTTTATTTCTGGAAGAAAGCATAATTTACCAAGGAAGTTCGGTTTCCTCTTATGAGTTTTGGATACAATTATTATTACAATCTCAAGTAAACGTTTACTCATTCCTGACCGTACGGTTTGAGGGGTCTTGCATATTTTTTATATAAAATAATGCTTAAATACATGAAGAGTTATTACATCTACTACATCTTTGAGTATAATAGTTCATAATCATTAAGTGCTGATGGTATCACACAAGTTTTTACAAACTAATGATTTCTATATTGTTGGTACCAAATCTGTCTACCTTAGAAAAATTTGACATATTGAAACCAACACAAATTCAAACATATTAGGTTACATTTGAAATAGTTATGGTATGATTCCATATTTTACAGTAAAACGTCTTGCATGTTGTTGTAGATTCTGAATACATACTAAAACAAACTATTTACTAACGTTTAACGTGACGTTCGATGTCAGGAGTATCTGCTACGTCAAGCCACTTTTGCTTATTGTCCAGACGAAGTCAACCCAGCAAATAGTTCAAATTGTTACTCATATAATTTCTTTTAAATATTATAGATACAAAACAAAAAATGGTTGATAAAACACATAACATCGGTTTGATCATTATATTGAAAGAGGTTCAGATTTGAATCATTAGTCATTACAATGTTTTCAATATAGGAGTGGGATTCTTTATTATATGTAAAAGCTTTCTTTAAATATCTTTTTCTATGAGTTTTAGGAACCACCCATCAATATTCAGTTTAAAAGGCCTTCTACACTTCAACGAAAGCAGCAAACACCCATGATCCTCGTTCAAAAGTAGAAAATACAGTTGCTTGGAAATTAAAAGATGATATGATACTGATCATTCTGAGATACCTTTTGTTCCGCTTTAGGGAAGTTATATATAGTCTTATTACTCAATCCAATTATTATATTCAATAAGGACCTTACGAACTTCTGTATAATACATACTGCAGGAGCGGACCTATCTATATAATTGTCAGGGTCACTTGTAGATTTTGCTCCACCTTGA
Organism: Sinohyriopsis cumingii; assembly: GCA_028554795.2. Classification (NCBI taxonomy): domain Eukaryota; kingdom Metazoa; phylum Mollusca; class Bivalvia; order Unionida; family Unionidae; genus Sinohyriopsis; species Sinohyriopsis cumingii. The sequence goes on along the minus strand of CM068840.1, from coordinate 47,608,035 downwards.
AATAATCGCTCATTCAACCCTACTTTCAATTCGCAAGGTATATAACACTAGCCTATTACTCTCTAAAAAGATTGTTGTCAATTATGTGAGCTTTTCCCACCGAAAAGTAAATGTTCATTTTGAATACCATCAATACTGGAGCTGACCTAAGTGTGTGTTGTTTCATGACATATGCTATTTATTGATAATTAAATATAGTTTTAAAGATAGATTTATCACTTCAACATCCGACTTTGTGTTCGTGGTTTACAAATATGCCTGTAGATTGTACATACGGTTTTGAAAAAGTGTCTAGTAAAAAGACGAGGTATGTCATCAGGAGCAGACGCAAATTCGCAGTCTTATTTATTGAAACCAACATTTTGATATTGGCAATTGTTATGTTTTCAGTTGTTTAACTTCCAGAAAGAAACAAAACTAACGTCTAATTCAACTGCTTCATCTAACTCTTTAAATATATTTTCTTCATAAGCCTGTATAGTATATTCTTGTGCATTTTTAACTTTGGCAGTTTAAAATTGTGTATAAAATTAGTGGACTCAAATCAGGGAGTTCAAACTCAGCACGATCAATGTCTGATCCAAACAACGCTTGTCAGCTGCTAGTGGATAAAACACAACTTGATCTCTAGCTAAGACATTGCCTAGTAATAAATGAATATACGTGATAGGTAAAGAACTAACTGCTTAAACAGTTACGCTCCGAAAATTAACTCTAATTCCACACTGACACTATTTTGAGGAACAGGCATATAGCCACACTCGGCGCAATGAATACGAACTTTACTAGAAGAACAGTTATCAGACAAAGGCAATGTACTTTGCAGCAAAAGACTTCGAGAAGGTCTCGTGTTTATTAATAAATTAACAAGTAAGTGATGTCAAATATTCTGACATGAATGGAATAGAATCAGACTGGGTTTTGTATGACAAGCAATATATTGCTTTCAATACAAGACTATGAGCGTGTCCACTTTGAAGAAGAGCATGTGGAATACATTTGTCTTTATTACGTTTCTTACGTTGGAATATGCCGTTTCTTTTTACAGTAAGTGCATGTAGGAAGACGTGAGGATTTTATTTAGTCTTCTGAGATTTTTAATTTCGATCAGTTGCACCGTTCGGTTGTTTGTTTTAATTTGGAAGTACTCATTCGAGACACATGTGATTTTTACCAAAAACTTTCTGAGAGAGAGAGAGAGAGAGAGAGAGAGACCTAACAACAAATGAAACTTTGTGTGTCAATTAATAATCATTAGTTGTTATTACAGCATTTTTGAAGGTTTCGACTTTGTGCTAATCAAGAAAGGTAAGCTATTACTATGAATACATTTATTGAACTCTTCCGTTAATGTCAGTTGTCTTCGATTATCGCAATCTTTATCAGCTTTATCAGTTGAATACTGTCTGTCAAAAAAACTGTTCTCCTTCTTTTGCAGATTCACATGGTTTTGTCCAGTTTCTGTTCTACAATTCCGAAACCCTCATCGATAAGTTTCGAATACCAACTTATAACCTTTCAACACTATCATTTAGCATATGATAATATGCAATTTGTTATAGCCGACGAAGAAGCGTGGACTAAACGAGCTTTTCTAATTCGAACACTTTGTAATAATAACGTCCAATGCCATTTTAAAGTGAGAAAAGTCATTCCGAGTGAAGAAAGTATTTATCAACTTTGTCCTATGAAAATATATTAATTTAATATTTCTGGTAACATCACTGCCTGAAATTATGTGAAAAGAGAGCGAGTGTGCTCAGCTTGCCAGTCATAATTGATTTAATTTCAGTTGCATTTCCGTTGTTGTTATGTCCCTCTTCGTTATTATCACCCTCTGTCTCTTTTGCTGCATTTCGTTCTCTTTTCTCTGGCTGACTGCATTTTTATTTTTATATCCCTCTCCTCTTTTTCTCTCTGTATTTGGATTTCCATTGTTTTCTATTCTCTCTCTCTCTCTCTCTCTCTCTCTCTCTCTCTCATTCTTTCTCTCTCTCTCTCTCTGCATTTGTTTTTATTTTTCTCTCTGTCACTGATATTGCATTTCCAATATTTCCTTCTAAAACCGAATTTTTAAAAATTATTTTCCATCTGATTACTTAACTATAATTATTTAAATATCAGATCAAAATCAGATACAGCGTTAATATTCAAACCCAGTGCACTATTATCTGAACATTCTTTCCACCAAATACTGAAATAAAATATTCTTTATATCATGCCTTGTTAAAGATACTATCGCTTGTGAAAGATCATAATGTATACTAAGTTCAAGCAACTCGATTTCTGTCATAGACTTTAAGCCTTTCTGGGTAGTAATTAAAAGTTCTCAAGTTTAGATGACATTGTGAATGCTTGCTGATTTCCATAAAGATGTGTGCAATAAAACCCTTGTCCAGAGACAATGAAAATTATGAAAGAACGTCAATTTAAATAGTGGATACAATTGTTAATATCTCTGAAATGTTGTATACAAAGTAAGGTCTTGGAACGGTCCTCAGTATCTGTAGCAAATATAGGCCTTACGATATGAAACAGATAGAATGTGAAACCATCAATTATTTAAAATTCAAGAAACAATTTATTTCGTAAAAGAAAAAGAAAAAGACACTTACAGAATTGTGAATTAAATTCCAAATGAAACTAAATGTTCTTTCACAGCATCCAAAAGACAAACGCTCTACTTAATAAAAACAATTATGACAAACGTCAAACACACAATGCAAATGGGATATTCGTAGCAATCCTTTGTGACAAGCGTACCTTATTTACAATTGTACAAGTCCTAGAATTTGATATCCTTGTTGCGAGATGAGGGATTCTTCAATTACATTACAAATAAACGTTTCAATCACGAAATTGTTTTCAATTTATTCGCTAACTTCTACTCCCTGCCTTGATCATCCTGTCACAAATCTACTACGTTTCTCTCTGTGCAAAACAAATTAAATAGGATTATTTTATTATGTGATCTCTTGCTGTTTTATTCAATTTCATTGAGACTAATTTAACCTTTTGCCTATCTCACTCATTGGAGATGATTCGTGAAATTGATACAATTGAGCGACAAATTATCACAATAACACTAAAATATGATATTCCCTATTCAACACAGAAATTGTCAAGGAAAAAATATTTCTTGGAGATAAAGTTGCAGTGTTAATTCTTGGAATGTAAAACGGATATGTTCATCATGAAATAACAAATGTGGCTTTAAACTAACATAAATATAAATTTATTCATATGGGATGAAGGTACGCATCTTCATCTGACTGTAGAGGAAGTTCTTGCAGGTTCTTTGGAATTATAGATGTCAATCCTAAGCTTTGACTTGTTAAATCACCGTTTTCGTCGATAACTGTATGTAATCCTCCTGTCGTATCTTCTTCTATTGTCCAGTAGTTAGCAGCTGAAACTATTTCTCTACGTACTAATTCAAAGTCTCTGTCAGTTCCAAGGCTATCATTTGGCGGAACAATCTCCACAGTGGTGCTGCTGTTCCTATTTGGCTTAAAACACCTGCAACGTCAATAACAAAGCTTACAATTTTAAATACGCTACAAAAAATGTGAAATACTATGTCAAGAGTATAATAAAATAAAATGAAATTCGTAATTCCTTTTTAAATAAATCGATATTTTGTCCTTTGATTGTACAGATAATTACATGGATTGCACGCTTTGTAAGATTTACTTTGCACCATATTTGTTCAAATTTAAGCCCTTTTAATATTTGTTTTGGCGGGGTAGCATTTTAAAAACAGGGTTATTTCTAAACATTCTGATCATCGACTAAACAGTGCAAAATTATACCTATTTGCTTTGGAAACAGAAAGAAATTCATAAAGCCGTCGAAATAAAAAAAAATGGTTCGCTCACATTAAGCTTTGTTAACACTTAAAGCGGCACTGTTAATTGAGTATGGTTAAATTAAATGATTCCACGGTTAACATTTCGCAAATATGTCTTTAAAAGAACTGCAGGGAAGAATACGTTTTCATTGCTTACCGTTTTCGTAATTTATACACAAGGAATCCACTAATCAAACACGGGAGAATTGCAGCTGTGCCTAACAGGATGTTAGTCAGAGAAGGCGATTCTGTTGTCTCTGTAATATTAAGCGAGGATGCCTTAGAGATACATCATTTGTGAGACCTTATGAAACACACTGAACACAACATTCACTTTTTCCACCCATTATTGGCCGTAAGCGACATAACCTGATACTCAAACAAGGGTTCCACATACCTTGATGTCTCGCCAACAATAGCGCAGCTTTGGGGAGACATAACACCCTGGTACAAAGATTATCAATATAGTAATATCGTACCAAAGATCCTATTGAAAGTAATCTGCAATACATGGAATTTTCACAGCTTAGCTTAATCTTAATATTGAAAAAGTGGTTGGAAAAGTTAAAACTATGAAATAAATTATAAGAACACAAAGGAAATAGTTGCAACCCCAATATATATATTGCCATAAGAAATCCCAGTTGAAACATTCACAATCTGACAACACCAATTAAATGTTAATTATGTTATTCACTGTGAGTTGAAAGTGTTATCTTACCAGAGACAATATTCCCCAATGTGTTCGGTACACTTGTACCTGTAAAAAGTGAAATTAACATAAAATTTAAAGAATTATCACTGACAATCAAAACAAACAAGCATGTTTGGTTCTGTTTTATATAACATCAATACACTAGATGCAAATCAAGAGTTGATATAGGAATGGACTGATACGTTGCGTTGGGTAAACATTGCAAAAATACTATACGAAAAAGAGAACAAAAAAAAAAACAAACAAACGAAAAATGAAAAATGAAATACTAGAGTGTTAACACGGAAGAAAAAAGAAACATTTAACTCAACTAACACAAGCCACAACTGAGAGAGAGAGAGAGAGAGAGAGAGAGAGAGAGAACGTTCTATAAGAAGCGTGTACCGGACATGTACATTTGGCACATGGACATAAAAGGTCTGGTAAAAACCAAAAACAAACATGTCAAATGTGCAAGGCGAATATAGAGAATAAGCCAATCACAGATACAATTTGAAAAGCAAATGTTTGAAATAAATACCACTGTTTATCCGGACATGGCAGGCAGCCAGTTACAGAGATTCGACCAATAATTATTGACTTTAATAACATCCAAATTTGTGCTGATATCAGAGCCGTTTACCGATGACAAATTTCCAAAACCACTGAAACACTAGACCAAAATGACTAAATACATGAGAAGATATGTTTACTAATACTAATGAAAGGCTAAATAAAATAGCTGTACTACTTAGACAGAATCGTATTCATTACTTAACGACTCAAATATATCAGATGATGATTGCCATTCTGACAAGGGTGTCATGGAACATTTTAAATTTATAACACGTGTGGATCTACATAAATGCTATGTCAGGAAAGATACTTTAAAATGGTATGATATATTTGGCGAGGTTTCAAATGGTTTTGCGCAATATTAACAGGCTTTTTATGCATGTTTGATACCACTAAATGTGAAAGTGAGAACGTTTTGACAGATTGTGATATGTTCCTGATGACTGCGTGGAAGAAGAGGTGGAATATTAATGCTGCCACATATATGTGGAATCAGGTCGCGAAAGATACATTGATACAGATGGTAAGACAAAAAATAATAGTGACCACAAAAGGTCATAGTCAAGGAACATTCATTATAACCTAAGTTATACCAAATCTGTATGAGATAGTTCATGGGCGAATGAATGATGAAAAGAAAACATACAATTATATGGACAACTGATTACCAAATCAGATGGATGGTGTACCCAATCAGATGGATGGTGTAACCAATCAAATGGATGGTGGAGACAGTACATCTCACAAGATAAGATTTTCTGCTGGAAATATGACAATATGACAATGATGACAGCCACGTTACGCAAGTAGATTTTCAGCTACCGTGCCACCTGCACGATATTTCAAGGACCACGTGTTAGGTCAAAAAACTATAATTCCATTTAATTGATCATTACATGCCAGCTATATTAAATCACAAAAGAGAAAAATGCAATCAGATATAAAACTTACAACGCTACATACAGTTATTTCTGAGAATAAGAGAGATACATAGGTGGTGTGGTGGATCAATAAACATGATGAAAACAGTGCATTAGATTTACGACAACGTGGAGACAAAAATCAGTAAATGAATTTGAGAAAGAAGCTAGCATACGGATGGAAACACGAGTACATGATAAACGGATGGGACTCCGGAAAAGAAAAAGAAAAGTTAACATATGCACTGATGAAAAACATTGTTTCCAATGTCAATAAACTTTTCACGTGGAGCAATCATTGACATTGAATTAGCACTAGTTAGTTTGAGAAAAAATGATCAAGTTAGAGAAAGTAATATGAAGTTTCTTTACAGTGATTAAGTTAAGCAAGTGGTAAGTAAACTAATTCTGATGCAGCAAGATATCCAAAACAAGTTTGGTGTAATAACCAGAGGGATCGTGACTCTTATTCTTTATGTTGAAAAGGAATGCTCTTTTATTTACATGAAGGACAACGTCAGATTTTACGACACAAATTACAACAATGGTTGAATATTTAATTTGAAGGAAGCTAATAAGAACGTCTCTGGACATTTCAAATTTGAACAGTGTTCTTATGATAAACGCCTTATGCAAACTAGATACAGATGCATTTTGAAAATCTGTAGCAGAAAAAAAAAAGAATTTAAAACTTGAAATTGTTTATTCAATCACAAGAAACATTACAAGGAAACAAATTTACGAAGATCTTATCAAGAACGGTACACTCAAATTTTGTCTCAGCGGGAAATATACATGAAAGCTGTAAAGATTTTTAAATACTCATATTTATCAGCTCATTGAACACAATTCCACAAATGGATGATGCTCCCAGTACTGCCCGAAATTCATATTATATTTTGCTCCCTATCTGTTCAAATATTCATCACCTTTATGTTGAAAATAAAATGTTAAACAGCTTGTATGTGCAAAATTAGTTTTGGCATAGTAAATTTGTATCTTGCAAATGTTTCATATCGTAGCTTACTTAAGACGTGTCACTAAGTTCAGTATTGTGCTTGATGGTTAGATTGATAAGAAACAATCTGACATTTGATTTTATTATGTAAGAAATCAATCCCCTATTTAAAGTTTTGAACGTAATCTCTTTCATTTGTAGCATCTTGCAACTGACTGAGCAAAGCGAACATGCATTCTGCGTATTCGTATTATTGTATCATGTGATTCTATAGTTGAAGTTTAATTGCTAATATATGTCAATTGAGAGTTTTGAAAAACTATTGGCGCAACATGCATCATGAATATATAGGAAACATTATAGTATCAAGATCTGCATATCTACTTCTGGTGAAAGTTTTACTCAATTTTCCTTCATCCGTGTGGGGTACAATATCTTCCCATACTATGCAAACTTTGCTATATTTATGGCATTATTTGTAATATAACGTTTCATGAATGCATTAATGCTATACTTGGTAAAATTCGTGTCCTGAAAAATACATAGATATATAAGAATTGCTACTATTACAACACCTTCATAAGTAATATTCGAGATAGCTTTACAAATCCTTATAATTGCATCAACATGTTTTATTTCTTTATCCTTATTTAGCTGAAATTTCATATATCTGCTTGAAGGGTCTTTTTTTAAAACTTTTATCTGTATTCTAGCTTTCCTGAGCTTTAAAGGCAATTAACTTCATATTTTTGAATATCTCTTTTCTCTTCTTCTTATTAACCGGCAAAGACATCGTAGTTGTCATGTCGCTTTTAAGGATACCATTGTGTGTGTATGTGTAGCTTTAACAAATTTTCAGTATGCAGTGTGACAGCAATAGGGCATCACGCCACAGACATGTGGAATCATGTCCCACCCAATCACATTATCCTGACACCAGGTCGACCAGTCCTAACACTAACCTCCTAATGCTGAGAACCACGTGAGACAGCTGTTAGTACAATGTTTATAAGACTTTGGCATGATTCAGCCATGGTTTGAACCCGAAACCTAATGCATCCGAGGTGGATGTTGTAACCACTTAGGCCACCGGAGCGGTCCGACGCCAATGTATTATTGACCTGCTATGCTTTACTATGTACTTTCGTTCGTGATTGACAGATTTTAAAATATTATGCAGTAATCACAGTGCACTTTCCACGACTGTCACATTCTAGAAGGACGTTATCTTTGAAAAACACAAATGGTTACCAGCTAACTGATACTGTTATTTTTATATTATAGCTCCATGTGTCCTCAGTGGAAATAAAAAATTTCGGCACATTGTCATCGGATAAGAGATGTTTTCATTACATCGTTTATTTCAGTCGCGTTATGTTCTACTGCTAGTTCATGACTGTGAATATATTCAACATACTCTTTAAATTTTTTACTTTTATTCTTTTTATATATCGTTACGGATATATATGTTATATATTAATTTATAATTCAGTTTTATTTAGGTCCTTTGTGTGTAACTTATATTTGAATTATTTACGTTTATATTTTTTTAGAAACTTGATTGTTTGTTGGGTAGTACGTCGTCTTGATATTTAGTTTAAAGAAATAGACGTATATATATATATATATATATATATATATATATATATATATATATATATATATATATATATATATATATATATATATATATATATATATATAATCATTAATAATAATGACAATTATTATTATTATTATTATTATTATTATTATTAAGGTACTTCAAAGTCTATTTGTGCACGCCATCCTTAGCTAGAAATCCGAACCCTAAAAACTACTGATGTCGTGCATCCGGACCAAGAATAAGTTGCAAGGAAAGTACTCGAAATGTACGGGAAGTCACTTGTTTGGCATCCATGATCTAATATTCAGCTCAGCAGACAAACCCATTTATATAGTCGTAGGTATAATCAGTATCATGTACATTTACTTATTTGTGGGCGAATTTTGAAGGTTAATATTTTGTGTGTGCGCAATAGCTGTGTGTTCACTCAGGTTCCCCGAAAGCGCAAAGGCAAATTTAAGGCTAGATTTAGCGTAGGTGTGCAATGTGCATAAGATCGTTAGTTACATCTGGTATCATGAAAAAGAATTTAACATATCAAATTCTTACAGGTGTGTTTGTATCTAGACTATTAACACGAAATAGTGTTACGTCGAGAAAAGTCTGATCTTTTCGAAATAAAGAAACTGTAAATGCAGATGTCATGGTCGTAGGGATAAATTTCTTATGTATATACTATCAACTGGTTATCGAGTTATATTACTTTCTTTGGAAACATGTTTCCGTTAAAAGTCCTTTTCAGACGAACATGATTTATTTCTTAGTCTCTATCTCTTAAATCTTAAATGTATCCAGAATTAAAACTACCGATTGGAAGTGCTGTGGCAAATTATATCAAATGGTCAAGAGTAGTAAGGTTGTCATTATAGATTGCTTCTGAATGTCGTTTAAGAAATCTCCCCTTATCAGTGATTTAACAGCCTAAATGTCTCAATGATTTGAGAGATCAAAATCAGCGTAGATGGGATCAGTTTATCTACTGCTTAACGTCTCTACCCTGAAATTCTTTAACACATTTAATATCGGCTTATGTTTAATAACTTTTCCAGTTAAAACATATTCAAACATGAATCTCTGAATTTTGGTTATTTTTCTTTCTTGTCTTCTTTGACTCACTTTTCATTATTGCAATACCGCCACGTTTAACTTGCGCACATCTGTTTTGGAGAGACTACACACACACACACACACACACACACACACACACACACACACATATATATATATAATTGCGAACTGTATCATACCATTTGAGAATTAACAAAGTACGTAGTGTTTATTGCTTTTTATACAGTAGATAAAATCTTAGTAATAAAATATTTAACCAACCTGTCACCATTATGTGTACTGTGTATATATCTTCGTCTTGCAGCTGTCTCTTGGCACTGTATAGTCCTTCATTATCTTTTGAAATGTTTTTGAGGCTAATGGTCAGCTGAATTTCGTGGCCTTGCCGAGAAAAGGAAACTTCCATTCCATCCTTCCACTCTGGTTCATTATAGGAAGTATTTCCATCTGCCGAGATTGCCAATATTTCCGTATTGTTATGTGTTACAGAAATCAAGTCACCCGTTGGGTTATGAAATGTCCAGGTCCAATCAGCATTTGATCCAACTTGACACTTGATAGTCTTTGTATCTGTATTAAATATTGTGCGCATATGCAACAGAAAATAAATTATTCTTATTAATACAAAACATTGAGTAGTAAAGTTTTAATGAACTTTTAAACCTTCCAGTAATCTAAGGCCCCACGACAGAATTTCCTAAATGGAAAAACCACAGGTTCAATATTTTCTAACAAGAAATGTTACATCACAAATTTAACAAGTAGCAGTTCTTACCGTAACAGCAACATCAAACTTTCCATATATCTATAAATGTAAGTAACTGTGAAACTCCTATATCTGGACTGATTCGTACAGATTATCCGTTTCATAGCACACCGGGTGCATAGAATCGTATGTCTTAGGACGCATCTCATTAGCAAATATTCATTCTTATATCGGGGCCCCTGGTGGTCGAATTGTCTAAAGCGCTTGCCTTTACCGATCACTTCTATCTCATCTCTGTCTGCGTGTGTTACATTTTTGGCTCAGTCAGTATGGATATATGAGAAAGATGCCAGTTGCTTCCCGTGTGTTGGAGGCTCTTACAGGAGTTTCCCTGAGTTTTTCCTCAACCAGTTATACTGACGGCTATGAATAGCCTGGTTTACTTTGAGCAATGGCGTGAAACCCAAAACAACAACAATCTTAAATCGACAGATGCACGTATCGTACTGAAAGAGGAAATTACATTTAAGATGGAAACCTTACGGTGGAAAATAATTTCAGAAGATAGAAACACTTAATTAGGAAAAGGTGTATTAAAAAGAGTAAATAGTGCGTTACTACACCTCGATATAATAATGGCTATTTGGTGCCAACTAAAAGCATACGTCCATAAAAATGACAAACTGAATTCATAAATATTTAAGAAAATAAATTCTTCCTAAGGAATGTACACACGAAATAAAATAAGATTAAATTAAAACATAAATATTGTAAAGTATGTAAAATGTTGATAAAATAATGACGAATTTCAACACATGTGAAATGATGCTTCTTTGAATATAATGACTTTCTCAGGGGAAAGTGTATAAACATTTCAAGTTTTACTCTATTTTATTTTGTTCTTCTACTTTATGTGTTTCTTCCTCTCCTAAGCTGGACAGTTGCTTTCAATGATAAATGGTAAATTAATTGTAGCTTTGCTGGATTATATGTCTAATTGGTATTGCGTGGGGAAAGAAGTATCTGAGATGATCCGTTGACCTTATTTTCTTCCCAGATTCCATATTCTTCTATTGACCAAAATAACCCATATCAATAACAGAGAAAACGCTACATCCCAGACTACGTTTGGCCTACTAATTTTTCCAAACATGTGGAATTATAGTTGAGGTTGCTTGGCATGACTAAGTTAATTACCTTTTTATAAGACCTTTATTCAAAGAGTGCTATCTCTAGCGGTTCATATTTTTGTCTTTTCTAGCTTAACATCTTGCTTTATATCCATTGAATAATTTCTCCTATAAGAAAAAAATTATAAATCTTTTATTTCAAAATAATGAAACCCTCCACATCATGGATACTTGTTTCCTCTATACAGATATATCACATAACGAAGGAAACTGAACTTGGAAGGAGTCGTGATATGACCGTCTCAACCGAACCCTTAAGATGGTGCACAATTACTGATGATGTGGAGAGCAAATTGGTAGGGGTACAGGAGCAACTTAAGGAATTCTTCGGATTTGATAACAAATTTCATCCTAGAATCAAATTCACGTTGGAGTCATCAGATTAATTCAACATATTCCTCGATACCCAATAAATTATACAAAATGAAACACAGGATCTTACTTTTATTGCAAATCATCCGATTGCTACTAATATGTCTTATCTTCCATTTGTCGTCCTAAACATATAATCCAAAACCTTCCATTCCGCCCATGTGTTCGCATAAAATGTATCTGCGCAAACGAGAGGACATTCAATGAAGTGGTTGGAGGATAGTATAGGGCACTTAAAAAAAGGAGACATATAAACAAATCTCAAGAACAGGCTACAGAAAACCTAGGCCATGTACCGAAGCAATCTACTCAGAAACAAGTCTAAGACCTCTAACAAGCATAGCCCTTTCCCAATAGCATATTACCCAGATGCCTCAAACATATCACAACTTGTCTGGAGGCACCTACATATTACTGCATTGTGTACTTCTCCAACGGAAGTGTTTTCAGCATATTTTTAGAATCACATACTTAAGTCCGCCATACAATTACAAACACCACTTTGTGCAAATCAGATGAATTCAAAACATACTATTGAAGAAGGGCGTAAGTAAAAACAGACGTTTGTCACCTTGTCAGCAAATGCCCTTGAATACCACTATAAGAGTTAATTAACTGCTGGTGTCACTTAAAAAGCAAGCAGAGGTCTTGATGTGGCAGGTTTGTGCCACCCATTATGTTGGAAAAACAGATGACTTTAGAAAAGGCACGAACAAGTACAAAATTCATATCATTAATAAGGCAAACATGCTAATATACTTCTTGCTTGCGTCTTTATTTGTATGCCTTATCCAAAGATAACAGCATAATTTCATATTATTTATTATATGATTATGTTCTTTTCCTTTAGATTAGACCTCTTCTTTAGTCTGAATAATTTTGCTTAATAGTTCCGATATGTTAATCCATCTAGTTCTACAATTGTCACTCTTCTCGTGTGTGTGTGTTTGTGTGTGTGTGTGTGTGTGTGTGTTATTTATTGTCCCTTGATGATGACTTTGGTTTATAGGTCTAAATGTATCTAAATAATTGTCTTTTACTTCCCAGAGAAGTTTTCTAACACTGGTGTCATTAAATAACATAGAATGTTGGTTTGCGGTTTTGTTTTGTTTCTTACGAACGTTTTAGTATTCCAGCAACAATCAGGGCCTTTATCTATGTTGTTATGATGCTTTGGTAGTTATAAATGTAAAACACATTTGTAAAATCGCTGTATATCGCCGTAATTTAAAAACATTCTTGATTATTCTACAATGTTGCATAAAGTGTAAATGATAAACTATACTGTTATTCAAGGACGCAATCCAAATTTTCATCTGAATGAGATAGAAGGACATGTATCTTTCCAAATAACTAGTGGTGGCTTGTTATATCTAAAAGCTAGTAAAGGGTGCAATATTTCTAAACTGTTTCTCATTTTCTTATAAAATGACTACACGCAATATGCTTGTGACCTTTTTGTCTGGAAAATTACCCGAAATTTGATTCTCCCCATATCATTTCACATTCGTGTTATCTTAGGTGCACATCTATTGCTATGAACCTGTCAAGACCAACAAAAAATTTCAAGTATCCTTTAAATACTGAAGAGAATTTGTATTGTTGACTCACGGGTAATAAATAAATAAATAAATAAATAAATAAATAATCCTTTTGGGATGTATTTGAAATCTGCTGTTTCTCTTTATTTCACATTCTAACCAATCTTTAATATCCTATCCCGCCCTTCCCTCCCTGTACTTTCCCAAGCGTTGTACCTTAGGGTAGCTCAATGAAGTGTGCATATATGATAGTTTTAAGACTTTGATTAAGTCCGTCCTTAGGCCTGAAATATATATATATATATATATATATATATATATATATATATATATATATATATATATATATATATATATATATATATATATATATATATATATATATATATATATGTGTGTGTGTGTGTGTGTGTGTGTGTGTGTGTGTGTGTGTTGCTTCCCTCTTCTCCTTTGTGCATGGTAAATACTTTTCTAACTGTCGCCACATCTATTCGAAAATAAATCGACAGAAACGATACAAAATGAAATAAACAAATGGCCCATCAGTTGGTAGGTGCCTCCTTCATTTATTGAGATTATTTTATAACAATAGAATTCCTTAAATATATTTTCATAAAATATTTTTAATGTTTCTAATCTTCTAATTTTTATGAATTAATAAATAATATTTTAAGATATGACTTAATTATAAAAAATGCTTTATACTTTTATAAATAGATTTTGTACAAGTAGTATATTTTATACTTGATATGGACTATAAATTAATACAAGAATTAATTTTCGACAAATGCTATTATTTTCTGAGTTTAAACTACATTAATTTTTCATTAGCTTTTAAAATGAAATATATGGAGGTCGAATGAACACTCGAACATGAATACATTGTTCTGGAAATGCATTTTATACAAGAAGAACCAGACTAATGTTAGCACACAAGTAACCAGGTAGGAGAAAATTTATTCAAAATTGAATCGTTAACTAATCACTTGAGGTGTAATTATCTAAAGCAGAAAGGATATATTTGAAAGGTCACCAGAGCCATCTTTTTATTGATCTAAAGGTTGCTTATGCAAAGAGCTAGTCAGACATTTGCTGAAGACATTACAATTTAAAACATGTTTGATTCACGTTGAGGAAAATTGTGTTAAACAGGTAGGATTTAAACTATTTCAGTTTTGTCCTCCTTTCGTTTTACATGCGACAAATCTCATTGAATATATCTGGTTACTCTACTAGTGAACTGTGAACCGACCAGTCAACAAAAATTTGTTTCACAGCAAATCCCAAGAACAAAGTAATATTTATATTTTGGTAACCTTGAATTGCGTCAACATTATGTACAAAGATAAAAATATGCTGTAGTTTACTTCTTAAGTGACTTTGTACAATTTTATGTTGTATATCACTTATCACTACGAACAAAGGTGTCATGACCATGTCATTAAAAGTAATGTCACCACAAGAGGCTGCGCCTATCAAGCTCCTCACTTATTTTGTATAATAGATGTCTACATCCCAGGAATGATGAAAATAAAAACTATAACAGGCTCATGGGGGGGGGTGTTTAATAAGGTTGTTTAATAGTCTCTATATCAGTACATCGCTTCAAAGTACTCCCTATTCACTTGTACATACATTTCCTATTGATTATCCAATTATTATCAATTACCCATCATACGATGTCAATTTTAATTCACGTTGTGAAATAGTATGCATACACTAGAATCATGCACTTCCACCGCCTGGTGGGTTTCAAAGTATCTGCTTATGATAGTCTTTGATACCTGATATGTCGCTCTATAAAGTTTGATATGCTTTTTTGAGAAAACTTTGGGAAAGCATTTTTCCAAAGTAATTTGGTGTTCTGAAACCAAATCGTTTGATTGCGCACTCTGTTTTTCGATATTTTTGGACCAACGTTGCCCCAAAAGAAAATGGCCGCCATACGACATCTCAAACGCTCATTCCTTCAGTGCGTGTGCAAGTTTGGATGTGTGATAAATCTTTGTTCTTTGGGTCTAATACCACGCTTGTATTGCCTAATATACACTAAGCGCAGCAGAACAAATTATATATATATATATATATATCTGTGTGTGTGTGTGTACACACACACAAACACACGAGAATGTTTCCAACACTTCTTTGTATTAGTTTTCGCCAATTTCAGCTAAATGTATTTATTCAGTTGCTGCTGGAATTGTTTCTACTCTTGAGGGCATCAGGGCTTGCAAGTTTCTTCTTCATGCTAGTGTAATTGTGCAATCTGAATTCACATGACAGAATGCCTCTGGGAAATGTAGAGCAAGTGATAAATGGTTTGCTGACAGTTGTCCATCTTCCATTCCCAGTAGTAATATCAAACTATGGGTTTTGCGTCTTTTGTCCCCATTGGGGACATTCCATCCGTCCTTGCCTCTTCTACCACGACAATTTAACTAAACGAGCATTGCCTATGGATCACTTTTAATTTTATCCGCGGGCGCTTGGACACAAGTGACAAGAGTGATTCATTCATGGGTTTAGAGTCTCGTACGGATTTCAGTGACCCAAAATGTCTTGAAAAAAGGGCAAAACTCCAGCCTTTGATACAACTTGAGTAAAAGCTATATCTACTCTGTTGTGATTGAAGAGACAAACTCCTGCAGAGTGTACAATTTCATGCAAGCTTATGGTAGCGAGCAATACACACAATGCGGGCTAATCGATCAATAGCCCGCTCGTTGCATGAGGATTATTTACCTTTTTTTGTCTGTAGATCCACGCTGTTTCTTTCTCATGCTCGTAACTGTTTGTTATTTCCGATTCTTAACAGTACAATCGCAAACTCGATTATTTTACCCTCGATTGCTGCCGAATACAATGTTTTGATCTTATTGAGACATCTCTTTCAGGTGGCAAGTACTTTGGAGTAGGTGCGTATTTGTGAATGCAGTCGCATTGAAATTAATTGATTAGCACCACCAGAGACTCCGGTTACTCTTGCTACAGCATCGACAGTAATACCTACAATGGTTGATGTTGTCGCATCTGCAGTCACAACAAGGTCGACAGTTGCTGCCGCAGCAAGACAGCAAATACCATCTTCGACCAAACATGTGTGCTTATATTTCACTATCAGCTCGGTTCTCTTAGTACTTTTATCTCGCAGCTGGTGTTCCGCTTCGGTTATTACTGAGGCTTCGTCGTAGTTCTTCTACTAATATTATAATCGCGTATTTTAATTGCAAGACAGGCAGGCTTTGTCCAGTCACATAACCACGCACAGGCGCAATACGTACACAAACTTCTAACTAATTATTCTTTTATACTGGCACAATTTTCACGAAGTTATAAAATAATCTTCCTCCGGAATACCTACATTCTGGTGGTTTGGTACGCCTCTCATATAAAACACATATTGCTCCAGAGCTATTTACATCTAACGATCGTCTTTGCGCAATAACTGTTGCACGAACAAGTACATCCTTGTTGAACGACAATCGAGATTGTATATCAGCTAAGTCAATGTTGATGTAACATATTGTATGGTGAACATACATGGGGGAGGATACATCGGGGAATGCCACTTCTCTTATTCAGAAACAATCCCCGAGAGGTTTTACCTCTGCTGCTGTAGTCAACTTTTGGAAGTTTGACTGAGCGATGATTCCAAGCTGGCTAATAGTTGCTAGTGCACATTAGGCTGAATCCATATGGCAATTTCTAATTGACCCTTTACAAAATTATATGACAGTACATACCGGTTTGAAGCAGATATTCGTCAAGAATTGGAGCATAATTGTTATCAATGTTAACATCCGCTGCTTGCTGATCCAACTCCACGTCTGTAGATTCCTGTAGATTCCGCAACCTCATCGGTTAGATTCCATTACTTATATAATAATGATAAAATCTAATCTTGAACAGAAAGCCAAAAACGGTCGAGTAACCGACAGGATAAACGTTGAGTAATTCAAACTGAATTTAATTTCCGGTGATGTTGATAATGCAACTGTGTAAAAGTGTAAATAATCACTGGCCGGCCTCTCAATAAATGAAATTAAGGGTACAAAACTAATTCGTAGATACCGCTTTTCAGTTATCAACATTCCCATTCGAACCCACGTACCTTTACTTCCAGTTATGTTAACAAAGTATGAACCCGATACACGCACCTTTAAGATGTGACGGTTAGATCTATGACAGACATCTTTAATATGAGAACTTAAAACAAGTCGTCCATGGTAAAATTGTATCTCATTTGGGTTTTCTCCTTCTTTGAGTACTATTCCTGTGATTGCGCTCCCAAAAAATCACTGGAGGTGCGGCCACGCTAGCGATTTGATTAATTATATATTGCCTTGTTGCAATATTGCCTGTGTCTTTGAGACACGCAATTGATACACCACTGTCTCTGATTCCATCTTTTTCAGTGACTTCAGCAAAATTTTCTGCGACATCGGCTTACAACTTGATATTAATGTATTGAATGTTTACGTTCAATGTTTTCAACTTGCCAGTTTGATTTTCAAAAACCACAATCCCATCTGGATCAACTATAACAACAATTACTAGTAAACTCAGTCGAATCAGCTTTCGGGGCAAATCGTTTCGTATTCTCTTCAGCACCGCGTCGTCGAGCTGAGTAACGTCCGTAAAAGTTAATATACCTTATTGTATAATACCGCACGTAATTTAATATGAAATCAATAAGTTTGTGCGGGGTCGGTGAACGCTCCAGTACGGGGTCGGTGAAAACTTCAATGTCAAGGTGACCACATAGGGGACCGTGCTGCTTGAGTGTACTGGCATAGTCGAATGAACCCAACCGATGTTTGCGATACTTAGATAAATAATTCAAAACCTCAACTGGCAGTACAAGTCTCTACGAGTCAGAATACAAACTATGTTGATGTGTTACTACGTATGTGACCCATTGAGTGAGAGGACCTGTTGATGATTCCAGACTGATGATCCAATTTCACGTGTGCGTTGCGCCATCGACGCAAGTTCATCTAGAGTAAAAACACAGCGAAAATGTTTGATCTATTTTGCCATCGCGAGTAAATCAAGATTGGTCAATGGATGCTTGAGAAGCAAGGGTACTATCTTATACAACCGGGTATCGAGAATATTCGATTACTGGAGCCTGGCAATCGATGACCTCTTCCTTTTTAATACGGCCGTCAACCGCCTTTTTCAAAGCCATTCCTGCTGCAGTCCTTAACGTTGCAGAACATGGACTCTTGTAATATAATTGACTTCTGGTCAACCACGCGGAGACATTTTCTGTCAATTTTGCTGCAGAAAGGTTTAGTGCGACTCCACAATTATTTTTCATTGCGTTTAATTTGTACAAGTTAATTTTAGGAAGGCTGATTTTCACTTCGTGATATGATTATTTAAATAATTAACACGTCCAATTATGAATTATCTACAGTTGCATTGATGACTCTCATTTATCCACCAGCACTATCTAACAACATTGACTTGTCAGCATAGCACCGATAGCCACTACCAGCATCACATGCAAGACGATACATGTCGACAACGGACTGTCTGAACAACTCCAGGTCTCCCAGTCGAAAGTAATACGTTTGGTACAGTGTCATGTTCGGAAATCTGCAAAGCAGTTTCGAAGTTTTGATGCGACCACATATTTCTTCAGAAGGTTTTTGGGGACCGTTTAACCGCAAAGAAACCTCAGTCACCTCTATGTCATTTTGATATGAGTTTGGACGACTTGCAAGTTGAAGCGCCACAAACACTTGTTTTATTGCAATAAGACCAAGCAGAGTACTATTTTGCCCAGTAAATTGTCCCACAATAGATGTCGGTGGGTGTGCGTCTGTGGTATATGTTAGAAACCAAAACTTTGACGTGATTCCCGATTCCAGATATGGCAACAAACTTGATCAAATAGAACATGAACAGGATAACACAGGCACCCACAATATTAATGTTTCTAATACAACTCTACCATCGGCAACAGCTGCACCACGCCAAATTGCGTCTTTTGGCGTTTTTCTTGCGGGTTCTGAGGTAATTCTCAAAATGTCAGGCCCGATATGATATTCAACACGTACCAATCGTGTATCATCTGAAATGTAGTCAGGCCAACCAAACATTGATCTTATGGACGACCGTGCAATATCATCCGTACACGTTTGAGATTCATGTCAGTTGCAAAATGGAGTGTAGGTTCATAGGCACGTACATAAATTTTAGAGCGTTTGCCGGTCAACACCGATATTCTTCGTCTAATTTCTTCATTGATCGATTCCATGTCGTAAGCGCTAGAGGGAAGTTCAATAATAAGCTAGTTTGAGCCAGTGTCTGCTGAAAACACAAATGAGTTACTTGGGGCAAACCACCAAACGGTAGGTATCGGATATTAGCCCAACTGTAATACACTCGCATAGATGCTATTGTGATCTCAAGTATTATTGAGTCCTCAACCGTAAAAGGTACATACATGTCACAATTAATCCTGGTTTGTGGATGAGATGGTGATCATCAAGGTCAGGATCTGGGCTGTATTTACAACTACCTGTTGCATCGCAGCATATATTTCACGTAGCATACGCATCATCACAATTATGCCAGAATTCGTAATTGGTTAACGAACTCCGTCATATATATCATGAATATCTTCAACATGAACATGCATCAGCACGCTGTATATGTCTCTGTCCATGCCCTCAGGAACTAATCCCACCAGTATTTCCAATCGATCCTGCAAGACCGTTAGAGTCACACAACCCATAACCAAGATTTTTGCCCATGATTGTATATACATTTTATTGCTTTTTATCCATTCGACGTATTCTTTTATTGGCAAAATTTATTGTATAGGATAGTGTTCTTCTGACCACTTCCTAAGTGTTTCTGCTTCTGCTTTATGTTTGCCCTCCTGTTGAAAGTCTTCTTCTCCTTCTTCTTGTGGGCGAGGACCATTTCCCTCCATCTGAGATTGTCGTGGTTATTCATATACATCTTCATATGCTTCTTGTAGTCTTTTACATTCTTTTTAATGTTCTTGCCGCCTTTCGAATTAGCTATGCCACTCTAAGCCTTCTTTCTCCGAGCTAAAGTTATATTTAGGTTGTCGGGCTTGCCAGTTCATAAATTCCTGAAACTGAAGCTGTGTTTCTTCTTCATGTGTTGTTGGTTTGATTAGGCCATTTCCCTTTTCTGGTGGAGGCACAGGTGAAGCACGTTGTTGTTGTCGTTCTTCTTGGTAGAATGTATTTATTTGTTTATCAACTCACTATGTGTTCTCCATCGTGCTAAATTCGGGTTCAAGTTGTTATTATTTTGCTAGCCAGAACGTTGATTGTTTTAGTCATTGCTGATTATTACGTTGTTCTTTGTCTTCTGTTGCAGCGATTGGTGTAGGTAGTTGCGACCTAGGACATTGTTTCTGCGCATGTTGTTTTGGTAATTAAAGCAGTGGTTGTGGTTGCATGACTTGTTTGCCTACCGCGACAGACATCTGATACATACATGAATGATGTCTGTCCTTAAATGGTATGAAGGGAGGTTTCACAAAGAAAACAATACACCGACACTGAGTGTGATTTTTGATCGAGTACTGAATTTGTATAAGTGTGAAGAGTCTGCTGAAGATGAAGCGTTATTGAAAGCTTTTATGAGAAGGTTTGGCCCACTTGTAGTTTGCTCCAGTCGGTAGGTCTGTAAAAAGCAACGACTACAAGAAATGTTAAGATATCCTCACACATTGTTTCCTTACAGAATTGAGGCGGATTTTTGCAACTGAGACTTGTACTCGGGTGACACGTCTGGTATTCTGGCAAGTACCTCTCCCACATTCTCGTCAAGTACACCAACAGCTTCTTCAACTTTCTCCTTTGGCTTCCTCAATCGCCTGTGGCAAACGTGTGATGGACGCTGCAGATAATCTTACTTCGGTTTCAACAAGCGCTGCCTCTCGTTTTCCGGTTGTTTTGGCAGCATCAGCTATTTCTCTTGTGGGTTTAAACAACGGCGCAAATGTTAGTTCAAACCCGACTGCCAAATCTTCTCGTCCAGTCTGTGGCGATATCAAAATATATTTGACTTCTATTACATTTTGAAGCAATTTTAGGTATTTCTGGGCAGCTTTACGGCATCGCCTCTAATTCTCTTCTATGGTATCACTACCTGATATTTTTATATGATTGCATTTTTGATTGTTAATTGACATAGCTAAGCACATTCTATAGTTACCCACTATCAGTCGTGATCCACGCAAACATGTCACGAAATGCATCCCACTTGTGGTCGGCGGTACATGAATATTTCCAATGCCATAAAATATCATCAGCATATTAGAGTTGGCACGTACCACTCTTGGTACATGGGTGTATTGTTGATGACGTGCGTGTTTTTGTGTTCACTTCGTGAAAACGTGTGAGGGATTGTATTGACATTCAAGCAGCATATTATCGTACACTACAATACTGTTTCATTTATAACCTCATGGTCAATGATTGTTATGTCGTCACGGTGGAAACTAAATCGATGGAATCTCAGCTTGCTGTGATTGACAAAGTCGTCTTAGTGTAGTTGTTACTCAACTCTGTTTAAAAATCACCTGTTCCATAACCATGCTTGGAAAGTTCAGGTGTTGCATATGCGTAGAAATGAATGACGGAAACGTCTTTGTACTAAACCAAGAACATCTTCGAATTTTCTTTTTCGTGATCCCATTAAAATGTTGTCTGTCGTATAATACGATCATATATTCATATTGTGTGAGATGTCTAGGAAAAAAAGTACCAGCAATCAAAGTCGATTTCAAACACGTAAGAGACGAGCAGCATTTGCTAGAACTTGTGCTCGACGCGGAGCAAAGACGTTTACGTATATTAGGAAATCTGCAAACGGTTTTTAATAAAATTTCACTGGCGACGGTCAAATCGTGGCTGCCTTAACAAAGCTACCAGGGACACGACAGAGTAGATATCGAGGTGAGAAGCATCTGTCTGGATACAATTAATGTGGGTCTGGTATACGACTTGATCTACGATTCGAGTCTATCAACCAACCAAGGCCTGGTGAAACACCTATCAATCGCGTTGATGCCGCGTGTTACCAACATTACCTTGCTTATAAAACATGCAGTGATATCCTGGTGCGTCGACACGCCAACGTAAAGCTTATTTATGAACTGAATACAATTAATCCACCATTTGGATAACGAATTGGGATAAAGAATCACACGATGGGTCGTCAAAGGCGGTACGAAACGAATATTGCACTCAGCTGCACTCATTAAATGTAAAATTATACTAATATAAACAAGCAATGTAACCCAAAAGCCGGACATTGTCCAAAATATAACAAAGTCCACGCGAGTACTAGAGAGCTGTAGCTGCCTTGAAACGGTTTGCCAGTGGATGGATGGCCCAAAGAGCGCAGTGGCAAATTTATTTGCCAGTACCAAGAAAGGATGGTTCGATGTCCAAACACCATATGAAGTACATCAAACAGATTTGTTATTTCTTCTGTAATCGACCAGGCCGATTGCGCACCTATAAATACCCGCTCACCATTTTTGATGCGGCCAGCAGATACAAAGAAGCGGAGCCTTCACATAAAACGCTCTGCAAGTGTCGCGGATGCACTCGAACGTATATATGGCTTAGGTCCGCTCAGGTTGTAACCAGTGGATCCTGGCAAGGAATTTATTAGATCTGTAGCTGATATCAGATCAAATATGTGGTGATGGTCAAACAAAATGGGCGAGTAATTGTCGATCATGTCAATATATATCGTGATAAAATCTATTTTGCAACGATTTAATCAACTCTTGCAGAACGGTTATTATGTCATCAGTACGCACAGGAATTACTTATGAGGCCAGAGCGGTGTCAGGAATGAGTACATTACTTCCGTTCGTCATAGGAGCATTAAATAACCCACGACAGAATTTAAACCAGCCAATACATTTGCGCAAATGACCATCACTGTTACTAAACAAATGTATTTAAAAGCCAGCAGCGTTACAACTACTCGGAGACATGTTTGTTCAGTATCTGTATGAACTTGGAGAGTTCGAAGGCTGACAACCACGTCACGCATATAATCCAATATAGTCGAGGTATTCACGATCTCGGAATAAATTGATACTAGAAGACAACCAGGCCGTTACTGTTTGTGACCTTCATCAAGTGGAGCAATACATAGTGGACTTTTTCCTCTGAGCCGAGCATTTGTGCGTGTGGAATTGCAAATTGTTCCACCAGATACGTAACCGCCACCAGGATGTGTGTTAATCGGATCATATTTGCGATGTTTGCTAATTCACGACCATCCCGAAGACATTTCAGGTACAGTTCGTGCTTAACATCTTTCTGCACAATCACTTTTGAAAACCTTTGTCTTTTTTGTGTTTTCTACAGAGCTCTGCGGTCCGACCACAATCGAGTACATTTCAGTTCGCAGTCCCACATACACTCTGATTGGTTTAATTGAGCATTCGTCCTTGAACTTGTCGACCATTTTTTTATTAAACAAGTATGCCCTTTCTGGCGATCGCTGGTATCAAACTCATTCACCAAACTTGGCTGTGCCATGTCAGGGTAGATATCATATTTGAGATATCCATCAGTAGCGATTCAGTGTCAGTGTACAGCATCTTGATTATGTTGGACTCAAAGGTCGGGTCTGCAACGTGCCTTCGAAATCTGTCTTGCTCCTTATGATCGTTTGCGCATATTCTCCCAGGAGTATCCAAACACTGCATTCACCATGAGCTTGAAACAGTCCTTTTCAAATTCATTGATAGCATTTGAGTGTAGGTCCGTATTCATCTGAACAGAAGGAGACATCCAATCTTGCTGGAGAAACCCATGCATTATATTAGAATTTTGGTTACAAGCATCCAATATAAATGCAACTGCAAATTTCTCATGTGCGTTATATATTAGTGTTTGGTCCGAAGACGCGGTACCAGTTCAGTACATTCGGTATATTTGCTGCCTGATTCATACACGATCGAGCACTGCAACACGGAAAACCACGTACCGCGCACCAAAAGCGCTTTCGGGGCTACTGGTAATATTTGTGTGCTTCGTCAAAAAGCTCAGGATATTCCATGTCATCTTCAAAGAAATATCCTCGGTCCTTGTCGATGTTGTGATTTTGCACGTCTTTTTTATTGGTCAATGTGTGCAACATCGATCCACTAAAACCCACCAATCGGATATGGTTGAATCATGACCCACCAATAAAGGTTATTGATATATAAATACACAGTATAACTGTCATGTCGGCAGGGTCATATTCTACCATGTTTGGGTTGTTGGCACAAACCTATATATGATTAGCCATGGATATTCCACAACGAAGTGATCGCTTGATAAGCGGTTCTTGTGAATGTCGGAGAGCAATTCTAGCTCGATTTGGTCTTGGACAAGAATGCTACACAGTCCAAGCTGGTGACGAAAGGTAACGCGTGACATCGAGTTTTGTACAAATGCATGGCAGTGTCACGAAATTTCTCAAACACGTCAGCGATCAGAAAAACATTAATACGTAGATACAGATCATGACAGTCATTGTGTTTTTCCATTCGAATGTGGACCAAACTTTCTTTGCAATTTCATAGTCGTCGGCGGAAATACCTTCAAGTGACAACGATGAATAAAACTCTTTGATCAGTGGCACATCTATTTCAACAAATTCGATCAAATCGTTGATGTACTCATAGGGATACGCATTTTTTCTCGTTAGGTGTTCTCGATGTTCTTGGGGATTACACTTATCGGTGAGTCTGATGTTGTGGCTACTGCTTGAATTATTAAGTGACCATTGTGCCCACGCAGGTTATAAATCACCACAGGGACTCTGGTCTTGTTGGGATAAATTCTCAACTGCAATTTATATGCTTTGTGTGAAATCACGTCTGTACGCGCTAGTGATATGGCCGTGGTCACGGACGTTGGAGCCAGGAATTTCACTTCCATCGCCGAAAAGACTTTGTTTCATCAGTGGACAGGCTTTGCTCTTCAGCGAAAGCTATTTAAACAATCCAGAAGTGAGTTGCTGCGAAAAACGTAAGAATGTTATCACCAGTAATAATGATGCTTGCTGGTGAGTAGGGCTGCTATTGAATTCATTTTGCCGTAATTTCGATAGATCTGAGAAATACCTCAACTGTGCCTGTGAGCAGTTCTTGAATGTTAAATACTTGTACGCAAAGTCTGCATGGATATTTCTTTCCTTTGTTTTTGTTGTGTCAGGTAAGTATTCGCCCAAGATTCTTAGTGCGTTATTAATTCTGGTTCTTCCTTTCACTCAACGGTAACAAATCAACCTGGTTTCGTCCGTATTGACCATGGATGATAATGGCAGTGGATGAAAGTGTTTGTCATAAGCGAACACATTTAAAGCGATACCTGACTTAAGTGTTACAAATATTTTCAATGTTGCTTTGGTAGTCTGCAAGGGAAAGTCTATATCGCCAAAGTTGAGTTCACCAAGGTGTTTCTGATATTTTCGGGGCATGTTTTAGTTGCCATCAACTAGATATAGCGCCGACAAAATTGCCGATTCAAAAATCTGATGTCAGAGTTTTCACGTTGATAAGTGACCTTGGTGGAACCCAGTTTGTTTTTGCTATGTAACTGAATCCACGAAACGGGTCATAGAGCGATAAAATGACATTGGCTTGTAAACATCTTTCGAGATCCATCCCGATTTTAGATTGGTGTATTTCTACAGCCTTTCGAAAATCTTTTAAATGTCTCTATTTATGCCATCATTGATGATGCTACTGTCTTCGTGCTTCGGAAACAGGCGAACATAACTTTGAATCCATGGTGTAGTAATTTTAATTCATCCTTGTCATGACTATGGGGCGTAACCCAATGCGCGCAAAGAACAATGTATGCCTTGACCCCAGCTTCTTCAAGGATTTGTAACAAAGTTACGATTGCAGGAATTATATTTATCAATAGCTGAAGAGCTTGTTTGCCTGGTGTGCATGTGTGTGGGATAAAGGTTACGTGACTTTCCAACTCTCCGCTATGTTTCTGAAATTTGAATTCTGGTACTTGTGATTGTTGTGTCTAAACACGAATGTACTCAGCCGCTTTCGTAGCAATAGCAGATGCGAGATGACATTTTTGTTCATCCTCAAGCAAGAAGACCGGTTTATTCAAATGTGTCTAATACCGCAAGGATGTCAGCTTTCTTGCGCCTAATGATATTCCCAAATTATATGCATGTGCAATCGGCATTGTAATATATCAAGAGTATTGGTATAGGAGCGAATTCAATATTGTTGGTTTATCAGCGAATTCAAAACCTGAGATTCATCGGAACACTAAACATTTGGACATGGGAATGAACTTTCAGGAATTTCGGGGGATTTAATTCAAATTGCTATAAATTACTTTTACATTTTCGCTTTGTATTGTATGGAAATAAATTATTTATTCAATGTGACTTAGTCTAAGGACATAAAGTCGTAGCAAGAAAAAGAAAACATTTATAAAATTCATATGATTTTGTAGAAAGGAGATGATAATATTTGGACTTTATCAAATAAGACAATTATTTTCTCAAAATAAATATTACTATGTATCTATCTGAATATTTATTTTCATTTAACGTTTAAACATGCACGTATATTCATATCCAGTAATTCATGAAGAAAGAAAGAATGAAAGAAAGAAAGAAAGAAAGAAAGAAAGAAAGAAAGAAAGAAAGAAAGAAAGAAAGAAAGAAGGAAAGAAAGAAAGAGAGAAATGTTCACATGTCACCTTCGAAGGTTTTCGAAATAATTGGTACGGCGAAGAGTACCCAGGATAAAAAGATCAGATATTTTCTTGCACACATCTTCCCACAAGTCCACCGAAAAAGCAAATTCATATCTTGAGTAAACTGCCTTTTCAACCAAAATTGTATTGTTCACTGATGAAACGAAACTACAAATGTCCATTGCAGAACACAATGCATTGTTTTTACTGTTGTTCTAGCGATGAGTAAGCCGGACTTTGAACGCCTAGAAAATATGAACGAAACATACTTTCTTCAAGTCTGAAACATATGGAAATTTTTTATCTATTTAATAGTATTCAGTAGCTGCTTGCCTTTCTCTACATAGTTTCGTTTGCAGTTATTGTATAATTAGGCCCATTTCCACGAAACTCCTCAACTTGAGTGCTCAATGAAACAAAAATAGCGTTTGGCATATGTTTCATATTTGCCTCATTGTTGCAAAATACACTTTAATTATTTATTTTATACACTGATACTTTTGAATATCTTGTATTTTAAATTAATGTTTGAAATTTCTATCGTAAGTAATCAGAATTGGACTCTGTGCGTCTACTCTCGTTGATGAGATTAGTAAATACAATCTTCGAGATCAAGATACATAAAATTATAATTAAAAAAAACAAACGGCTTGATGATAGATGTGAAAGCTTTAATTCCTTGCTTCTTATCTGTATCTATAAACATGATTATATGAAATACATTTATAATCTAATGCAACATGATATAGAAGTATTATTCACACCTAGCTGAAATCAAGTCATAATCGCTAATAAAGTAAAGACATATATCCCTATATTATACATTGCATCTTAACAAGGAACAACCACAACTTAACCGCTGTTTGTGCGTTGCAGAAGACCCAGCTTGATGCGCAGGATACATTTTCCTCTCTATATCGTCGTGCCCCTAAATCGGCTGTTGTTGTGATGTGCGCGCAGTTACCTTTGGCATCAAGCACATCATTAAGCACATCACAAACTTTGAAGTAAAAGGAATCATTGCTCATGATGTGACGGCAAAAGACAAAGTGTGGGTGGCTCTGCTTGCGTCCGAAACCGTTTTGTTAGATACGTATGAGCTCAGCCCTTCGCCGACTGTATATTTGTCTACCGCATTTACCGCATATTTAATGAGAGCGCTGATCTGACCAACCCATATTTATCACACTTGCATCTATATAAATAAGACGATATTGCCTGATCACTAAACTTAATTTTAGATTTGGCTGTGCTTGTAATTACTACTGCCTTCATTTTCATCCTTTATACTTTGTACACCAGGTGGACAGCGTTAATGATGATTGCAGACAAAACATTTTAACTTTGTACAAGCACGGTGATATCTCCCAGCATGCAATGAAAGTCAAACATGTTCTCTGATTTCACGAGAAACCTTATACACGTGGGCCTTTGACGTCACTGCGATCCTCCGGAAACCAGTGAGTAATGGTGGTATATCAAAGAGTACACTGAGGCTGATGATGCCTTGGGGATCTTAACGATCGCGATACAATCAGTGGTGCGTAAGTGATGAACAAGAGATTAATGAAAAACGTATTTGACTAAGTTGACCCTAAGGATGCTTGTCGTTAACCTGATACCAGGAATGTCAGCCGATCATGCGTACAGGCCAATCGTCCTCTTTTGATCTGATGCCCAACTTCACGATTCGGAAACGTGGGAGTGCAGCACTAAATGTATATGTTTACTATCCATGAGATTTAGTGCCAACGTTTCATAACTTTGTTGATTTTACCGTGAGTTACTAATGGCGACAGTGTTGGAAGCGTCTTGAAGACATTTTCAGTTCCAGCTCTAAATATGTTAAGAAAACTGAGGTTGTCCCTGAAGACACGATTGTCTTGCCAGTAGTCCACAGCGACAGATTACGTTTGCGTTTCCGCGATACAGCTAATCCCCATCTAACCACTACAAACCCATTTAACTTGCATATAACGATGCTTATAAAGCAGTTACCGTGCTGATATATTCAGAAACACGAGACTTGCAATAATTTCGTCTCAACATGCTCCTCGATGCTGAATATTCCTTACATGTAGAAGCTGAATAACGGCGCGCTCTCTAGAAAAGGTAAAAGCGATGAATGGTGTTAAGACCACACTAAGTGTTGTCACTCCAGGCACTGATGCGGCATATATTGGAATATTGTCAACAATCATTTCTGTAGCCAACGCAGCTGCGTTTGGGATCGCACCTTGAAACTGTTGTCTAATCTCTGTAGCTGGAAATTGTATCGTCCTCCGACTAACAACAGATAAATGTACGATGATATCCGCGTCTTAGTGCGAAACTGCTTAACACAGTCGCAGAGCATATATCTAGGGAAATACGCGAAAAATGGGTTAATGTTTATCCCGTGTGAAATCGAGAAATACACAACGGTTATAAATAACATACGAGCTGCGTCGCATCAGACATACACTTTGGTTGTAATCGAGGAAGGGGCAAAAACAATATTTTATCTGGCTTATTGCTAATAATTGTTGGGCAGTAGATAACCGTGTCTTTGCAACATCAGAGTTTCCACCTTACAAGCTTTCATCCACATACATTTTCATTGATCTACATGAAACAACGAACAACAGCGCAGTCCAAAGACTGTAAAATAACTATAGACTGTTTGATCGGAAAGGGAAGGCAGTGAAGGCTTGGCTATCATACCCAACTATATTGTCCTTGCTCTTCACCATGCTTCCACATTGGTTCACCGGGATCTAAGCAAAATACATTTTCTACATCTACATCAGGACTTAATCAAGTGGCTACAGTTTGCAGCTAATGAACTAAAAACGGCATGCTAGTTATTTTAGTATTTTGCTGATCACCAAGGTTATATTATTTAGTTTATACAGATAGGAGTGTTCGTTGAAGATAAGAGACAGATATGGTGACGAAGAATGCCATTATATGAATAGTTACGATTACAGATTCCAAGATGACGTTGTAAGTTGTAATATATCGCTCCACGAGTTTTATTAAGACATACTTTATTCAACTATATTGTTCACTACTCTATAAATCTAAAATATTCAGATGTTACACATAGGAGGATGCTCTGAAGATTTACAGATGGTTAGTTAGTGTCGTGGAACTGTACTAGTTCCATTGTCTCGAGAAAAAAAAGATCATTTGATCATTGTTCTAGACGAAAATGTTGTATAGGATTATAATCATTTCGCAGACAAGATCAACATTACACGGACTTGAGTTTTTGCTACAAGAATTCGAATGCTGATTTGAATGGTTTGAATGCAGTCTGGTGTCAGGTTACGAACTCAGCTCAATTTCTTTTATCGCTACAACAACACGATATCAAAAATCTGCTGTTAAGTTTTTATCGCTTTTCATTTCTTATCTGCATACTTATTCATTTTCTTTTTCGTTTCGTCTGTTTGGTCATTTTTATTCTTTTGCAATTTAAATATGTGTCGCATGTCGTCATGATCTTATACAAACTACAAAACTATGATTATGTTTGTTCAAATATTTATTCAAATATCTGTTCTAAAAATATTTTCCAGTAGTTCTATTGAGCGTTGTTTATATACAATTAATACATGTCTTCGTTAGTTTATTACCCACTTATGTAGCAAATCTGACCAATAAGTTACCACCCATACCTTCAGATAATATACATATCAGTAAAACAATCTCACAAAACAAAAGACAGATTTATACTATTATCATTGGCAATGATGCATGTTATATGCAAATACACAATTTCAGATGTATCTTTCTTTGACATTCAGTTTCATAGCGGCTATGATATTTATGATAAACCATCCAATTTTGCTACAATCAGGATGAAACGGGCGTTGTTAAACAATGCCTGGATTTGTGCTTAAATACACTAGCTGTTTGGCTAGGTGATTACTGTGACTGACAAGTAGCGACTGGTTAGTTCTTATTCTCGTATAACATTCGCATAGATAGATAACTGGGCGAATACACTTATCAGCTTTCCGTTTGTCAGAACTAGAATTAAGGGCGATGTTTAAAATGATCTCAGTATAGAACTAAAAGGAACTTTTATTCTTCATGGGTGTACTTCGGCATGCCTATATGTACACCTGCTAGCAACTGTCTAGAGTGAATACCTACTAATAATGGACACATGTTTATCGTAAACAGCAGGGAATAATTGACAAATAAAATTTGAATTGAAATGTGATTTACATAAAATGCAAGTTCTTTTTGTCACTGTATTTATGTGTTTCAGATCTTGAGGAGTTATAGATTTATTGATGCTTTCGCATATTTGAAATGATGTTATCTTGTTATAGATACTTATGTGACACAAGAAACATTAACATGTAAGAGTGGGGTATATATATTTGACCGATTTAAATTATCGAAACCGTACTTGTGGATGGTTATGTAGAAATGAGGTAATTTGTCGCTTTGACCGCATTTAGGTTGTTATTAGCAAAATCATTCGATAATGCCTGACATGTAAAAAAGAATTGTGTAAAGGTTTTTATAAAATCATTGTGTGGTATTTTAGAATCAGATGGTTGCAAAGATAGGGCTATTTTGGTAGAGCGATATGCTCAATTACTGATTTAATACTGACATGATTGGGTAACCAGCAGTATATTATATTGTGAGCTGTGCACATCTGCATGTGTAATGAGAATATTGGTAAACAATTAGAGGTTACTGTATTGTATGGGGAAATATGAACTAGTTTTTCGGAAAATAATGCACAACTTTCCCATACAAATGCAGTAAACGTTTTATTATATGCCCACATTGTTTAACTAACTACGGCTTAATAATAAAAGACATTACAAGAAACAATGTAATCTAATTTATTCTTTATTTCAAAATAAATTCACAAAGGTAAATTCATCAATACATAATAGTATTCATACGCATATAGCTCCGCAAAAAGCGACGTTTTAACTTGGTCGCTCGTTCTACATCAGTTCAAAAGTAATTGTCGATTTTGTTTACTTATAATTGAAACTTAGTCATATTGTGAATGAATGCGCATGAATGTTGTTCTGTGTTGATATATATTTGCATATATGTAAGTATATGTATTACCATTCTTATTAAAAACTAGCGAAAACATACTTATGCTCTGTCACTTGCATCTCGCCGTTGAAGGGACTACCAGCTATTACTTATATCATACAGGTAGTCTTCTGGCTCTAGCCTATATTGTATCTAAAACGTTACACGGGGAAAACTGAAAAACAGCTATTGTGTCACACTCCATTTACCCAGCGGAAATAATAGTTTTTCGTCTTCTTAGATTATTGGCTCTGATGCTTTTAGTTTCCTACGAAAACCATCATTCGCATTTTTTTACTCCAAAAAAGTATTTTGACAAACGTGTAAAACGCTACGTCTCTGATAGATATGCGATATAACTTGGCCTCATTATGCTTTTATATGCTATATTACTTTAGACCCTAGAGAGCACTCGTCATAGTCTTAAAAATTCTACTTGCGAAAACATATGAATATTCTCCTAAATAACTCTTTCTGTTATCAAAACGGTAGTTTCAATTAGTGCGTCTCTGGCGTTTGTTGAAATTGCGAATATAACGTTCATTCATTTGCTTGTTTATAAGTTTCGTTTCAGAGAACTCGTCCACATCGTTATCTTTATCATCTGTACTTTAAAATGGACGAAATATCTGCTTTAGTTCATTTACACATTTAATTAACCAAACCAATACTACACGATTTAGACAACGTAAACTTAACGAAGACAAAAATAAACATATATTAATGGGTTTTCAAACTTTTTATTGTGGAATTTATATCGAAATGATAGAGTAGGAAAACTTTATATAGTTGAATTTATTTGGTTACGATATATTTCAGGGCAGAGCTATTACCCTATTTTCTGCTCACAATATCGATGCTTCTTTCGGCAAATAAACTTTTCTACTTTGAATTCCACTAATGAAGGTTCCAGTAGACTTTTCACCATAATTTGAGCCGTCAGCATAATATCTTCTTATTCTATTTAAATTTTTAGCGACGTTCCGTATGAGAGATATGGAAAATGGGCGGATTTTTTTTAAATGGATTTTTCTGTCTACCAGAACAAACTTTTTATTGGGTTATTTTAGAAGCCAATGATATGTCCCAGAAAGAAACTATGTTTGTATTTTCGCACAGTCAATTTATATATTGTCAAGGTACGAAGATATTATATAGTAGCAAAGAGAGAAAAAACAATTTGTTTATTTTTGTATAAAGTTTGTAGTTGGGTTGGAAAACAAAAAAGCAGGATTTTATGTTGTGAAGATAATATTTCTCTCTGCGATGGGGTAGTTGTGGCTCAGTCACTTCATCCAAAAAACGATCAGCTAGGAATTTTCTAAACGCTCTTAAAGGGAGTTATAGTGATAATGAATCGGGTCAAGCATATCTAAAGATAATTTCCTGACTGAACCATACACAATACACCCATAGTCCAGTTTTGATCTAATAAAGATTCTGCAAAGGTTAATAACCCATGTTAAAAAGAAAATATTAAATTGATAGTCTCCAACTATCGAATGAGTCTTGCATTGATCATTCGTTCCATCGTGTTACAGGCACAGCTCATCAAAGCGATGGAACGGTTATTGATTGGAACTGTGCTATCTTTATTTAGATTAGCGCTGGCATTAAAGTAGCCTACGTCCAAGGTTTTGGTACATTACTAGTGGTCCATAAATTAACGAAAATTACCCAAAGAACGATAAGTAAAGGATCTTGTAGGTGCTAAATAATAACTTGTAATCTATCAAGTCAGGCCCGGTGCACGAATCATGGGCCTTGTCAAAATAATTTTCCAAAACGTTGAAAATATAACTTTGTGAACTATTTGACGTAAATTTTAAATGTATCTTCTCAGCTTTCGGAAATCTGCTGAATAATTTCCACAATCATTTGCTGTGTCAAGTCTGTAATTGAAGTTTTTATTATTGAAGGTTCGATGTAGGAAAGAGTAGTTATTTCCTGTACCGATTATTTTGTGGATCGTGTCTAATGCATCATTTTATAGATGTACATGAGAGTTTAATGAAGAAACCAATTTCTCCTATGATGTTCTCTAATCCTTACTTCAGTTATCCGATGTCGGATGATTGTTAAATTGTATTAATTCTTCAGGGCCTTGTCTGATGTAACCTTCATAGTTTAACGTGAAACTTTGGTTCTTGAAGGATTAGCAGATTATTTAGGAATGGAATCGTCTTGTTGTCTCTACTAAAATAGACATAAAGCCTTGAACATGATTATTTGTGTTTATAGATGTATCTCAGTTAGGTCTAGCTTTGGAAAACTGTTTCAGACTTGACCCAGTTGGCCTGTTTTGATTTCCAAAATTAAATTGACTCATCGATGGTATAATTAATATTTTATGTAGGGAAATTATGAAATGTTCGCTGCTGTGAAGATCAGCAGCTATCTTCCAATCGTAATCCAATATCAAAGAGAGAGGTTATTTATTATATGCCTGGCATTATAACGATTTTGGTCCTAGCTCTGAAAAACCATTGCCACACAAAATAATTTACGTTGTCAAATTTCTAGGTGTGTTTTCAATTCATTCTTGTTGAATTATATTTTCTTTAACAATAGATGCGGAAGATTGCGGCTTCGAAACACGCCCGAGTCATTCCAAAGAATTATAAAAATAGTACTAGCAGGTTAGAGTTAGGACTAGTCTCAAGGTGTCAGGACTGGGTGGAACATAATTCTACATGTCTGCTGCATGATGCCCCATTGCTATAAATTGCTACTCTGCAGGCTACAATTGTTAAAGCTAGAACTAGCTGAATAAAATTGTACAAGCAGTCTTTAAGGAATTATGGCCGAAATATGCTAGACCCATGGTATTTAAATTGAAAGGTGAAAATGATGTTACAGAAATCCATTTATGCCAAATATATATGATAGAAAAAAGTTTGAAGACTATGTTAGAGATCGCCAAGAGAACCACAGCGGGACCACTCATAACGAGTTCAGTTTAAATATTATGTATGTAAAATTAAATCTGTTCTCCAATTATAACTTGTTAAAATGCTCGGTAAGGCTCTTGAAAAAAAACAATCCAGATGGGATGGAACTACTACTAAATAAGGATGACAAAAATATGCTTCATTTAGCAAGGAATTCATTGCTGTGGAATATAAATAAATAACTGCAAAACAAGAAAGCCAATACACTTCTGATCCATAAGCCAGGCTAAGAATTTTAAGTATAACAGGTTCTTTGAGGTACTTAAATCATTTTGGTGCAATTAAACCGAAATTCCCTGGAAAAGGAAATCCGTCCAAACAATTTCGGTATAGCAAATAAAACAACGTTACCTCTATATATATATATATATATATATATATATATATATATATATATATATATATATATATATATATATGAGATAATTACCAGTATGTACGCTATGCAATTTCGCAATTATAACTTGATGCATCTTTTTTAATACTTTTATGACTGTTACAGGAAAGAATATAAACATGTCAGAAATTGTATAAATATATGTATAAAAGCCTGTAAGAAACAGTAGCACAGATCTGTTTGATTAGCTAATAATGTGAGCTTAACGATATCTAGTATAGGCCTTGAATATTTGATAGAGTAGGACATATTCCGGTTGACAATCGCCGAGTTAAGACGTGGAGTTAGCTCGATGCATATACATTGTGTTTTGTATATTTAATTTATTTTGTATACATGAACTTTGTTTTTGTTTGAGGATAACGTTTTGGTGCTTACCTACTTTATGTCTTCCTTTTAAGTTATATATAAATGCTTACCCGGGTAAGTTCAAGATTTAGGGTTGCTCATTTCCTTAGAAGGTTTTAGAACCGAACTGGTGCACAATATGTGTAATTTTAAATTAAGATGATGCAGTATTTTTTTTCAGAAACAGTTATTGTCAAGTTGGAATTTGTATTAGTTTAACATGACAATATTATTCATTCATATTTTAATGTCAGTCTGTAATCGATGTCAGTGATAATTTGAGATGAATCATTTATTTAAATTATTCATTGGCACTACAATGTGCTCATTGACATTTTGGACTAAAACACTATTTTGTGATTATTGAGAATTCAGTGATACCTTGGATGCTATTAGTGTGATTCGGCAAGGCCATTCATATATCGGCATATCCAAGAGAATTCATACACAAACACATTCAAGATTGAAATTCATTTGGAACACCGATGGAATTCATTCCGAACAATCAAAATGACTGTACTTTTTATGCAACGTTTAGGATTATTTGGAAATTAGTTCGCAATACTGAACGTTCCTATTCAATTTTCTTTTCGTGTCTTAGAGATATCAATTATTTGTTTCTTGATTTGTGCTGTTCGATTACTTGACATCTTGCTGCAAAATGGCGACATTATCGAGAGTAACTCGACATCCGATGATGAAATAAAAAACAAAAAAGTTATGGCGATTAAAAAAGGTTATGGTCCTCCTCATTCATTATCTATCTTACCCAAACAATTTATGCGGTTGGGTCAGGAAACTACATATATCAGTAATCAACATAAAATCTGCAAGTGGTCATACAATTAAATCTGTTTGAAAATACATAAAATATTGATAACAGTTGGATATTAGTAGTGGAGTTTCCACTGCATGAAGAAATCTTTGCACTTCAAATCAGAAACGTAATGCGTTACTTCAAAACTCATTTAAAGATGAATGTAACGGAAAAGCAATAAAGGAATGTGTTTGTGTTGAACCTAAACTAAAATGTACCCAGTTATGTTTGATAGTAAACACATTGATAACGTAATTGGACCTAAAACACCATCTCCTTGTAGACTTATTGATTATTAATAATGAGCAAACAGATGAAATACATACTGTAAGAAGCCTTAATCAAAACAATTCATGTATACAAAATTAACCAAAACAGCTCTCTCACCTTCTAATACCAAACATTTATTTCAGTGATATAATAAATGCATTACCATATGCCCATTAAATATTCATCAAAACAAAAACGATATTGACTATAAAAATATATTCACATTTTAAGTCATTTTTAGGTATTGTTTTATATTTAATATGCTTCTGTCTATTTAATCCATTATTTTTAAAGATTTTTCACAGTTAATACGTATCAGTCCTTTAATGCGAGTTTGTTTTTCCGATTTTGCTTCATGTTATTTTTTAGTAGGAATCTATTTAATAACAGCATATTTTACAGATTGCTTTTCAAATTTATAATACATAGGTCGTGTTTTACAATTACGGTATTAGATTCAACAATCATAAACAAATACTATTTAGAGCCATTCAAATAACATCTTTCTAATTTGGGTAACCAAAATCTTATTTTTTATAATAATCACTTTTACTTTGACAACATAGTTTTGCATTAAATGGTTGTTAATAATAGTTCTAAATAATTAGCAATATATAATTTATTTTAAATTTTAAATTTTGACTATATAAATTGTCCACCGAAATTCACCACAAATACTATGCTCATAGAGGGCCATAAATTTGCGCTCCAAAACTGAAACTTAGTTTTGCAGCTACCAATATAGACATTATATTTGCGCAAAAACATTCATCCCTTTGTTGCGCCAAAAAATGGACTATCAATTTGTGCAAAAATGGTCACTTTCTCCTTTCGTTATCTACTAACGCCCTTTTGTAATATTGAGAGGAGGCGTAGAAATTGCCTGATTAGCAGATGGTTTTGCACATTCTGAATCCACTAGATTTTTTCTTTCAATTCTAGCCCTAATAATATAAAACGCGTAATTTACAATTGTAAATGATCACATTACGATAACGCAAAATTCTGAAAATCCGTCTAATCCTGACTTATATTGTACGGTGATTTTAAACGTTATTGCATCAGCCTACGATCTGCAATAATATAAATTATGAAAATGAATTGTGACTCTAGACCAAAGTATGTGCTGATGTTCGAGAAACCCGACTTAGATTTAGTCAAGCTTTGCTGAAGATAAATATTTTACAAACAAGATTTTTACAATATATGAAGTACTGTTCATTCTCTGAAAATTTGTCCCGAATGCAGAGGCTTTTTTGGTATATTATGCACTGTATTTGCTCCCTTGCACCATTTGGCAGTGAAGAATATTTTAGATTCACACTAATATGTCTGTTCCAGAACATCAATATTTTATATTTTCTATGCTGCATTAAGTTATTTTCCTTTCAGCGAAAACGCGTGCAGTCTTTAATTAAAGCTTGGACGCGATATAAATAAATATGAATGATCTTTCCCCTTCTCTCTCTTATGTAATCAATTATACTAAAATGTTGTCTTTCTCTTTCATTTCCATTTTTTAGAATCCTCTCAGCACATTCATTCTTAAGGCCACAACCTTTTCAATATCAAAACGTGATAGCCAACCTGCCTTGTTTCTCGGTTTGTGCAATGCACTCAGCGAATCTGAGCTGTAATATTTTCCTACTTTGCGACACTTTGTGACAGATTGGGGTTAATGATTACTGTAATATAATCAATTATATGAGACATTCCCCACTTGCACGATTAGTACATGCATACTAATATTTATTTTTAAAATTAAATAGATGACATAATTTTAACATCAATTGTCAAGAAAGTTTTGACGCATTCAGATTTATATCTCTAATCACAATTGTTATTCTTGCTAATGCTGCTCTTGTTATTATTTTCCTGGTGTGAGTGGTTCGATCTTAGTCATGCGAACTTGTTATAACGATAAATAATAATATTCACTTTTGTTCAGATAATAATGTGAAAATGAGTGCAAACATGAGGAAATATAAAAACGAAATAGTGGTAAAACATATAAAAATAACGAGCAATATTTACGATAATTAAGACATTATGTACGGTTTTTCAAAGAAATATAATTTATCTTTGTAAATTTAGGGAGTATATACTGACTTACAATAAAATCATAGTTTCAAATTAACATATTGTTTTCAAGAATTATATGGTCTTAAAATTACTTTATCTGAAGGATAATCGTGTGTACTAATTTATTGGTGTTCTCTCGATGACAAAAGCTGGTATAAATCAACGATCGTATGTAATTTGACAGATACGTGGATAATATTGATTATTTATTGCCCCCAAACTGAAATGAATTTAAACAATGTGGTTAAAAATGTTACTATTGTAATACATCGTTAGAACTGGTTAAACTAAATATCAGATTACCCAGGTTCAGTTACCGAGGCGTTTCCTTGGGCAAGGCACTTTATTACAATTGTATCGGCGAAAGTGCTAGATAGGCAGAGTGTACCACACTCTGTGTGCTTCAAGTTCATTGATTATAAACCTGTATGATAATAAACCTGTATGGATACAAATAAACCTGAAACAGGTAAACATATTTAAACACTTATTCTTATCAAATTAAATAACACAGATCTTCCAGGAAACGTTGGTATGCCAAAACTTCATAGTATACGTTTCTCTCTGTATCGTAGCAGATTTATCACTATCAAAGTTTAGCGTATGATAATAAAAAATGTATAATGGCTTGCATGCGATTATTTTAGTTTTAACGCGATATATTTTAATTTCTTTAATTTATTTGACAGATTATCTTAGTTAAGGTGAGTTAACTAATTTGTGCATTCAATATAAGCGCAGATTAAACTTAACTGGTTGTAACTCTCTAATCCATCCCCAGGGCAGAATCATCTTGAAAAGACAACATCACATTGCTTGCGAAGTCAACTAGACAGAATTAGATCCTATTTAGATTAATAACACTATAATTTTATGAAGTGGATTTTATTTTGTAAGACACGTAGCCCCTTTTTATATTTTCTGCATTTGTAGTCTAATTTTTTGATGATATATCTCTCGGCCTCTCTGTCTGTCTCTCTCCTCAATATCCTCCTCAGCAAGACCATTTTAATTTCGTTAATTTTAGCTCTTTACGTCGTTTTTTGGTATTTTGTTTATCTAATCCTTGTATCAGTTTTTATCTGTTGTACACGTAACAATTTACAACTAATCACCACATTTATTCTGCAGTGTTGCATGAATGTACCATTTATTTGTGAATTTTAAGTTAAATTACTGTTAGATGCCAAATTGACTTCTTAGAAAACAATAGTGTCGAAGGCAGCATGTTATACAGGAAATATTATATCTTCAAAATATCCATATACATAGTGTCGAAGATGTACTGGACTTAATATATTGTTAAAAGGTTTCTTATTTTATTCGAATGATTCTATTTTTATGGTTTGTGTCGGTAACTTATGTTCTAATGGATACATTGAAATTGTCTCTGGTAAAAGTATTCTTTACGTTAATGTTAAGTGGATGATTTAAACAATGCCACGATTGCAGTAATGGTAAAAATATAAAATTCGAAACAAGTATAAATTACATCATGATCAACATTTATTTGGTTTCATTGTCCATATTTTGTTGACAATCACATATGCCAACTTGCAGTCTTTTAATCTGAACCTGGTTTTCAAATTTTGTGCAGTTTAGTTGAGATCAGTTTTATAATTTGAATACCTCTTTTAGTTTATTCTTATTACTCTACAAGGACAGTTTCTACGTTCTGCTGACTTGTAACTTGTAACTTCTTTACAAAAATTATTATATTAGTTACCTATGAAAATGCTTGATGCACTTACTCCTTGTAATGGACAATATCTAAATATTCTTCTTTGTGCTCCATTGTAGTTACGTTCCAACACTCTCACATTCTCGAAGGCCAGTATCGTTCAAAAACATAAGAGTTCGCAGGCTATTTAATTATGCAATATATGTGTTATTGTAAATGCATATCTGATGGAGAGGTGCTCGTTCGGCACATCGTTAATGGATGAAAGTTAATAGTTCAGTCGCGATATATTTTCTGCTAATTCCCAACTGTTAAAAGATACATACTGCCACTTCCATTTCACTAGAAGTGAAACCTTTAACTTGCTCTGTTTGGCCATATAAAGATTTAAATCAGGTAGTCGTAAATTATCCTCTCTGTGACCAATCTTCAAGTTACTACACTGTAAAGCGATTGTGTCAGCAAAGCATGAATGACAATGTCTACGACTAGGTTATATTTTTACAGGGGAAGTGAGTTTAGTCTAATAGATAAGGAGAGTTTTGCAAATAGGAATGGATATCGATACCGTAACTCGAGGAAACAATTTGGATTCTCAATATAGGAGGCATGACAAATTATATAA
This sequence comes from Sinohyriopsis cumingii, assembly GCA_028554795.2. NCBI lineage: Eukaryota > Metazoa > Mollusca > Bivalvia > Unionida > Unionidae > Sinohyriopsis > Sinohyriopsis cumingii. Next base: position 47,566,571 of record CM068840.1, on the reverse strand, counting down.
CCTGTGTGTAAATATGTGTTTCTCCATGCATTTAACTACCTTGATCCCTTTCGAGATATGCACTTCTTTTTACCGAAGGAACTGAGTTCAAATAAAGGTTTTAATCCAGCGATCAACATTCTTATTCACGTCTCACTGATTTGAGGAATATCGAGTCACTTCAGTCCCATTTTCTATATACGGATTTGCAACTATACGCTGTAATATAATTGCTTATTTTCCAGGACAGTGAACACTTAAATGTCACTGGACTTAAATGTACAAAGTAGTTAATTGTAAATACAACACTAAAACCGAATAAAAAATAACTAACCAAAAACACGTAAGATGGTCTATCTAAATCGTTATTTTTTATCGTATTTGAAATTATTGCTAGTTTTATATCCCTTTACCAATGACTTTAGGAAGACACTTTAATTTTTTTAGCATGACAGGGCCACCTGGTTTAATTTAAAGAGTCAATTATATGCTTGTATTTTTAAAACCTTTGGTGTATTAATAAATCTACAATAACCGTTCATGGAAGACACACATCGAAACATATTTCTCTGCTAACCTTATTTGCTGTACAAATGAGTCTGGGTCTTTAACACTTTAATCTAATTTTACTCTTGATATATTAGGCCATATAATGTCTTACTTAGAAACTTTACTTGATCAAGATTTGCCAAATCATAACTATGCAGCTACCTAGTATTAGAAAAACTGTAATACAGAATTACAGACAGACAGAGAGCTACTCTCATGCACCTTCCCAACATATATTAGGTTTCTGTTGCACTTACTTACCTAATCGTATCCTATAGAGTTTACTTCAAGTAAAGTTCCGATTGTTTGCACAAAAAAACTATTTTCGTACTAGTCAGTCTCCCCCTACACTGACAATAGATAATGTAATATATTTGTATATGGTACTCGATGAGTTGTATTTTTCCATCACATCACATAACCATTTTAGTCTTACTTAGCTGGATACATAGCGTAGGTTTGTTCTCGAAACTATCAATTTGGTGTCTAGAAATATTTTGCATTCTTGGTTTCTCCAAAGGTCCTAAAATAGGGTGAAATTGGGAAGAACTTTGACAAAACATGGACACAGATAATGTGTGTAAAATTCTGAAAACGTGTCCTAGAACCAGTCGACAATAACAACTGCCTCTAGGAATTCTATCACTCTATTTATCTATTAATTCAAATGTGATTTCTACCTTTGCACTTAATCATATATCCATTTGTCAAATTTTAAGAGAGAAAGATTTACAAAGATTACATTCTGCGACTCAAAAAATTAAATGATGCAACAGATAACGTATTTTGAGTATATTTTGTATTGTTTGTTACATGCGAATGGAATTGACTAACCTATATAGCTAAATGAAATGAAGCAGTCATGTTACTTTCCGATGTAAAACATAACAAAAGGCTGGGAACGGCTTATCAATCAATTTCCAATTCATACGCCCAAAGATCTCCATTGCTTGAATAATTAGATATATAATGAAAAGAAGAAAACGAAAACATTATCTGATATGCAACGAGTACCATACATTAAGCTCCACTCCTGCAATATCAATAACGTGTCCCATGCTTTTCACTTACAGAATTAAACAATTTGATCTAATTAAAAACTAATTGCCAATTAAGTATATACCAGTTTCTGATACTGCCATAAAAGATTGTGATTTAGGTTCTGACTTGAAAAAGTACATGTAAAATACAGATTACACGGCGTCTTTTCTTTGATTCAAGATAGATGTTCCCTCAGCTGAAATTCCCTTGATATCTTACAGAAATACGTGCGAGTGGTATGTGAATATTTTGTTAAAACGTTTAACACTTTGAACATGCTAATAAATTTAACACCTAAGGACGAACAAAATAATGATTATTAAAATGGTGTATAGAAGCAATCGCAGCACGCCTGACTCCTGCAGATATATGCACGTGACTTAGCATAGGAAAATGATAGTGACGTACTTTGAAGGAAAATGAGACAAGTTGTAATACTGAGCGTAAAGCTAACTACTCCGAGCGCTCTAAGGGTACTCTTCCGAGTGATATCAAAACCGACTTGAATAGACTTTATTTTTGTAATTCTCTGTCATCTCCTATAATTCTGAGTTTATTCATTTTTTCAAAATGGTCGAGAATCCATTGAAATGACACCATTTTTGAAACTCTTTGAAAGATATGTGATTAGTAAACGGGAAGTGATTGCTAAATAAAATGGATATTTCTTTTATCACGGTGATTAATTCGTTAGCTGTACTGAATAAATCAAACAAAAGCCTGAAGCACCGTACAGTTTGTGTTTCCCACGCTTATTGACTGCTCATCAACAACAGACTCGGGTGAAATCAGTAAGTGTCATTCACACATGTGATTAAAGATGGATTTATTTTCTTGAATCCGACTCAAAATACAGAATAATAAGGTTTGGATGAGAGCGAAAGACCATAAGTCACAAATATCTCAACATAGATTGTCAAAGGGGTGTAATAAGCAAAAGTTTATGTAAGCGGCCTGGTCATCCAGGTATCTGTTCCTTAGTATGCTTATGTCACTGGAAAGTTTATTCCTCCTATTGTTGAAACTAGATGTGGAATACTATTGAACAATCCTTCTGTGACCAGGACAGTGATAATCAATCTACTCCATGTGAACCCACTACCTCATAAATTGGCCTCGGTGACAGACTCCCTGAAAGAGCACATGATCCAACGTTTTCCACATCATCAGTCTAGTCCTGATTCAGCTCTCGTGCACAACATTCCTCAAAATGTATACAGCGTGACATTTAATAAGTTGACAATCAGACTGAAACAGTGCATAGAGGTGCTTGGGGTGACATTGAGTGGAATCATTGACGTAATGTCCACTATGTAGAGCTTTACAAATATCATCGGATATCTAAAAAGACGTTTGTTAAAAACTTTATTTATTTCAGCTGACAATGTTCTCCGGTATTTAGCAGTTTCTGATTCCTTGTTATATGTACGCATGCAATCAGATAATTCAACAGCAGGCTCCTCAAGGCATTGATGAGGTCTTACCCAGTTTAGTTGAATTTGCCAAAATTTCAAACTGTGTTCTTTATTGTTGAACAGAGATATCTCTGTCAATTTGAAGATGTCGTTCTCCAAATCATTTGAATTTCAGTGTAATCAGTTGTATATCTTTACATATATTTACAATATCATGGTTCATGTAGCGTTAAACTGAATTGCAGTACTGTATGTTTTAATTCGTTCATTTTAATTTGAAGTCCATCGACATATTCTATACCTTATATATGATTCGACTTTGTTAACAGCATCAAAGTTGTACAAATTATTATTTTACCATAGTTTAATTATAAGTACTACAAGGTGGTTTTGAAAAGAACTGGGTGTTCAGAATCTGTAACTTTAAACACTGTGTCGAAAGAAAGTGTTTTAAGTTCATCCTTTTAGCAGAGAAATCCTTCTCAATCAACTGAGTTTGGTAAACTTTTATGGTAACTATTTGCACTATTACATAAACATTGTACATGGCAACAGTATTATCCAGGGAAAATGCATAGCTGATTGATTAGTTATGGAAATTGCTGGTACACGTTTTTGAATCAAATGTAAATTGGGTCGAAATGATTTCATGATCTGTGTGTGTGATTTTCCTTTACCTTATTTTATTTAAGATATTATTTTCCTGTTTGCAATCTTTTAAATAATCCTTCTCGGGTTTTTAAGCTGTAGTGAAAATGAGATTCATATATTAATAGTTACCTTGTTGCATTTCTTCTGATATCATTTGAATCTTTCCTATGTTGTAATTGTCTTATTATGGTCTGTGATACGTGAAACATTCTCTTGCTTAATTGTGATAACTTCATGTACTTTTTGTGTACACTTTTGCCTTTTAGCATTCGTATCAAAACAAATTGGTATGCCTTGATTGTTGAAGTTTCGTTGGTTTCTGATGCGCGCTTGATTTTTCCTTACATTCATTTTCCAGAATCCAGTGCATATGTACCTCTAATAGCTATACTAAAGGATCTCTGTCTACAGAGGACAGCCGTATCATTTCATTTTATGTTATAATCTGTCCAGCTGGTTCTTGAGTTTTAATTGATTATGTTATGTATGTCTATAATTTCTGTAAATTGTGTTCGTTACTGCACATTTTAGTGATGATCTTAACTTGACATTTCGTACTTGAATTGGTACTATTTCTAGATATTAAGAACGTAAAATTACATAGGATCTATACGTTGATGCTCACATATGTGTTGGCAGTAAGTTTATCAGCCGTAGACGTGATGACCAGTTTCTGACTCTTTTCCATATGACTGGTCGCTCAGGTGGTATCTTAGCAGAATTAAGTTTATTTTTATTGGATACGGTTATGCATTTTGTAACATTAGACTGAGTATTAAGATATGTCAGGTGGGGTATATGTCATCGCAATTGACTCTTGAAAGTGTATTTAAGGACAGAAAAGAGCAATCAGGTTCACTCCTATTCATTCATTCATTCAAATTTCTGCTTCATATTTATTGTGGCTTTTTAAGCAATATCAAGTATGCATGTTAGTTGCCGGGCCAGAAGATTCTTGAATCTTAAATGTACATGGAACTGTTCATACTTTTAGACTTTAATGGAACTTTTATCTAGATTATTTTGGATTCAATTGATAATACTAAATTTCCTCTTAAATTTTCATTTGATAGCTTTAATAATTAAATAGTTTTTAGCGTTCTACAAACTTGCTTATTTTTCTTCTTTCTGTTACTTAATGTATGATCATAGAGACGTAACAATTCATAAAAGACTTTCATGAGGGCATACATTTTATCGTTGATTTGTTTCGTTTCCAAAAACTTTTCAAGTTGATTTTATTTGTTGTAGAGATAAAACTTGTTCGTAAAATATGTCATCTGAATCTCCCATAAAGTAATATAATCTAATGAAATTATCACATCTAATTACTTTCCTGATTTGGTAAGGTTAGATAGGTTGATTTTGCAAATATATTTTGCTCTATTAAACTTTTAACGATTCCACTAATTGATATTTTGACTGGTCTTCCTTGCGTCTGCTAGAGTGATGTGCATTGCTGTATTCTGTATTTTACAATTAATTCATCATTCTAGTCTTCAGGGTTGTGAGGAACATGTCCACTACAAAAGGGAATTTTCGGTCTTTTATTTTACATACATATCATTAGTAGTTTTGTTTGAAACGTTTCTCTGCATAAAAAGGAATTCTTTCAGACGTTTTACATTTTACTATTTCTCTGAAAGTAACTTTTAGGTCGCCAATATGCAATTGTTTCCATTGGTGTATTTTTCATATACTCTAGTGTAATAATACATACCCATCTCTTGTCATACACATGACAAAGATAAATTCTTCTCTAGGGAAATATATATATATATATATATATATATATATATATATATATATATATATATATATATATATATATATGGATAGTGGTAGCATACAAAATATAAAACTGCACATCATATATGACTTTCATGAGGGCACGCATAAACAATTTATTAATATTTTTATTAATATTAATATTATTAACATTTAGTAATAATGGATATTTTTAAGTTGTTGCAAATGGAACAAATCAACTATAAAATGTATGCCCTCATGAAAGTACTATAAGATGCAGTTTCATATTTTGCATACTACCACTCGTTAAAATATCCATTTATGTGATTTTGGTTGGTCCAAATAAGCCTATGAAATTATTGTGCAGGATTCTCTTTATTAGTTGGTTGTGATCGTGGGAAAACATTATTAACTGCGCCTTCTGGATTTTTTTGTTTTCAATGAATATTTTTTGCCGCCATGTTTCAAATCGACTAGCGAGAAGAAAATGGATACAAAATGGTCTCGTCTGCTTCAGTATGACTAATTTACCCTCAGAGACGTTTGTTATGTCATACATAACGTGTCATAACATGTAACATAGCTAAAACCACACTACAAAAACAATAACCACAGCAAGCAAAACTATAGGTATTGCTTGTGTGTAGTGGGAGCTGAGGGAGTCGGTACATCTGTAGCACGGAATCCACACTATACACATGCGTGATTAATATATTAACTTACAGAAGTAAATAAACACACCACTGTCCACAGAAGAATGTGGACTTAATCCGGTCTCCAAACTGACAGAAGTTTGTCCAACCATTGCGTATTTACGAGGAAACTTTGTGACGCAACTCATGATATTTGTGTGCATATTCTGTGGTCTACTGTCCCAACTGAAACACTGCAAATACTTTGTCACACACACATAACATGGGAATTTCAATATCCAGTAAACCTTCTTTCACATCATTATCAATGTAATGTTTAGCTGAGAATGTGATACTTTAAGGCGGTGTCAACATTGATCGTCAAATGTACGGGTAGTGCATCGAACAATGAGACATCAGATACATTTGACATTCTGTGTAAAAAAATGATTTTGGCTGTGTACAATTTTCTGTTTATTCGGTAGGGCGCTTGTTCTTTGACTAATAGTTTGTAAGAAAAGTATAATCTACTTTTAAAAGTCAATACTAGTTCAATCTTTTTTCGGACCGTTCTTTTACGCACAACAAATGAAAGGTGCAGCGGCTGTCAAAATGAACAAAATTGTTCGTTCTTCTTTCCATCTAATTAATTTCCACTTCAATGAATACTATGTGATAAACAGAATCAAAGCTCGCATACGCTGGACATTATTGAACTAGTTTAATAAATTCAATATTAAATCATTACCCATTTGAGATAGACTCTCTCTCTCTCTCTCTCTCTCTCTCTCTCTCTCTCTCTCTATATATATATATATATATATATATATATATATATATATATATATATATATATATATATATATTCCTCGCATGAATGTGTAATTAATAAGTAGACAGTTCCATTAACAAATTAACAACTATTTCAGTTTAATGAACTTTAGTTTATTTTCTGTAGCACATGTAATTGATATTTATTTGAGTAACTGACTTTCCGGATCATACTTAAATATCTTTGTTGTATTTTTACAAGAATAATAGACTAATGTTTTCGTTATTGTCTTGCAACTTTATGAAATATAAGTCTTTCGGGGGAAATTAGTTTCAACTCTGGCAGCTAAAGTGCTCCTACATTTTATTGGCAAATAAACTGTAGTTGTGAGAGATTTATATGCAAAAAGGCAGATCTTCTTCAGTCATATCTTCGATATCTTCGACAAAGGCTTATTCTAATGTCAGACTTAGATAACATGCTTCCTCGGCTATATCCTTCTAAGTGGTTTATCTAAACATTTAGAGATTTATTTGGGCTATAAGTCTTTGTGAAAACTACGTGATATGAACTATTGGTTTGTTGCTTTTTCTGTTTTGTTGATTTTGTATTTTTATTACCATGAAATAATTGGGAGTCAGTAAATGGAAAAGAGTCTGACTAGTTCAGGATAAACCCTGTATAGCAGCAGAGACGTGCGATGTCATGCTTCGTTTAGATTACTGGTGTTGAACTGATGAATTAATCAAATAAGAATAGAAAACATTGGGATAAAGTGGAAGTAGACAAGAAAGTTGGAAGACAGAATTTGCAGATGATGTTTTCAAGAATGATATACAGCAAAGGCGGAGGGTGCATACGAGAAACGAAGGATTGAAAATGGGCGGCAAGAAAATGAAGAAGACAAGGATAAATTGTAAAGATGAAAACTAGTAATTATCCCTGAGGATATATAACCCACGGAGCCTGAATGGATAGAAATATTCGACTACATGGGATCAATAATATCGCGAAATGGAGGTTCAGGAATCGGAACCAAGAAAATGCCTGGCAAAACATGGATAGATTTCATTAATTAAAAGAAATATGGCTAACTTGATGCTATAGTAAATGGACTAAAATACTTATATACTTCCACAATGTAAAGCCAGAAGAAAGAAGAAAGCCAGATGATTGAGAAACACATATTCAACGTCTTTTGGCTAAACAGTATGGTCAACGAAGAGCTTTGCATAATTATTAGGAATAGAGTTTTGATGGGGCAAATAAAGATAAAATAGTGCAAATATATAGGACATGCACTGAAATGACTGGAGGAGTTACTCATGACTACTGCCGTGATATGCAAACCAGAAGGAAGAAGGAAGCGTGGAGGTCCAAAGGGGACCTGGCAGAAAATTTCGGGAAGAACAGATGAAAGAAATTCATCCAAACTCACAGTGAGAGATCCTCAAAAAAGCTATAGGCAGTTGATGCCGTAAGAAGAAAGTTTTGACCTCATATGCTAGAGGGCAAGATGGGTCTTGAAGAAGTAAATATGTGAAATAATCATTCGTTCTTTTGTTTATTGAGGTGCATTTAGAGTGGCCTAAAAGTGATGTGGTGAAGGCGCATAAAATATAATGCATGATATGGTCATGAAATATTTCTTGACTTTAATATTAATTCATGTTCATAAGCTCTTTAAGTATTGTCAAGTCTTGTCATATGTAACGGTTTTTGACAGCACTGACAGCCCTTAGAATCCTAGCTTGATCAGCAAGTTGCTGTGAGTTTAGCCTCGATATATTTATGCATGTAATATATAGGAATCTATGTGATTGTCTGGCCCCTGCCATCAAATTTATAAACATTATTTTATCATGAAGGAAAGATATATGATTAATATTCGTTTTTATATTCATGGCGTTATTTAGATACACTTGTCATTTAAAATCCATACATGGTGGAGGGGACTTCATTCAAAACAAATAGACATAATTCTACTCTTTTTTGTGTGTCAAGATTTTTACTCAGTTTATCACGGGTCCAAGAGATGTAATCATGTGTCTACAGTGATGTGGAATACTAATTTCTGCGATGCTTTTAAATCGGGATTATTATCCCTATCGGATTTGTATTGTTCACGGGCGTCAAGATCCCTTTGCACTTTTGAAAGACGGTACTCGACAAAATCGATGAGGTTAACATTGGAAGTAATTGGAACGTTGGTTTAAACGTCTGTTTAAAAAGAACTGGAAGTTATTATAATTTTGTTTCGAAAATTATTTCAATTTTCTAACTTGCGTTTCTGTTACTTTTTTACAGAATAATGCTAAATTGAAACTTCCTCCTACTACAAATTTATTGAATTATTGACAATTGGGGTCTCGTTCTTTATAATTCTTCGTCCTCTGCGTGCGACGTTGGATAGTTAGTTTGCTAGGACCAAAGGTGATCTACCCTTTGGAGTATAAAAAAACCTTATGCATAAAAAAAACATTAGGACCATTTTTCATGAATGTCGTAAAGGCACCTTGTAATGCATTCACTGTTTCATTATAGTGTTTACATGTTCCGTTTGGTTCATATTTGTTGTCACGATAATAACAATAATTGTATCCTGACGGTTTGAAATGTTGAACGGAGTCTTATTGCAAACACAAAATATTGTCATCCACTGCGCTGTCGAATTTAGATTTGTTTTTTAAATGGATCTTAATTTTAAGGAATTTCGCGACCATTTAGGACGTATGACATCCACATAATGGGGAAAATATATTGCAAGTAAATTAAAACATTTGTGCGGTTTGTAATACCTCATTTATTAATGTTAAATACTTAAATTACCTTTCCTCATCTTCTTATTATTCTCAGATCCGATGACAGCCGGTGTACGTTTCTTACTCAGAGAAGTAAAATAGTGACAGAAAGGTAAAATTAAAGAAAATAGCAAGGTAATTACGTTGTTGATTGCTTTGTGAAATAAATACATTATGACTTTCTTCGTCTTGATAGATCGTTGCAAACCATCTCTTTGATTTTGTTTTAAATATATTGTATTGCCATAATTACAGCACATGGGGCTGAGCTAGAAATGTTCATAGCTTAGCTACAGCCTTCGTATATATTGAAGAAGCTACATGAAAGTGTCAGGGTCTAACAGTACATGTATAAATACAGTGTACTAATACAAATGAATATCGAGACTTTCATTGGAACTGAAAGGGAGTTTAAATTAAGTGTATAACAACTAACTCAAAAAAGAGAAAGGCGTAGAATTGGAGAGGTGGACTAGTAATGGGTTCTGTGGCGGGTAGAAGAAGAAATCATGACAGCAGATAATTAGCCTTAGTCGATAGCTGAAATCTTATAGTACCTTTAATATAATTCTAAAAGATTTCGAAGACGTGAGTGTTTCGTTCATTTGATGAGTCTGCTGGTCTAAACACCAATACATTTAAACTAACAGGGATGAATAATTGGTACAAGCAATGCATTAGTTTCTGTCTTGGTAATGTACGTTTATTGCAAATAAAAATATAATGATATGCAGCCTCGTCGTCCTTTTTACATGTGCACATTGGACTAGGGAAGAAAATTGGAGTCTAAATCATTATTTAAATAACTGCAATTGTTTCTTATCCTGTATGAATAATTAACTATTTCCTTGTACCAGTATAACAATATAGTGGGAAATGGTTTTATGGTGGTAAATTTTACGTTTAAATATTAAATAATCTGTTTCATGTATTGCTTGACCCGGCAAAATGTTCCAAACGATTAATGTGGAAGACTATAAGAACTTTTGGACATCTCTAGTCTTGTGTGTACTTGTTGAAAATTACTTTTTATTTCTCAAATTAGATTGTGTCGCATGTACAACTAACGGAGATACGAGATCTCGGAAGTAAGAGGGAGAAGAACCTTATACAATTTTGTGAAGGGTACAGACTTTATTAAATATTCTTCTTTCTAATAATCGGAGCCAGCCGATTTCTCTGTAAATTTCGTTAGTAGAAGCGCTATGGGAATGTCATGTTACAATCCTTCCCGCTTCAAGTCCTTGATTGTGATATTACATTTACTATAATACGTTCAATGTAGCGAATATTTGTTTACTTTCTGTACGTACATTTGCGAACATGATATAAAAAGCAAAGTATAAAGAACAAAACATCATACGTATCCTAACAGATCGTCTGAGGCGATGGACACGCATTACATGTCATCTTTCCACTGGTAATCTTGTCTGCTAATTAAAATTACAAGTTGTGATGGATTTTTAAACTAAAAATTGAGTTTTAGCAATTAAGAGCAATCAAACACTATTTATAACATCACTCAAAAATAACACCAAAACCAATAATAATAATAATAATAATAATAATAATAATAATAATACAGTAAATTCGACATTGTCGCATAACATTTGAAAAATAAATATTAAACAGTTCGATTAAAACCACATTGCGTTTATCTCCTTCACATTATTTCTTTATTTGTTTCGTCTCTGTCTTCATGTCGGATTTAAATTGATTTTACCGCTGCTTCTGATAACGACACCTATAAATAATGCAAATAGTTTATTTTCTTCTCGCCGGATTTACATCCCAACTATGCTGATACGTAAATTATATTCATGAATACTGTGAAGATTGTCAAAAAGAAAGTACAGACTTGCATGATGTTAAAATATAGAGTAAAGATTGTTATACTAAAACGTCGTTTCTTCCTATTAACTCATTATGCAGTACTGTGATTTGATTTCAACGGCTCCAGGGATTATACTAGTGAAACCACATGTTAATGCAAGAAATATAATTACATTTAGGTCAGGCCGAAATTTTCAAGTATTGACTTTAAATTCAGCTACAACTCTGCATTTCACAAACCGAACTATCGACCCTGGCCCCCCCCCCCTCTCTCTCTCTCTCTCTCTCTCTCTCTCTCTATACTATGCATCTGTCAGTATTTCTTCTTTACTCATTAGGCCCATTATTTACGTATAGCTCCAAATGTATTGTTGCTATTTTGGAACGCAGTAAAGACTTACGTTGTCAGTTTATATATTGATTTGCATTACACTTAAAATTAATTGGCAGATCACACTTTGCCGGCCTATAGGAACATGATCAAACAGTCAATATTTAGTAAGAATAAATAACTACATCAGTTTTAGGCTAGGTACAACTTTTATCTGATGCAACTTTGCATTTTGTTTAACGTCGCTGTTTCACTGGGTTATTGGAAGGTCATGAAAATGTAAATATAATGGCAAATGCTACTCTACCGATCACCGTTTGTTTTACATGGGTGTTAATGTTATAAGTTCATTATTTCTGCTATTTCTCTCAAAGGCATGTGCTTGAAAAGGTTATCGATGGAAATTAGAGATGTTTTTATGAGCTTTTCGTTATGTCGCCTTGACTGTTTGAACCGTAAATAGCGTTTTTTTGTTCAGATCGTTCAGAAGTAGTTTACACTTTTTATGTCATGTCCTCCTGAACCGCTTAATTTTAACAATTTGACTAAAAATTACCAACGATCCTAAAATTTAGAGCTCAATCAAATTCTGCGTATAAAATGTTTCTTTTCGTTAAGCCCCCACCCCTAACAAGCCAGAAACGCCTCGTTTTCCAAACAGTTTTTATCAGTAGGATCTGATTTTTCTTTATACCTTGGTTGATTATGAAACTAGGGCAAGTTAGAAAGCAATACATGATTTGATACAATAAACACTATCTACATATGTGACAGCAGAGCAACATAGTCATAAATGAAGAAAATGTGATAACACGATTATCAGAGAAATGACTCATATCATTTATATGTCAGTTCGACGTTGGCTTTTTGTTGTCTCTTGAATCCTTGAATCTGTTGTTTGCACGAGATGATAATACAAATAGGCTAGCAGCGAAATAGTCAAAAGATGTGTTTATGTTCTCCGTCCGCTTCATCATCATTACTTATTTTCTCTTTTCAGAGAAAAAAGATAAGGGAAACGATAAGGAAAATAATAACGGATTGACTGTAAACAATTAATCAATGTGTAGGTCAAAGGAATCTCTTAGAAGCGCGGTTGCCTTTTTGCGATTTTCATATCAGAACACCATAGTTATTTTAAAGTAAGCTGCACTTCTGCACAGTCCTCCAATACTTAATTATATTTGCACATCATTATTACTTGTATACGGTCGATAATAATTGAAAATAGCAAGTAGCGGCATACGACTATGTCGATTCCTACCATCACGTGTGTTACAATAGATAACTTGAAAGTAAATCGGATCACTTAGATAATGCATTCATTATAGATGACGAAATCCCTATATCAGACATTATAAAAATATTTTTGTATTTCGGGTTTGTCTAAATCGACACAGATGGGAAATTACCTGCCAAGAAAATGTTGTACAAATTCTTCCTCGTATATTGTGAAGAAACATACCAAAGCGAATGTCAGTTGCATTTATGTGTCCGAAATGTTTATCTTTTTTGTCAAATAGTGCTGCAGCAGCAAATAAATTCATGGATTATTACATTTGTGTTAGAATAACTATAGCATTAACAAACTTTAATGGCATTATTTGGAACCGCTCCGGTGGCCTAGTGGTTACAGCATCCGCCTCGGATGCGTGAGGTCGTGGGTTCGATCCCTGGCCGAGTCATACCAAAGACTTACTAAAAATGGTACTAACAGCTACCTTGTTTGGCTCTCAGCATTAAGATGCTAGTGTTGTGACTGGTCGATCTGGTGTCAGGATAATGTGACTAGGTAGGATATCATACTTCATGTCTGTGGTATGATGCCCCAGTGCTAGACATCACTATAAACTGTCATACTGCAGACATCGTAATGAAAAATTGTTAAAGCTATGTTAAAAATCTAAGTCACAGACAGACACACTTACATTTGGAACCGTTGTCAGAATGTTTGCAAAGAATGTAATTAATGGTAACTCTCTTGTTTGGAATTTTCAGAAGTGTTTATATTGTTTTAATCTTTTGAAGAAAGTGTTATTATAGAACAGGTGTGAAAAGCACTCTTTTTCAAACGGATGAGTAGCATGTTGTATTGTTTTGATTTTATTTTATACTGAATATATTGCATCTAAGAAAACTTTGAATCGATTCACAAATTTTATATTTGTGCAAAATGCTACACATATCGGACAAAAAAACCTGTGTGTTTTGTAGCATATTTTCCAGATAGATAGAGGTGTAAACTGAATAAAACATTACCTAAGATATACTTTATTTCTGGAAGAAAGCATAATTTACCAAGGAAGTTCGGTTTCCTCTTATGAGTTTTGGATACAATTATTATTACAATCTCAAGTAAACGTTTACTCATTCCTGACCGTACGGTTTGAGGGGTCTTGCATATTTTTTATATAAAATAATGCTTAAATACATGAAGAGTTATTACATCTACTACATCTTTGAGTATAATAGTTCATAATCATTAAGTGCTGATGGTATCACACAAGTTTTTACAAACTAATGATTTCTATATTGTTGGTACCAAATCTGTCTACCTTAGAAAAATTTGACATATTGAAACCAACACAAATTCAAACATATTAGGTTACATTTGAAATAGTTATGGTATGATTCCATATTTTACAGTAAAACGTCTTGCATGTTGTTGTAGATTCTGAATACATACTAAAACAAACTATTTACTAACGTTTAACGTGACGTTCGATGTCAGGAGTATCTGCTACGTCAAGCCACTTTTGCTTATTGTCCAGACGAAGTCAACCCAGCAAATAGTTCAAATTGTTACTCATATAATTTCTTTTAAATATTATAGATACAAAACAAAAAATGGTTGATAAAACACATAACATCGGTTTGATCATTATATTGAAAGAGGTTCAGATTTGAATCATTAGTCATTACAATGTTTTCAATATAGGAGTGGGATTCTTTATTATATGTAAAAGCTTTCTTTAAATATCTTTTTCTCTGAGTTTTAGGAACCACCCATCAATATTCAGTTTAAAAGACCTTCTACACTTCAACGAAAGCAGCAAACACCCATGATCCTCGTTCAAAAGTAGAAAATACAGTTGCTTGGAAATTAAAAGATGATATGATACTGATCATTCTGAGACACCTTTTGTTCCGCTTTAGGGAAGTTATATATAGTCTTATTACTCAATCCAATTATTATATTCAATAAGGACCTTACGAACTTCTGTATAATACATACTGCAGGAGCGGACCTATCTATATAATTGTCAGGGTCACTTGTAGATTTTGCTCCACCTTGAAATAATCGCTCATTCAACCCTACTTTCAATTCCCAAGGTATATAACACTAGCCTATTACTCTCTAAAAAGATTGTTGTCAATTATGTGAGCTTTTCCCACCGAAAAGTAAATGTTCATTTTGAATACCATCAATACTGGAGCTGACCTAAGTGTGTGTTGTTTCATGACATATGCTATTTATTGATAATTAAATATAGTTTTAAAGATAGATTTATCACTTCAACATCCGACTTTGTGTTCGTGGTTTACAAATATGCCTGTAGATTGTACATACGGTTTTGAAAAAGTGTCTAGTAAAAAGACGAGGTATGTCATCAGGAGCAGACGCAAATTCGCAGTCTTATTTATTGAAACCAACATTTTGATATTGGCAATTGTTATGTTTTCAGTTGTTTAACTTCCAGAAAGAAACAAAACTAACGTCTAATTCAACTGCTTCATCTAACTCTTTAAATATATTTTCTTCATAAGCCTGTATAGTATATTCTTGTGCATTTTTAACTTTGGCAGTTTAAAATTGTGTATAAAATTAGTGGACTCAAATCAGGGAGTTCAAACTCAGCACGATCAATGTCTGATCCAAACAACGCTTGTCAGCTGCTAGTGGATAAAACACAACTTGATCTCTAGCTAAGACATTGCCTAGTAATAAATGAATATACGTGATAGGTAAAGAACTAACTGCTTAAACAGTTACGCTCCGAAAACTAACTCTAATTCCACACTGACACTATTTTGAGGAACAGGCATATAGCCACACTCGGCGCAATGAATACGAACTTTACTAGAAGAACAGTTATCAGACAAAGGCAATGTACTTTGCAGCAAAAGACTTCGAGAAGGTCTCGTGTTTATTAATAAATTAACAAGTAAGTGATGTCAAATATTCTGACATGAATGGAATAGAATCAGACTGGGTTTTGTATGACAAGCAATATATTGCTTTCAATACAAGACTATGAGCGTGTCCACTTTGAAGAAGAGCATGTGGAATACATTTGTCTTTATTACGTTTCTTACGTTGGAATATGCCGTTTCTTTTTACAGTAAGTGCATGTAGGAAGACGTGAGGATTTTATTTAGTCTTCTGAGATTTTTAATTTCGATCAGTTGCACCGTTCGGTTGTTTGTTTTAATTTGGAAGTACTCATTCGAGACACATGTGATTTTTACCAAAAACTTTCTGAGAGAGAGAGAGAGAGAGACCTAACAACAAATGAAACTTTGTGTGTCAATTAATAATCATTAGTTGTTATTACAGCATTTTTGAAGGTTTCGACTTTGTGCTAATCAAGAAAGGTAAGCTATCACTATGAATACATTTATTGAACTCTTCCGTTAATGTCAGTTGTCTTCGATTATCGCAATCTTTATCAGCTTTATCAGTTGAATACTGTCTGTCAAAAAAACTGTTCTCCTTCTTTTGCAGATTCACATGGTTTTGTCCAGTTTCTGTTCTACAATTCCGAAACCCTCATCGATAAGTTTCGAATACCAACTTATAACCTTTCAACACTATCATTTAGCATATGATAATATGCAATTTGTTATAGCCGACGAAGAAGCGTGGACTAAACGAGCTTTTCTAATTGGAACACTTTGTAATAATAACGTCCAATGCCATTTTAAAGTGAGAAAAGTCATTCCGAGTGAAGAAAGTATTTATCAACTTTGTCCTATGAAAATATATTAATTTAATATTTCTGGTAACATCACTGCCTGAAATTATGTGAAAAGAGAGCGAGTGTGCTCAGCTTGCCAGTCATAATTGATTTAATTTCAGTTGCATTTCCGTTGTTGTTATGTCCCTCTTCGTTATTATCACCCTCTGTCTCTTTTGCTGCATTTCGTTCTCTTTTCTCTGGCTGACTGCATTTTTATTTTTATATCCCTCTCCTCTTTTTCTCTCTGTATTTGGATTTCCATTGTTTTCTATTCTCTCTCTCTCTCTCTCTCTCTCTCTCTCTCATTCTTTCTCTCTCTCTCTCTCTGCATTTGTTTTTATTTTTCTCTCTGTCACTGATATTGCATTTCCAATATTTCCTTCTAAAACCGAATTTTTAAAAATTATTTTCCATCTGATTACTTAACTATAATTATTTAAATATCAGATCAAAATCAGATACAGCGTTAATATTCAAACCCAGTGCACTATTATCTGAACATTCTTTCCACCAAATACTGAAATAAAATATTCTTTATATCATGCCTTGTTAAAGATACTATCGCTTGTGAAAGATCATAATGTATACTAAGTTCAAGCAACTCTATTTCTGTCATAGACTTTAAGCCTTCCTGGGTAGTAATTAAAAGTTCTCAAGTTTAGATGACATTGTGAATGCTTGCTGATTTCCATAAAGATGTGTGCAATAAAACCCTTGTCCAGAGACAATGAAAATTATGAAAGAACGTCAATTTAAATAGTGGATACAATTGTTAATATCTCTGAAATGTTGTATACAAAGTAAGGTCTTGGAACGGTCCTCAGTATCTGTAGCAAATATAGGTCTTACGATATGAAACAGATAGAATGTGAAACCATCAATTATTTAAAATTCAAGAAACAATTTATTTCGTAAAAGAAAAAGAAAAAGACACTTACAGAATTGTGAATTAAATTACAAATGAAACTAAATGTTCTTTCACAGCATCCAAAAGACAAACGCTCTACTTAATAAAAACAATTATGACAAACGTCAAACACACAATGCAAATGGGATATTCGTAGCAATCCTTTGTGACAAGCGTACCTTATTTACAATTGTACAAGTCCTAGAATTTGATATCCTTGTTGCGAGATGAGGGATTCTTCAATTACATTACAAATAAACGTTTCAATCACGAAATTGTTTTCAATTTATTCGCTAACTTCTACTCCCTGCCTTGATCATCCTGTCACAAATCTACTACGTTTCTCTCTGTGCAAAACAAATTAAATAGGATTATTTTATTATGTGATCTCTTGCTGTTTTATTCAATTTCATTGAGACTAATTTAACCTTTTGCCTATCTCACTCATTGGAGATGATTCGTGAAATTGATACAATTGAGCGACAAATTATCACAATAACACTAAAATATGATATTCCCTATTCAACACAGAAATTGTCAAGGAAAAAATATTTCTTGGAGATAAAGTTGCAGTGTTAATTCTTGGAATGTAAAACGGATATGTTCATCATGAAATAACAAATGTGGCTTTAAACTAACATAAATATAAATTTATTCATATGGGATGAAGGTACGCATCTTCATCTGACTGTAGAGGAAGTTCTTGCAGGTTCTTTGGAATTATAGATGTCAATCCTAAGCTTTGACTTGTTAAATCACCGTTTTCGTCGATAACTGTATGTAATCCTCCTGTCGTATCTTCTTCTATTGTCCAGTAGTTAGCAGCTGAAACTATTTCTCTACGTACTAATTCAAAGTCTCTGTCAGTTCCAAGGCTATCATTTGGCGGAACAATCTCCACAGTGGTGCTGCTGTTCCTATTTGGCTTAAAACACCTGCAACGTCAATAACAAAGCTTACAATTTTAAATACGCTACAAAAAATGTGAAATACTATGTCAAGAGTATAATAAAATAAAATGAAATTCGTAATTCCTTTTTAAATAAATCGATATTTTGTCCTTTGATTGTACAGATAATTACATGGATTGCACGCTTTGTAAGATTTACTTTGCACCATATTTGTTCAAATTTAAGCCCTTTTAATATTTGTTTTGGCGGGGTAGCATTTTAAAAACAGGGTTATTTCTAAACATTCTGATCATCGACTAAACAGTGCAAAATTATACCTATTTGCTTTGGAAACAGAAAGAAATTCATAAAGCCGTCGAAATAAAAAAAAATGGTTCGCTCACATTAAGCTTTGTTAACACTTAAAGCGGCACTGTTAATTGAGTATGGTTAAATTAAATGATTCCACGGTTAACATTTCGCAAATATGTCTTTAAAAGAACTGCAGGGAAGAATACGTTTTCATTGCTTACCGTTTTCGTAATTTATACACAAGGAATCCACTAATCAAACACGGGAGAATTGCAGCTGTGCCTAACAGGATGTTAGTCAGAGAAGGCGATTCTGTTGTCTCTGTAATATTAAGCGAGGATGCCTTAGAGATACATCATTTGTGAGACCTTATGAAACACACTGAACACAACATTCACTTTTTCCACCCATTATTGGCCGTAAGCGACATAACCTGATACTCAAACAAGGGTTCCACATACCTTGATGTCTCGCCAACAATAGCGCAGCTTTGGGGAGACATAACACCCTGGTACAAAGATTATCAATATAGTAATATCGTACCAAAGATCCTATTGAAAGTAATCTGCAATACATGGAATTTTCACAGCTTAGCTTAATCTTAATATTGAAAAAGTGGTTGGAAAAGTTAAAACTATGAAATAAATTATAAGAACACAAAGGAAATAGTTGCAACCCCAATATATATATTGCCATAAGAAATCCCAGTTGAAACATTCACAATCTGACAACACCAATTAAATGTTAATTATGTTATTCACTGTGAGTTGAAAGTGTTATCTTACCAGAGACAATATTCCCCAATGTGTTCGGTACACTTGTACCTGTAAAAAGTGAAATTAACATAAAATTTAAAGAATTATCACTGACAATCAAAACAAACAAGCATGTTTGGTTCTGTTTTATATAACATCAATACACTAGATGCAAATCAAGAGTTGATATAGGAATGGACTGATACGTTGCGTTGGGTAAACATTGCAAAAATACTATACGAAAAAGAGAACAAAAAAAAAAACAAACAAACGAAAAATGAAAAATGAAATACTAGAGTGTTAACACGGAAGAAAAAAGAAACATTTAACTCAACTAACACAAGCCACAACTGAGAGAGAGAGAGAGAGAGAGAGAGAGAGAGAACGTTCTATAAGAAGCGTGTACCGGACATGTACATTTGGCACATGGACATAAAAGGTCTGGTAAAAACCAAAAACAAACATGTCAAATGTGCAAGGCGAATATAGAGAATAAGCCAATCACAGATACAATTTGAAAAGCAAATGTTTGAAATAAATACCACTGTTTATCCGGACATGGCAGGCAGCCAGTTACAGAGATTCGACCAATAATTATTGACTTTAATAACATCCAAATTTGTGCTGATATCAGAGCCGTTTACCGATGACAAATTTCCAAAACCACTGAAACACTAGACCAAAATGACTAAATACATGAGAAGATATGTTTACTAATACTAATGAAAGGCTAAATAAAATAGCTGTACTACTTAGACAGAATCGTATTCATTACTTAACGACTCAAATATATCAGATGATGATTGCCATTCTGACAAGGGTGTCATGGAACATTTTAAATTTATAACACGTGTGGATCTACATAAATGCTATGTCAGGAAAGATACTTTAAAATGGTATGATATATTTGGCGAGGTTTCAAATGGTTTTGCGCAATATTGACAGGCTTTTTATGCATGTTTGATACCACTAAATGTGAAAGTGAGAACGTTTTGACAGATTGTGATATGTTCCTGATGACTGCGTGGAAGAAGAGGTGGAATATTAATGCTGCCACATATATGTGGAATCAGGTCGCGAAAGATACATTGATACAGATGGTAAGACAAAAAATAATAGTGACCACAAAAGGTCATAGTCAAGGAACATTCATTATAACCTAAGTTATACCAAATCTGTATGAGATAGTTCATGGGCGAATGAATGATGAAAAGAAAACATACAATTATATGGACAACTGATTACCAAATCAGATGGATGGTGTACCCAATCAGATGGATGGTGTAACCAATCAAATGGATGGTGGAGACAGTACATCTCACAAGATAAGATTTTCTGCTGGAAATATGACAATATGACAATGATGACAGCCACGTTACGCAAGTAGATTTTCAGCTACCGTGCCACCTGCACGATATTTCAAGGACCACGTGTTAGGTCAAAAAACTATAATTCCATTTAATTGATCATTACATGCCAGCTATATTAAATCACAAAAGAGAAAAATGCAATCAGATATAAAACTTACAACGCTACATACAGTTATTTCTAAGAATAAGAGAGATACATAGGTGGTGTGGTGGATCAATAAACATGATGAAAACAGTGCATTAGATTTACGACAACGTGGAGACAAAAATCAGTAAATGAATTTGAGAAAGAAGCTAGCATACGGATGGAAACACGAGTACATGATAAACGGATGGGACTCCGGAAAAGAAAAAGAAAAGTTAACATATGCACTGATGAAAAACATTGTTTCCAATGTCAATAAACTTTTCACGTGGAGCAATCATTGACATTGAATTAGCACTAGTTAGTTTGAGAAAAAATGATCAAGTTAGAGAAAGTAATATGAAGTTTCTTTACAGTGATTAAGTTAAGCAAGTGGTAAGTAAACTAATTCTGATGCAGCAAGATATCCAAAACAAGTTTGGTGTAATAACCAGAGGGATCGTGACTCTTATTCTTTATGTTGAAAAGGAATGCTCTTTTATTTACATGAAGGACAACGTCAGATTTTACGACACAAATTACAACAATGGTTGAATATTTAATTTGAAGGAAGCTAATAAGAACGTCTCTGGACATTTCAAATTTGAACAGTGTTCTTATGATAAACGCCTTATGCAAACTAGATACAGATGCATTTTCAAAATCTGTAGCAGAAAAAAAGAAAGAATTTAAAAATTGAAATTGTTTATTCAATCACAAGAAACATTACAAGGAAACAAATTTACGAAGATCTTATCAAGAACGGTACACTCAAATTTTGTCTCAGCGGGAAATATACATGAAAGCTGTAAAGATTTTTAAATACTCATATTTATCAGCTCATTGAACACAATTCCACAAATGGATGATGCTCCCAGTACTGCCCGAAATTCATATTATATTTTGCTCCCTATCTGTTCAAATATTCATCACCTTTATGTTGAAAATAAAATGTTAAACAGCTTGTATGTGCAAAATTAGTTTTGGCATAGTAAATTTGTATCTTGCAAATGTTTCATATCGTAGCTTACTTAAGACTTGTCACTAAGTTCAGTATTGTGCTTGATGGTTAGATTGATAAGAAACAATCTGACATTTGATTTTATTATGTAAGAAATCAATCCCCTATTTAAAGTTTTGAACGTAATCTCTTTCATTTGTAGCATCTTGCAACTGACTGAGCAAAGCGAACATGCATTCTGCGTATTCGTATTATTGTATCATGTGATTCTATAGTTGAAGTTTAATTGCTAATATATGTCAATTGAGAGTTTTGAAAAACTATTGGCGCAACATGCATCATGAATATATAGGAAACATTATAGTATCAAGATCTGCATATCTACTTCTGGTGAAAGTTTTACTCAATTTTCCTTCATCCGTGTGGGGTACAATATCTTCCCATACTATGCAAACTTTGCTATATTTATGGCATTATTTGTAATATAACGTTTCATGAATGCATTAAAGCTATACTTGGTAAAATTCGTGTCCTGAAAAATACATAGATATATAAGAATTGCTACTATTACAACACCTTCATAAGTAATATTCGAGATAGCTTTACAAATCCTTATAATTGCATCAACATGTTTTATTTCTTTATCCTTATTTAGCTGAAATTTCATATATCTGCTTGAAGGGTCTTTTTTTAAAACTTTTATCTGTATTCTAGCTTTCCTGAGCTTTAAAGGCAATTAACTTCATATTTTTGAATATCTCTTTTCTCTTCTTCTTATTAACCGGCAAAGACATCGTAGTTGTCATGTCGCTTTTAAGGATACCATTGTGTGTGTATGTGTAGCTTTAACAAATTTTCAGTATGCAGTGTGACAGCAATAGGGCATCACGCCACAGACATGTGGAATCATGTCCCACCCAATCACATTATCCTGACACCAGGTCGACCAGTCCTAACACTAACCTCCTAATGCTGAGAACCACGTGAGACAGCTGTTAGTACAATGTTTATAAGACTTTGGCATGATTCAGCCATGGTTTGAACCCGAAACCTAATGCATCCGAGGTGGATGTTGTAACCACTTAGGCCACCGGAGCGGTCCGATGCCAATGTATTATTGACCTGCTATGCTTTACTATGTACTTTCGTTCGTGATTGACAGATTTTAAAATATTATGCAGTAATCACAGTGCACTTTCCACGACTGTCACATTCTAGAAGGACGTTATCTTTGAAAAACACAAATGGTTACCAGCTAACTGATACTGTTATTTTTATATTATAGCTCCATGTGTCCTCAGTGGAAATAAAAAATTTCGGCACATTGTCATCGGATAAGAGATGTTTTCATTACATCGTTTATTTCAGTCGCGTTATGTTCTACTGCTAGTTCATGACTGTGAATATATTCAACATACTCTTTAAATTTTTTACTTTTATTCTTTTTATATATCGTTACGGATATATATGTTATATATTAATTTATAATTCAGTTTTATTTAGGTCCTTTGTGTGTAACTTATATTTGAATTATTTACGTTTATATTTTTTTAGAAACTTGATTGTTTGTTGGGTAGTACGTCGTCTTGATATTTAGTTTAAAGAAATAGACGTAATATATATATATATATATATATATATATATATATATATATATATATATATATATATATATATATATATATATATATATAATCATTAATAATAATGACAATTATTATTATTATTATTATTATTATTATTATTAAGGTACTTCAAAGTCTATTTGTGCACGCCATCCTTAGCTAGAAATCCGAACCCTAAAAACTACTGATGTCGTGCATCCGGACCAAGAATAAGTTGCAAGGAAAGTACTCGAAATGTACGGGAAGTCACTTGTTTGGCATCCATGATCTAATATTCAGCTCAGCAGACAAACCCATTTATATAGTCGTAGGTATAATCAGTATCATGTACATTTACTTATTTGTGGGCGAATTTTGAAGGTTAATATTTTGTGTGTGCGCAATAGCTGTGTGTTCACTCAGGTTCCCCGAAAGCGCAAAGGCAAATTTAAGGCTAGATTTAGCGTAGGTGTGCAATGTGCATAAGATCGTTAGTTACATCTGGTATCATGAAAAAGAATTTAACATATCAAATTCTTACAGGTGTGTTTGTATCTAGACTATTAACACGAAATAGTGTTACGTCGAGAAAAGTCTGATCTTTTCGAAATAAAGAAACTGTAAATGCAGATGTCATGGTCGTAGGGATAAATTTCTTATGTATATACTATCAACTGGTTATCGAGTTATATTACTTTCTTTGGAAACATGTTTCCGTTAAAAGTCCTTTTCAGACGAACATGATTTATTTCTTAGTCTCTATCTCTTAAATCTTAAATGTATCCAGAATTAAAACTACCGATTGGAAGTGCTGTGGCAAATTATATCAAATGGTCAAGAGTAGTAGGGTTGTCATTATAGATTGCTTCTGAATGTCGTTTAAGAAATCTCCCCTTATCAGTGATTTAACAGCCTAAATGTCTCAATGATTTGAGAGATCAAAATCAGCGTAGATGGGATCAGTTTATCTACTGCTTAACGTCTCTACCCTGAAATTCTTTAACACATTTAATATCGGCTTATGTTTAATAACTTTTCCAGTTAAAACATATTCAAACATGAATCTCTGAATTTTGGTTATTTTTCTTTCTTGTCTTCTTTGACTCACTTTTCATTATTGCAATACCGCCACGTTTAACTTGCGCACATCTGTTTTGGAGAGACTACACACACACACACACACACACACACACATATATATATATAATTGCGAACTGTATCATACCATTTGAGAATTAACAAAGTACGTAGTGTTTATTGCTTTTTATACAGTAGATAAAATCTTAGTAATAAAATATTTAACCAACCTGTCACCGTTATGTGTACTGTGTATATATCTTCGTCTTGCAGCTGTCTCTTGGCACTGTATAGTCCTTCATTATCTTTTGAAATGTTTTTGAGGCTAATGGTCAGCTGAATTTCGTGGCCTTGCCGAGAAAAGGAAACTTCCATTCCATCCTTCCACTCTGGTTCATTATAGGAAGTATTTCCATCTGCCGAGATTGCCAATATTTCCGTATTGTTATGTGTTACAGAAATCAAGTCACCCATTGGGTTATGAAATGTCCAGGTCCAATCAGCATTTGATCCAACTTGACACTTGATAGTCTTTGTATCTGTATTAAATATTGTGCGCATATGCAACAGAAAATAAATTATTCTTATTAATACAAAACATTGAGTAGTAAAGTTTTAATGAACTTTTAAACCTTCCAGTAATCTAAGGCCCCACGACAGAATTTCCTAAATGGAAAAACCACAGGTTCAATATTTTCTAACAAGAAATGTTACATCACAAATTTAACAAGTAGCAGTTCTTACCGTAACAGCAACATCAAACTTTCCATATATCTATAAATGTAAGTAACTGTGAAACTCCTATATCTGGACTGATTCGTACAGATTATCCGTTTCATAGCACACCGGGTGCATAGAATCGTATGTCTTAGGACGCATCTCATTAGCAAATATTCATTCTTATATCGGGGCCCCTGGTGGTCGAATTGTCTAAAGCGCTTGCCTTTACCGATCACTTCTATCTCATCTCTGTCTGCGTGTGTTACATTTTTGGCTCAGTCAGTATGGATATATGAGAAAGATGCCAGTTGCTTCCCGTGTGTTGGAGGCTCTTACAGGAGTTTCCCTGAGTTTTTCCTCAACCAGTTATACTGACGGCTATGAATAGCCTGGTTTACTTTGAGCAATGGCGTGAAACCCAAAACAACAACAATCTTAAATCGACAGATGCACGTATCGTACTGAAAGAGGAAATTACATTTAAGATGGAAACCTTACGGTGGAAAATAATTTCAGAAGATAGAAACACTTAATTAGGAAAAGGTGTATTAAAAAGAGTAAATAGTGCGTTACTACACCTCGATATAATAATGGCTATTTGGTGCCAACTAAAAGCATACGTCCATAAAAATGACAAACTGAATTCATAAATATTTAAGAAAATAAATTCTTCCTAAGGAATGTACACACGAAATAAAATAAGATTAAATTAAAACATAAATATTGTAAAGTATGTAAAATGTTGATAAAATAATGACGAATTTCAACACATGTGAAATGATGCTTCTTTGAATATAATGACTTTCTCAGGGGAAAGTGTATAAACATTTCAAGTTTTACTCTATTTTATTTTGTTCTTCTACTTTATGTGTTTCTTCCTCTCCTAAGCTGGACAGTTGCTTTCAATGATAAATGGTAAATTAATTGTAGCTTTGCTGGATTATATGTCTAATTGGTATTGCGTGAGGAAAGAAGTATCTGAGATGATCCGTTGACCTTATTTTCTTCCCAGATTCCATATTCTTCTATTGACCAAAATAACCCATATCAATAACAGAGAAAACGCTACATCCCAGACTACGTTTGGCCTACTAATTTTTCCAAACATGTGGAATTATAGTTGAGGTTGCTTGGCATGACTAAGTTAATTACCTTTTTATAAGACCTTTATTCAAAGAGTGCTATCTCTAGCGGTTCATATTTTTGTCTTTTCTAGCTTAACATCTTGCTTTATATCCATTGAATAATTTCTCCTATAAGAAAAAAATTATAAATCTTTTATTTCAAAATAATGAAACCCTCCACATCATGGATACTTGTTTCCTCTATACAGATATATCACATAACGAAGGAAACTGAACTTGGAAGGAGTCGTGATATGACCGTCTCAACCGAACCCTTAAGATGGTGCACAATTACTGATGATGTGGAGAGCAAATTGGTAGGGCTACAGGAGCAACTTAAGGAATTCTTCGGATTTGATAACAAATTTCATCCTAGAATCAAATTCACGTTGGAGTCATCAGATTAATTCAACATATTCCTCGATACCCAATAAATTATACAAAATGAAACACAGGATCTTACTTTTATTGCAAATCATCCGATTGCTACTAATATGTCTTATCTTCCATTTGTCGTCCTAAACATATAATCCAAAACCTTCCATTCCGCCCATGTGTTCGCATAAAATGTATCTGCGCAAACGAGAGGACATTCAATGAAGTGGTTGGAGGATAGTATAGGGCACTTAAAAAAAGGAGACATATAAACAAATCTCAAGAACAGGCTACAGAAAACCTAGGCCATGTACCGAAGCAATCTACTCAGAAACAAGTCTAAGACCTCTAACAATCATAGCCCTTTCCCAATAGCATATTACCCAGATGCCTCAAACATATCACAACTTGTCTGGAGGCACCTACATATTACTGCATTGTGTACTTCTCCAACGGAAGTATTTTCAGCATATTTTTAGAATCACATACTTAAGTCCGCCATACAATTACAAACACCACTTTGTGCAAATCAGATGAATTCAAAACATACTATTGAAGAAGGGCGTAAGTAAAAACAGACGTTTGTCACCTTGTCAGCAAATGCCCTTGAATACCACTATAAGAGTTAATTAACTGCTGGTGTCGCTTAAAAAGCAAGCAGAGGTCTTGATGTGGCAGGTTTGTGCCACCCATTATGTTGGAAAAACAGATGACTTTAGAAAAGGCACGAACAAGTACAAAATTCATATCATTAATAAGGCAAACATGCTAATATACTTCTTGCTTGCGTCTTTATTTGTATGCCTTATCCAAAGATAACAGCATAATTTCATATTATTTATTATATGATTATGTTCTTTTCCTTTAGATTAGACCTCTTCTTTAGTCTGAATAATTTTGCTTAATAGTTCCGATATGTTAATCCATCTAGTTCTACAATTGTCACTCTTCCCGTGTGTGTGTGTTTGTGTGTGTGTGTGTGTGTTATTTATTGTCCCTTGATGATGACTTTGGTTTATAGGTCTAAATGTATCTAAATAATTGTCTTTTACTTCCCAGAGAAGTTTTCTAACACTGGTGTCATTAAATAACATAGAATGTTGGTTTGCGGTTTTGTTTTGTTTCTTACGAACGTTTTAGTATTCCAGCAACAATCAGGGCCTTTATCTATGTTGTTATGATGCTTTGGTAGTTATAAATGTAAAACACATTTGTAAAATCGCTGTATATCGCCGTAATTTAAATACATTCTTGATTATTCTACAATGTTGCATAAAGTGTAAATGATAAACTATACTGTTATTCAAGGACGCAATCCAAATTTTCATCTGAATGAGATAGAAGGACATGTATCTTTCCAAATAACTAGTGGTGGCTTGTTATATCTAAAAGCTAGTAAAGGGTGCAATATTTCTAAACTGTTTCTCATTTTCTTATAAAATGACTACACGCAATATGCTTGTGACCTTTTTGTCTGGAAAATTACCCGAAATTTGATTCTCCCCATATCATTTCACATTCGTGTTATCTTAGGTGCACATCTATTGCTATGAACCTGTCAAGACCAACAAAAAATTTCAAGTATCCTTTAAATACTGAAGAGAATTTGTATTGTTGATTCACGGGCAATAAATAAATAAATAAATAAATAAATAATCCTTTTGGGATGTATTTGAAATCTGCTGTTTCTCTTTATTTCACATTCTAACCAATCTTTAATATCCTATCCCGCCCTTCCCTCCCTGTACTTTTCCCAAGCGTTGTACCTTAGGGTAGCTCAATGAAGTGTGCATATATGATAATTTTAAGACTTTGATTAAGTCCGTCCTTAGGCCTGAAATATATATATATATATATATATATATATATATATATATATATATATATATATATATATATATATATATATATATATATATATATATATATATATATATATATATATATATATATACATATATATATATATCTATATATATATATATATATATATATATATATATATATATATATATATATATATATATATATATATATATATATATATATATATATGTGTGTGTGTGTGTGTGTGTGTGTGTGTGTGTGTGTGTTTGCTTCCCTCTTCTCCTTTGTGCATGGTAAATACTTTTCTAACTGTCGCCACATCTATTCGAAAATAAATCGACAGAAACGATACAAAATGAAATAAACAAATGGCCCATCAGTTGGTAGGTGCCTCCTTCATTTATTGAGATTATTTGATAACAATAGAATTCCTTAAATATATTTTCATAAAATATTTTTAATGTTTCTAATCTTCTAATTTTTATGAATTAATAAATAATATTTTAAGATATGACTTAATTATAAAAAATGCTTTATACTTTTATAAATAGATTTTGTACAAGTAGTATATTTTATACTTGATATGGACTATAAATTAATACAAGAATTAATTTTCGACAAATGCTATTATTTTCTGAGTTTAAACTACATTAATTTTTCATTAGCTTTTAAAATGAAATATATGGAGGTCGAATGAACACTCGAACATGAATACATTGTTCTGGAAATGCATTTTATACAAGAAGAACCAGACTAATGTTAGCACACAAGTAACCAGGTAGGAGAAAATTTATTCAAAATTGAATCGTTAACTAATCACTTGAGGTGTAATTATCTAAAGCAGAAAGGATATATTTGAAAGGTCACCAGAGCCATCTTTTTATTGATCTAAAGGTTGCTTATGCAAAGAGCTAGTCAGACATTTGCTGAAGACATTACAATTTAAAACATGTTTGATTCACGTTGAGGAAAATTGTGTTAAACAGGTAGGATTTAAACTATTTCAGTTTTGTCCTCCTTTCGTTTTACATGCGACAAATCTCATTGAATATATCTGGTTACTCTACTAGTGAACTGTGAACCGACCAGTCAACAAAAATTTGTTTCACAGCAAATCCCAAGAACAAAGTAATATTTATATTTTGGTAACCTTGAATTGCGTCAACATTATGTACAAAGATAAAAATATGCTGTAGTTTACTTCTTAAGTGACTTTGTACAATTTTATGTTGTATATCACTTATCACTACGAACAAAGGTGTCATGACCATGTCATTAAAAGTAAGGCATAATGTCACCACAAGAGGCTGCGCCTATCAAGCTCCTCACTTATTTTGTATAATAGATGTCTACATCCCAGGAATGATGAAAATAAAAACTATAACAGGCTCATGGGGGGGGGGGGTGTTTAATAAGGTTGTTTAATAGTCTATATATCAGTACATCGCTTCAAAGTACTCCCTATTCACTTGTACATACATTTCCTATTGATTATCCAATTATTATCAATTACCCATCATACGATGTCAATTTTAATTCACGTTGTGAAATAGTATGCATACACTAGAATCATGCACTTCCACCGCCTGGTGGGTTTCAAAGTATCTGCTTATGATAGTCTTTGATACCTGATATGTTGCTCTATAAAGTTTGATATGCTTTTTTGAGAAAACTTTGGGAAAGCATTTTTCCAAAGTCATTTGGTGTTCTGAAACCAAATCGTTTGATTGCGCACTCTGTTTTTCGATATTTTTGGACCAACGTTGCCCCAAAAGAAAATGGCCGCCATACGACACCTCAAACGCTCATTCCTTCAGTGCGTGTGCAAGTTTGGATGTGTGATAAATCTTTGTTCTTTGGGTCTAATACCACGCTTGTATTGCCTAATATACACTAAGCGCAGCAGAACAAATTATATATATATATATATATATATATATATATATATATATATATATATATATGTGTGTGTGTGTGTGTGTGTGTGTGTGTGTGTGTGTACACACACACAAACACACGTGAATGTTTCCAACACTTCTTTGTATTAGTTTTCGCCAATTTCAGCTAAATGTATTTATTCAGTTGCTGCTGGAATTGTTTCTACTCTTGAGGGCATCAGGGCTTGCAAGTTTCTTCTTCATGCTAGTGTAATTGTGCAATCTGAATTCACATGACAGAATGCCTCTTGGAAATGTAGAGCAAGTGATAAATGGTTTGCTGACAGTTGTCCATCTTCCATTCCCAGTAGTAATATCAAACTATGGGTTTTGCGTCTTTTGTCCCCATTGGGGACATTCCATCCGTCCTTGCCTCTTCTACCACGACAATTTAGCGAAACGAGCATTGCCTATGGATCACTTTTAATTTTATCCGCGGGCGCTTGGACACAAGTGACAAGAGTGATTCATTCATGGGTTTAGAGTCTCGTACGGACTTCAGTGACCCAAAATGTCTTGAAAAAAGGGCAAAACTCCAGCCTTTGATACAACTTGAGTAAAAGCTATATCTACTCTGTTGTGATTGAAGAGACAAACTCCTGCAGAGTGTACAATTTCATGCAAGCTTATGGTAGCGAGCAATACACACAATGCGGGCTAATCGATCAATAGCCCGCTCGTTGCATGAGGATTATTTACCTTTTTTTGTCTGTAGATCCACGCTGTTTCTTTCTCATGCTCGTAACTGTTTGTTATTTCCGATTCTTAACAGTACAATCGCAAACTCGATTATTTTACCCTCGATTGCTGCCGAATACAATGTTTTGATCTTATTGAGACATCTCTTTCAGGTGGCAAGTACTTTGGAGTAGGTGCGTATTTGTGAATGCAGTCGCATTGAAATTAATTGATTAGCACCACCAGAGACTCCGGTTACTCTTGCTACAGCATCGACAGTAATACCTACAATGGTTGATGTTGTCGCATCTGCAGTCACAACAAGGTCGACAGGTGCTGCCGCAGCAAGACAGCAAATACCATCTTCGACCAAACATGTGTGCTTATATTTCACTATCAGCTCGGTTCTCTTAGTACTTTTATCTCGCAGCTGGTGTTCCGCTTCGGTTATTACTGAGGCTTCGTCGTAGTTCTTCTACTAATATTATAATCGCGTATTTTAATTGCAAGACAGGCAGGCTTTGTCCAGTCACATAACCACGCACAGGCGCAATACGTACACAAACTTCTAACTAATTATTCTTTTATACTGGCACAATTTTCACGAAGTTATAAAATAATCTTCCTCCGGAATACCTACATTCTGGTGGTTTGGTACGCCTCTCATATAAAACACATATTGCTCCAGAGCTATTTACATCTAACGATCGTCTTTGCGCAATAACTGTTGCACGAACAAGTACATCCTTGTTGAACGACAATCGAGATTGTATATCAGCTAAGTCAATGTTGATGTAACATATTGTATGGTGAACATACATGGGGGAGGATACATCGGGGAATGCCACTTCTCTTATTCAGAAACAATCCCCGAGAGGTTTTACCTCTGCTGCTGTAGTCAACTTTTGGAAGTTTCACTGAGCGATGATTCCAAGCTGGCTAATAGTTGCTAGTGCACATTAGGCTGAATCCATATGGCAATTTCTACTTGACCCTTTACACAATTACATGACAGTACATACCGGTTTGAAGCAGATATTCGTCAAGAATTGGAGCATAATTGTTATCAATGTTAACATCCGCTGCTTGCTGATCCAACTCCACGTCTGTAGATTCCTGTAGATTCCGCAACCTCATCGGTTAGATTCCATTACTTATATAATAATGATAAAATCTAATCTTGAACAGAAAGCCAAAAACGATCGAGTAACCGACAGGATAAACGTTGAGTAATTCAAACTGAATTTAATTTCCGGTGATGTTGATAATGCAACTGTGTAAAAGTGTAAATAATCACTGGCCGGCCTCTCAATAAATGAAATTAAGGGTACAAAACTAATTCGTAGATACCGCTTTTCAGTTATCAACATTCCCATTCGAACCCACGTACCTTTACTTCCAGTTATGTTAACAAAGTATGAACCCGATACACGCACCTTTAAGATGTGACGGTTAGATCTATGACAGACATCTTTAATATGAGAACTTAAAACAAGTCGTCCATGGTAAAATTGTATCTCATTTGGGTTTTCTCCTTCTTTGAGTACTATTCCTGTGATTGCGCTCCCAAAAAATCACTGGAGGTGCGGCCACGCTAGCGATTTGATTAATTATATATTGCCTTGTTGCAATATTGCCTGTGTCTTTGAGACACGCAATTGATACACCACTGTCTCTGATTCCATCTTTTTCAGTGACTTCAGCAAAATTTTCTGCGACATCGGCTTACAACTTGATATTAATGTATTGAATGTTTACGTTCAATGTTTTCAACTTGCCAGTTTGATTTTCAAAAACCACAATCCCATCTGGATCAACTATAACAACAATTACTAGTAAACTCAGTCGAATCAGCTTTCGGGGCAAATCGTTTCATATTCTCTTCAGCACCGCGTCGTCGAGCTGAGTAACGTCCGTAAAAGTTAATATACCTTATTGTATAATACCGCACGTAATTTAATATGAAATCAATAAGTTTGTGCGGGGTCGGTGAACGCTCCAGTACGGGGTCGGTGAAAACTTCAATGTCAAGGTGACCACATAGGGGACCGTGCTGCTTGAGTGTACTGGCATAGTCGAATGAACCCAACCGATGTTTGCGATACTTAGATAAATAATTCAAAACCTCAACTGGCAGTACAAGTCTCTACGAGTCAGAATACAAACTATGTTGATGTGTTACTACGCATGTGACCCATTGAGTGAGAGGACCTGTTGATGATTCCAGACTGATGATCCAATTTCACGTGTGCGTTGCGCCATCGACGCAAGTTCATCTAGAGTAAAAACACAGCGAAAATGTTTGATCTATTTTGCCATCGCGAGTAAATCAAGATTGGTCAATGGATGCTTGAGAAGCAAGGGTAATATCTTATACAACCGGGTATCGAGAATATTCGATTACTGGAGCCTGGCAATCGATGACCTCTTCCTTTTTAATACGGCCGTCAACCGCCTTTTTCAAAGCCATTCCTGCTGCAGTCCTTAACGTTGCAGAACATGGACTCTTGTAATATAATTGACTTCTGGTCAACCACGCGGAGACATTTTCTGTCAATTTTGCTGCAGAAAGGTTTAGTGCGACTCCACAATTATTTTTCATTGCGTTTAATTTGTACAAGTTAATTTTAGGAAGGCTGATTTTCACTTCGTGATATGATTATTTAAATAATTAACACGTCCAATTATGAATTATCTACAGTTGCATTGATGACTCTCATTTATCCACCAGCACTATCTAACAACATTGACTTGTCAGCATAGCACCGATAGCCACTACCAGCATCACATGCAAGACGATACATGTCGACAACGGACTGTCTGAACAACTCCAGGTCTCCCAGTCGAAAGTAATACGTTTGGTACAGTGTCATGTTCGGAAATCTGCAAAGCAGTTTCGAAGTTTTGATGCGACCACATATTTCTTCAGAAGGTTTTTGGGGACCGTTTAACCGCAAAGAAACCTCAGTCACCTCTATGTCATTTTGATATGAGTTTGGACGACTTGCAAGTTGAAGCGCCACAAACACTTGTTTTATTGCAATAAGACCAAGTAGAGTACTATTTTGCCCAGTAAATTGTCCCACAATAGATGTCGGTGGGTGTGCGTCTGTGGTATATGTTAGAAACCAAAACTTTGACGTGATTCCCGATTCCAGATATGGCAACAAACTTGATCAAATAGAACATGAACAGGATAACACAGGCACCCACAATATTAATGTTTCTAATACAACTCTACCATCGGCAACAGCTGCACCACGCCAAATTGCGTCTTTGGCGTTTTTCTTGCGGGTTCTGAGGTAATTCTCAAAATGTCAGGCCCGATATGATATTCAACACGTACCAATCGTGTATCATCTGAAATGTAGTCAGGCCAACCAAACATTGATCTTATGGACGACCGTGCAATATCATCCGTACACGTTTGAGATTCATGTCAGTTGCAAAATGGAGTGTAGGTTCATAGGCACGTACATAAATTTTAGAGCGTTTGCCGGTCAACACCGATATTCTTCGTCTAATTTCTTCATTGATCGATTCCATGTCGTAAGCGCTAGAGGGAAGTTCAATAATAAGCTAGTTTGAGCCAGTGTCTGCTGAAAACACAAATGAGTTACTTGCGGCAAACCACCAAACGGTTGGTATCGGATATTAGCCCAACTGTAATACACTCGCAGAGATGCTATTGCGATCTCAAGTATTATTGAGTCCTCAACCGTAAAAGGTACATACATGTCACAATTAATCCTGGTTTTGTGGATGAGATGGTGATCATCAAGGTCATGATCTGAGCTGTATTTACAACTAGCTGTTGCATCGCAGCATATATTTCACGTAGCATACGCATCATCACAATTATGCCAGAATTCGTAATTGGTTAACGAACTCCGTCATATATATCATGAATATCTTCAACATGAACATGCATCAGCACGCTGTATATGTCTCTGTCCATGCCCTCAGGAACTAATCCCACCAGTATTTCCAATCGATCCTGCAAGACCGTTAGAGTCACACAACCCATAACCAAGATTTTTGCCCATGATTGTATATACATTTTATTGCTTTTTATCCATTCGACGTATTCTTTTATTGGCAAAATTTATTGTATAGGATAGTGTTCTTCTGACCACTTCCTAAGTGTTTCTGCTTCTGCTTTATGTTTGCCCTCCTGTTGAAAGTCTTCTTCTCCTTCTTCTTGTGGGCGAGGACCATTTCCCTCCATCTGAGATTGTCGTGGTTATTCATATACATCTTCATATGCTTCTTGTAGTCTTTTACATTCTTTTTAATGTTCTTGCCGCCTTTCGAATTAGCTATGCCACTCTAAGCCTTCTTTCTCCGAGCTAAAGTTATATTTAGGTTGTCGGGCTTGCCAGTTCATAAATTCCTGAAACTGAAGCTGTGTTTCTTCTTCATGTGTTGTTGGTTTGATTAGGCCATTTCCCTTTTCTGGTGGAGGCACAGGTGAAGCACGTTGTTGTTGTCGTTCTTCTTGGTAGAATGTATTTATTTGTTTATCAACTCACTATGTGTTCTCCATCGTGCTAAATTCGGGTTCAAGTTGTTATTATTTTGCTAGCCAGAACGTTGATTGTTTTAGTCATTGCTGATTATTACGTTGTTCTTTGTCTTCTGTTGCAGCGATTGGTGTAGGTAGTTGCGACCTAGGACATTGTTTCTGCGCATGTTGTTTTGGTAATTAAAGCAGTGGTTGTGGTTGCATGACTTGTTTGCCTACCGCGACAGACATCTGATACATACATGAATGATGTCTGTCCTTAAATGGTATTAAGGGAGGTTTCAAAAAGAAAACAATACACCGACACTGAGTGTGATTTTTGATCGAGTACTGAATTTGTATAAGTGTGAAGAGTCTGCTGAAGATGAAGCGTTATTGAAAGCTTTTATGAGAAGGTTTGGCCCACTTGTAGTTTGCTCCAGTCGGTAGGTCTGTAAAAAGCAACGACTACATGAAATGTTAAGATATCCTCACACATTGTTTCCTTACAGAATTGAGGCGGATTTTTGCAACTGAGACTTGTACTCGGGTGACACGTCTGGTATTCTGGCAAGTACCTCTCCCACATTCTCGTCAAGTACACCAACAGCTTCTTCAACTTTCTCCTTTGGCTTCCTCAATCGCCTGTGGCAAACGTGTGATGGACGCTGCAGATGATCTTACTTCGGTTTCAACAAGCGCTGCCTCTCGTTTTCCGGTTGTTTTGGCAGCATCAGCTATTTCTCTTGTGGGTTTAAACAACGGCGCAAATGTTAGTTCAAACCCGACTGCCAAATCTTCTCGTCCAGTCTGTGGCGATATCAAAATATATTTGACTTCTATTACATTTTGAAGCAATTTTAGGTATTTCTGGGCAGCTTTACGGCATCGCCTCTAATTCTCTTCTATGGTATCACTACCTGATATTTTTATATGATTGCATTTTTGATTGTTAATTGACATAGCTAAGCACATTCTATAGTTACCCACTATCAGTCGTGATCCACGCAAACATGTCACGAAATGCATCCCACTTGTGGTCGGCGGTACATGAATATTTCCAATGCCATAAAATATCATCAGCATATTAGAGTTGGCACGTACCACTCTTGGTACATGGGTGTATTGTTGATGACGTGCGTGTTTTTGTGTTCACTTCGTGAAAACGTGTGAGGGATTGTATTGACATTCAAGCAGCATATTATCGTACACTACAATACTGTTTCATTTATAACCTCATGGTCAATGATTGTTATGTCGTCACGGTGGAAACTAAATCGATGGAATCTCAGCTTGCTGTGATTGACAAAGTCGTCTTAGTGTAGTTGTTACTCAACTCTGTTTAAAAATCACCTGTTCCATAACCATGCTTGGAAAGTTCAGGTGTTGCATATGCGTAGAAATGAATGACGGAAACGTCTTTGTACTAAACCAAGAACATCTTCGAATTTTCTTTTTCGTGATCCCATTAAAATGTTGTCTGTCGTATAATACGATCATATATTCATATTGTGTGAGATGTCTAGGAAAAAAAGTACCAGCAATCAAAGTCGATTTCAAACACGTAAGAGACGAGCAGCATTTGCTAGAACTTGTGCTCGACGCGGAGCAAAGACGTTTACGTATATTAGGAAATCTGCAAACGGTTTTTAATAAAATTTCACTGGCGACGGTCAAATCGTGGCTGCCTTAACAAAGCTACCAGGGACACGACAGAGTAGATATCGAGGTGAGAAGCATCTGTCTGGATACAATTAATGTGGGTCTGGTATACGACTTGATCTACGATTCGAGTCTATCAACCAACCAAGGCCTGGTGAAACACCTATCAATCGCGTTGATGCCGCGTGTTACCAACATTACCTTGCTTATAAAACATGCAGTGATATCCTGGTGCGTCGACACGCCAACGTAAAGCTTATTTATGAACTGAATACAATTAATCCACCATTTGGATAACGAATTGGGATAAAGAATCACACGATGGGTCGTCAAAGGCGGTACGAAACGAATATTGCACTCAGCTGCACTCATTAAATGTAAAATTATACTAATATAAACAAGCAATGTAACCCAAAAGCCGGACATTGTCCAAAATATAACAAAGTCCACGCGAGTACTAGAGAGCTGTAGCTGCCTTGAAACGGTTTGCCAGTGGATGGATGGCCCAAAGAGCGCAGTGGCAAATTTATTTGCCAGTACCAAGAAAGGATGGTTCGATGTCCAAACACCATATGAAGTACATCAAACAGATTTGTTATTTCTTCTGTAATCGACCAGGCCGATTGCGCACCTATAAATACCCGCTCACCATTTTTGATGCGGCCAGCAGATACAAAGAAGCGGAGCCTTCACATAAAACGCTCTGCAAGTGTCGCGGATGCACTCGAACGTATATATGGCTTAGGTCCGCTCAGGTTGTAACCAGTGGATCCTGGCAAGGAATTTATTAGATCTGTAGCTGATATCAGATCAAATATGTGGTGATGGTCAAACAAAATGGGCGAGTAATTGTCGATCATGTCAATATATATCGTGATAAAATCTATTTTGCAACGATTTAATCAACTCTTGCAGAACGGTTATTATGTCATCAGTACGCACAGGAATTACTTATGAGGCCAGAGCGGTGTCAGGAATGAGTACATTACTTCCGTTCGTCATAGGAGCATTAAATAACCCACGACAGAATTTAAACCAGCCAATACATTTGCGCAAATGACCATCACTGTTACTAAACAAATGTATTTAAAAGCCAGCAGCGTTACAACTACTCGGAGACATGTTTGTTCAGTATCTGTATGAACTTGGAGAGTTCGAAGGCTGACAACCACGTCACGCATATAATCCAATATAGTCGAGGTATTCACGATCTCGGAATAAATTGATACTAGAAGACAACCAGGCCGTTACTGTTTGTGACCTTCATCAAGTGGAGCAATACATAGTGGACTTTTTCCTCTGAGCCGAGCATTTGTGCGTGTGGAATTGCAAATTGTTCCACCAGATACGTAACCGCCACCAGGATGTGTGTTAATCGGATCATATTTGCGATGTTTGCTAATTCACGACCATCCCGAAGACATTTCAGGTACAGTTCGTGCTTAACATCTTTCTGCACAATCACTTTTGAAAACCTTTGTCTTTTTTGTGTTTTCTACAGAGCTCTGCGGTCCGACCACAATCGAGTACATTTCAGTTCGCAGTCCCACATACACTCTGATTGGTTTAATTGAGCATTCGTCCTTGAACTTGTCGACCATTTTTTTATTAAACAAGTATGCCCTTTCTGGCGATCGCTGGTATCAAATTCATTCACCAAACTTGGCTGTGCCATGTCAGGGTAGATATCATATTTGAGATATCCATCAGTAGCGATTCAGTGTCAGTGTACAGCATCTTGATTATGTTGGACTCAAAGGTCGGGTCTGCAACGTGCCTTCGAAATCTGTCTTGCTCCTTATGATCGTTTGCGCATATTCTCCCAGGAGTATCCAAACACTGCATTCACCATGAGCTTGAAACAGTCCTTTTCAAATTCATTGATAGCATTTGAGTGTAGGTCCGTATTCATCTGAACAGAAGGAGACATCCAATCTTGCTGGAGAAACCCATGCATTATATTAGAATTTTGGTTACAAGCATCCAATATAAATGCAACTGCAAATTTCTCATGTGCGTTATATATTAGTGTTTGGTCCGAAGACGCGGTACCAGTTCGGTACATTCGGTATATTTGCTGCCTGATTCATACACGATCGAGCACTGCAACACGGAAAACCACGTACCGCGCACCAAAAGCGCTTTCGGGGCTACTGGTAATATTTGTGTGCTTCGTCAAAAAGCTCAGGATATTCCATGTCATCTTCAAAGAAGTATCCTCGGTCCTTGTCGATGTTGTGATTTTGCACGTCTTTTTTATTGGTCAATGTGTGCAACATCGATCCACTAAAACCCACCAATCGGATATGGTTGAATCATGACCCACCAATAAAGGTTATTGATATATAAATACACAGTATAACTGTCATGTCGGCAGGGTCATATTCTACCATGTTTGGGTTGTTGGCACAAACCTATATATGATTAGCCATGGATATTCCACAACGAAGTGATCGCTTGATAAGCGGTTCTTGTGAATGTCGGAGAGCAATTCTAGCTCGATTTGGTCTTGGACAAGAATGCTACACAGTCCAAGCTGGTGACGAAAGGTAACGCGTGACATCGAGTTTTGTACAAATGCATGGCAGTGTCACGAAATTTCTCAAACACGTCAGCGATCAGTAAAACATTAATACGTAGATACAGATCATGACAGTCATTGTGTTTTTCCATTCGAATGTGGACCAAACTTTCTTTGCAATTTCATAGTCGTCGGCGGAAATACCTTCAAGTGACAACGATGAATAAAACTCTTTGATCAGTGGCACATCTATTTCAACAAATTCGATCAAGTCGTTGATGTACTCATAGGGATACGCATTTTTTCTCGTTAGGTGTTCTCGATGTTCTTGGGGATTACACTTATCGGTGAGTCTGATGTTGTGGCTACTGCTTGAATTATTAAGTGACCATTGTGCCCACGCAGGTTATAAATCACCACAGGGACTCTGGTCTTGTTGGGATAAATTCTCAACTGCAATTTATATGCTTTGTGTGAAATCACGTCTGTACGCGCTAGTGATATGGCGGTGGTCACGGACGTTGGAGCCAGGAATTTCACTTCCATCGCCGAAAAGACTTTGTTTCATCAGTGGACAGGCTTTGCTCTTCAGCGAAAGCTATTTAAACAATCCAGAAGTGAGTTGCTGCGAAAAACGTAAGAATGTTATCACCAGTAATAATGATGCTTGCTGGTGAGTAGGGCTGCTATTGAATTCATTTTGCCGTAATTTCGATAGATCTGAGAAATACCTCAACTGTGCCTGTGAGCAGTTCTTGAATGTTAAATACTTGTACGCAAAGTCTGCATGGATATTTCTTTCCTTTGTTTTTGTTGTGTCAGGTAAGTATTCGCCCAAGATTCTTAGTGCGTTATTAATTCT
The DNA here is from genome assembly GCA_028554795.2 of Sinohyriopsis cumingii. NCBI lineage: Eukaryota > Metazoa > Mollusca > Bivalvia > Unionida > Unionidae > Sinohyriopsis > Sinohyriopsis cumingii. The sequence continues at coordinate 47,525,647 of CM068840.1, read as the reverse complement.
GGTTCTTCCTTTCACTCAACGGTAACAAATCAACCTGGTTTCGTCCGTATTGACCATGGATGATAATGGCAGTGGATGAAAGTGTTTGTCATAAGCGAACACATTTAAAGCGATACCTGACTTAAGTGTTACAAATATTTTCAATGTTGCTTTGGTAGTCTGCAAGGGAAAGTCTATATCGCCAAAGTTGAGTTCACCAAGGTGTTTCTGATATTTTCGGGGCATGTTTTAGTTGCCATCAACTAGATATAGCGCCGACAAAATTGCCGATTCAAAAATCTGATGTCAGAGTTTTCACGTTGATAAGTGACCTTGGTGGAACCCAGTTTGTTTTTGCTATGTAACTGAATCCACGAAACGGGTCATAGAGCGATAAAATGACATTGGCTTGTAAACATCTTTCGAGATCCATCCCGATTTTAGATTGGTGTATTTCTACAGCCTTTCGAAAATCTTTTAAATGTCTCTATTTATGCCATCATTGATGATGCTACTGTCTTCGTGCTTCGGAAACAGGCGAACATAACTTTGAATCCATGGTGTAGTAATTTTAATTCATCCTTGTCATGACTATGGGGCGTAACCCAATGCGCGCAAAGAACAATGTATGCCTTGACCCCAGCTTCTTCAAGGATTTGTAACAAAGTTACGATTGCAGGAATTATATTTATCAATAGCTGAAGAGCTTGTTTGCCTGGTGTGCATGTGTGTGGGATAAAGGTTACGTGACTTTCCAACTCTCCGCTATGTTTCTGAAATTTGAATTCTGGTACTTGTGATTGTTGTGTTTAAACACGAATGTACTCAGCCGCTTTCGTAGCAATAGCAGATGCGAGATGACATTTTTGTTCATCCTCAAGCAAGAAGACCGGTTTATTCAAATGTGTCTAATACCGCAAGGATGTCAGCTTTCTTGCGCCTAATGATATTCCCAAATTATATGCATGTGCAATCGGCATTGTAATATATCAAGAGTATTGGTATAGGAGCGAATTCAATATTGTTGGTTTATCAGCGAATTCAAAACCTGAGATTCATCGGAACACTAAACATTTGGACATGGGAATGAACTTTCAGGAATTTCGGGGGATTTAATTCAAATTGCTATAAATTACTTTTACATTTTCGCTTTGTATTGTATGGAAATAAATTATTTGTTCAATGTGACTTAGTCTAAGGACATAAAGTCGTAGCAAGAAAAAGAAAACATTTATAAAATTCATATGATTTTGTAGAAAGGAGATGATAATATTTGGACTTTATCAAATAAGACAATTATTTTCTCAAAATAAATATTACTATGTATCTATCTGAATATTTATTTTCATTTAACGTTTAAACATGCACGTATATTCATATCCAGTAATTCATGAAGAAAGAAAGAATGAAAGAAAGAAAGAAAGAAAGAAAGAAAGAAAGAAAGAAAGAAAGAAAGAAGGAAAGAAAGAAAGAGAGAAATGTTCACATGTCACCTTCGAAGGTTTTCGAAATAATTGGTACGGCGAAGAGTACCCAGGATAAAAAGATCAGATATTTTCTTGCACACATCTTCCCACAAGTCCACCGAAAAAGCAAATTCATATCTTGAGTAAACTGCCTTTTCAACCAAAATTGTATTGTTCACTGATGAAACGAAACTACAAATGTCCATTGCAGAACACAATGCATTGTTTTTACTGTTGTTCTAGCGATGAGTAAGCCGGACTTTGAACGCCTAGAAAATATGAACGAAACATACTTTCTTCAAGTCTGAAACATATGGAAATTTTTTATCTATTTAATAGTATTCAGTAGCTGCTTGCCTTTCTCTACATAGTTTCGTTTGCAGTTATTGTATAATTAGGCCCATTTCCACGAAACTCCTCAACTTGAGTGCTCAATGAAACAAAAATAGCGTTTGGCATATGTTTCATATTTGCCTCATTGTTGCAAAATACACTTTAATTATTTATTTTATACACTGATACTTTTGAATATCTTGTATTTTAAATTAATGTTTGAAATTTCTATCGTAAGTAATCAGAATTGGACTCTGTGCGTCTACTCTCGTTGATGAGATTAGTAAATACAATCTTCGAGATCAAGATACATAAAATTATAATTAAAAAAAACAAACGGCTTGATGATAGATGTGAAAGCTTTAATTCCTTGCTTCTTATCTGTATCTATAAACATGATTATATGAAATACATTTATAATCTAATGCAACATGATATAGAAGTATTATTCACACCTAGCTGAAATCAAGTCATAATCGCTAATAAAGTAAAGACATATATCCCTATATTATACATTGCATCTTAACAAGGAACAACCACAACTTAACCGCTGTTTGTGCGTTGCAGAAGACCCAGCTTGATGCGCAGGATACATTTTCCTCTCTATATCGTCGTGCCCCTAAATCGGCTGTTGTTGTGATGTGCGCAATGTTACCTTTGGCATCAAGCACATCATTAAGCACATCACAAACTTTGAAGTAAAAGGAATCATTGCTCATGATGTGACGGCAAAAGACAAAGTGTGGGTGGCTCTGCTTGCGTCCGAAACCGTTTTGTTAGATACGTATGAGCTCAGCCCTTCGCCGACTGTATATTTGTCTACCGCATTTACCGCATATTTAATGAGAGCGCTGATCTGACCAACCCATATTTATCACACTTGCATCTATATACATAAGACGATATTGCCTGATCACTAAACTTAATTTTAGATTTGGCTGTGCTTGTAATTACTACTGCCTTCATTTTCATCCTTTATACTTTGTACACCAGGTGGACAGCGTTAATGATGATTGCAGACAAAACATTTTAACTTTGTACAAGCACGGTGATATCTCCCAGCATGCAATGAAAGTCAAACATGTTCTCTGATTTCACGAGAAACCTTATACACGTGGGCCTTTGACGTCACTGCGATCCTCCGGAAACCAGTGAGTAATGGTGGTATATCAAAGAGTACACTGAGGCTGATGATGCCTTGGGGATCTTAACGATCGCGATACAATCAGTGGTGCGTAAGTGATGAACAAGAGATTAATGAAAAACGTATTTGACTAAGTTGACCCTAAGGATGCTTGTTGTTAACCTGATACCAGGAATGTCAGCCGATCATGCGTACAGGCCAATCGTCCTCTTTTGATCTGATGCCCAACTTCACGATTCGGAAACGTGGGAGTGCAGCACTAAATGTATATGTTTACTATCCATGAGATTTAGTGCCAACGTTTCATAACTTTGTTGATTTTACCGTGAGTTACTAATGGCGACAGTGTTGGAAGCGTCTTGAAGACATTTTCAGTTCCAGCTCTAAATATGTTAAGAAAACTGAGGTTGTCCCTGAAGACACGATTGTCTTGCCAGTAGTCCACAGCGACAGATTACGTTTGCGTTTCCGCGATACAGCTAATCCCCATCTAACCACTACAAACCCATTTAACTTGCATATAACGATGCTTATAGAGCAGTTACCGTGCTGATATATTCAGAAACACGAGACTTGCAATAATTTCGTCTCAACATGCTCCTCGATGCTGAATATTCCTTACATGTAGAAGCTGAATAACGGCGCGCTCTCTAGAAAAGGTAAAAGCGATGAATGGTGTTAAGACCACACTAAGTGTTGTCACTCCAGGCACTGATGCGGCATATATTGGAATATTGTCAACAATCATTTCTGTAGCCAACGCAGCTGCGTTTGGGATCGCACCTTGAAACTGTTGTCTAATCTCTGTAGCTGGAAATTGTATCGTCCTCCGACTAACAACAGATAAATGTACGATGATATCCGCGTCTTAGTGCGAAACTGCTTAACACAGTCGCAGAGCATATATCTAGGGAAATACGCGAAAAATGGGTTAATGTTTATCCCGTGTGAAATCGAGAAATACACAACGGTTATAAATAACATACGAGCTGCGTCGCATCAGACATACACTTCGGTTGTAATCGAGGAAGGGGCAAAAACAATATTTTATCTGGCTTATTGCTAATAATTGTTGGGCAGTAGATAACCGTGTCTTTGCAACATCAGAGTTTCCACCTTACAAGCTTTCATCCACATACATTTTCATTGATCTACATGAAACAACGAACAACAGCGCAGTCCAAAGACTGTAAAATAACTATAGACTGTTTGATCGGAAAGGGAAGGCAGTGAAGGCTTGGCTATCATACCCAACTATATTGTCCTTGCTCTTCACCATGCTTCCACATTGGTTCACCGGGATCTAAGCAAAATACATTTTCTACATCTACATCAGGACTTAATCAAGTGGCTACAGTTTGCAGCTAATGAACTAAAAACGGCATGCTAGTTATTTTAGTATTTTGCTGATCACCAAGGTTATATTATTTAGTTTATACAGATAGGAGTGTTCGTTGAAGATAAGAGACAGATATGGTGACGAAGAATGCCATTATATGAATAGTTACGATTACAGATTCCAAGATGACGTTGTAAGTTGTAATATATCGCTCCACGAGTTTTATTAAGACATACTTTATTCAACTATATTGTTCACTACTCTATAAATCTAAAATATTCAGATGTTACACATAGGAGGATGCTCTGAAGATTTACAGATGGTTAGTTAGTGTCGTGGAACTGTACTAGTTCCATTGTCTCGAGAAAAAAAAGATCATTTGATCATTGTTCTAGACGAAAATGTTGTATAGGATTATAATCATTTCGCAGACAAGATCAACATTACACGGACTTGAGTTTTTGCTACAAGAATTCGAATGCTGATTTGAATGGTTTGAATGCAGTCTGGTGTCAGGTTACGAACTCAGCTCAATTTCTTTTATCGCTACAACAACACGATATCAAAAATCTGCTGTTAAGTTTTTATCGCTTTTCATTTCTTATCTGCATACTTATTCATTTTCTTTTTCGTTTCGTCTGTTTGGTCATTTTTATTCTTTTGCAATTTAAATATGTGTCGCATGTCGTCATGATCTTATACAAACTACAAAACTATGATTATGTTTGTTCAAATATTTATTCAAATATCTGTTCTAAAAATATTTTCCAGTAGTTCTATTGAGCGTTGTTTATATACAATTAATACATGTCTTCGTTAGTTTATTACCCACTTATGTAGCAAATCTGACCAATAAGTTACCACCCATACCTTCAGATAATATACATATCAGTAAAACAATCTCGCAAAACAAAAGACAGATTTATACTATTATCATTGGCAATGATGCATGTTATATGCAAATACACAATTTCAGATGTATCTTTCTTTGACATTCAGTTTCATAGCGGCTATGATATTTATGATAAACCATCCAATTTTGCTACAATCAGGATGAAACGGGCGTTGTTAAACAATGCCTGGATTTGTGCTTAAATACACTAGCTGTTTGGCTAGGTGATTACTGTGACTGACAAGTAGCGACTGGTTAGTTCTTATTCTCGTATAACATTCGCATAGATAGATAACTGGGCGAATACACTTATCAGCTTTCCGTTTGTCAGAACTAGAATTAAGGGCGATGTTTAAAATGATCTCAGTATAGAACTAAAAGGAACTTTTATTCTTCATGGGTGTACTTCGGCATGCCTATATGTACACCTGCTAGCAACTGTCTAGAGTGAATACCTACTAATAATGGACACATGTTTATCGTAAACAGCAGGGAATAATTGACAAATAAAATTTGAATTGAAATGTGATTTACATAAAATGCAAGTTCTTTTTGTCACTGTATTTATGTGTTTCAGATCTTGAGGAGTTATAGATTTATTGATGCTTTCGCATATTTGAAATGATGTTATCTTGTTATAGATACTTATGTGACACAAGAAACATTAACATGTAAGAGTGGGGTATATATATTTGACCGATTTAAATTATCGAAACCGTACTTGTGGATGGTTATGTAGAAATGAGGTCATTTGTCGCTTTGACCGCATTTAGGTTGTTATTAGCAAAATCATTCGATAATGCCTGACATGTAAAAAAGAATTGTGTAAAGGTTTTTATAAAATCATTGTGTGGTATTTTAGAATCAGATGGTTGCAAAGATAGGGCTATTTTGGTAGAGCGATATGCTCAATTACTGATTTAATACTGACATGATTGGGTAACCAGCAGTATATTATATTGTGAGCTGTGCACATCTGCATGTGTAATGAGAATATTGGTAAACAATTAGAGGTTACTGTATTGTATGGGGAAATATGAACTAGTTTTTCGGAAAATAATGCACAACTTTCCCATACAAATGCAGTAAACGTTTTATTATATGCCCACATTGTTTAACTAACTACGGCTTAATAATAAAAGACATTACAAGAAACAATGTAATCTAATTTATTCTTTATTTCAAAATAAATTCACAAAGGTAAATTCATCAATACATAATAGTATTCATACGTATATAGCTCCGCAAAAAGCGACGTTTTAACTTGGTCGCTCGTTCTACATCAGTTCAAAAGTAATTGTCGATTTTGTTTACTTATAATTGAAATTTAGTCATATTGTGAATGAATGCGCATGAATGTTGTTCTGTGTTGATATATATTTGCATATATGTAAGTATATGTATTACCATTCTTATTAAAAACTAGCGAAAACATACTTATGCTCTGTCACTTGCATCTCGCCGTTGAAGGGACTACCAGCTATTACTTATATCATACAGGTAGTCTTCTGGCTCTAGCCTATATTGTATCTAAAACGTTACACGGGGAAAACTGAAAAACAGCTATTGTGTCACACTCCATTTACCCAGCGGAAATAATAGTTTTTCGTCTTCTTAGATTATTGGCTCTGATGCTTTTAGTTTCCTACGAAAACCATCATTCGCATTTTTTTACTCCAAAAAAGTATTTTGACAAACGTGTAAAACGCTACGTCTCTGATAGATATGCGATATAACTTGGCCTCATTATGCTTTTATATGCTATATTACTTTAGACCCTAGAGAGCACTCGTCATAGTCTTAAAAATTCTACTTGCGAAAACATATGAATATTCTCCTAAATAACTCTTTCTGTTATCAAAACGGTAGTTTCAATTAGTGCGTCTCTGGCGTTTGTTGAAATTGCGAATATAACGTTCATTCATTTGCTTGTTTATAAGTTTCGTTTCAGAGAACTCGTCCACATCGTTATCTTTATCATCTGTACTTTAAAATGGACGAAATATCTGCTTTAGTTCATTTACACATTTAATCAACCAAACCAATACTACACGATTTAGACAACGTAAACTTAACGAAGACAAAAATAAACATATATTAATGGGTTTTCAAACTTTTTATTGTGGAATTTATATCGAAATGATAGAGTAGGAAAACTTTATATAGTTGAATTTATTTGGTTACGATATATTTCAGGGCAGAGCTATTACCCTATTTTCTGCTCACAATATCGATGCTTCTTTCGGCAAATAAACTTTTCTACTTTGAATTCCACTAATGAAGGTTCCAGTAGACTTTTCACCATAATTTGAGCCGTCAGCATAATATCTTCTTATTCTATTTAAATTTTTAGCGACGTTCCGTATGAGCGATATGGAAAATGGGCGGATTTTTCTTAAATGGATTTTTCTGTCTACCAGAACAAACTTTTTATTGGGTTATTTTAGAAGCCAATGATATGTCCCAGAAAGAAACTATGTTTGTATTTTCGCACAGTCAATTTATATATTGTCAAGGTACGAAGATATTATATAGTAGCAAAGAGAGAAAAAACAATTTGTTTATTTTTGTATAAAGTTTGTAGTTGGGTTGGAAAACAAAAAGCAGGATTTTATGTTGTGAAGATAATATTTCTCTCTGCGATGGGGTAGTCGTGGCTCAGTCACTTCATCCAAAAAACGATCAGCTAGGAATTTTCTAAACGCTCTTAAAGGGAGTTATAGTGATAATGAATCGGGTCAAGCATATCTAAAGATAATTTCCTGACTGAACCATACACAATACACCCATAGTCCAGTTTTGATCTAATAAAGATTCTGCAAAGGTTAATAACCCATGTTAAAAAGAAAATATTAAATTGATAGTCTCCAACTATCGAATGAGTCTTGCATTGATCATTCGTTCCATCGTGTTACAGGCACAGCTCATCAAAGCGATGGAACGGTTATTGATTGGAACTGTGCTATCTTTATTTAGATTAGCGCTGGCATTAAAGTAGCCTACGTCCAAGGTTTTGGTACATTACTAGTGGTCCATAAATTAACGAAAATTACCCAAAGAACGATAAGTAAAGGATCTTGTAGGTGCTAAATAATAACTTGTAATCTATCAAGTCAGGCCCGGTGCACGAATCATGGGCCTTGTCAAAATAATTTTCCAAAACGTTGAAAATATAACTTTGTGAACTATTTGACGTAAATTTTAAATGTATCTTCTCAGCTTTCGGAAATCTGCTGAATAATTTCCACAATCATTTGCTGTGTCAAGTCTGTAATTGAAGTTTTTATTATTGAAGGTTCGATGTAGGAAAGAGTAGTTATTTCCTGTACCGATTATTTTGTGGATCGTGTCTAATGCATCATTTTATAGATGTACATGAGAGTTTAATGAAGAAACCAATTTCTCCTATGATGTTCTCTAATCCTTACTTCAGTTATCCGATGTCGGATGATTGTTAAATTGTATTAATTCTTCAGGGCCTTGTCTGATGTAACCTTCATAGTTTAACGTGAAACTTTGGTTCTTGAAGGATTAGCAGATTATTTAGGAATGGAATCGTCTTGTTGTCTCTACTAAAATAGACATAAAGCCTTGAACATGATTATTTGTGTTTATAGATGTATCTCAGTTAGGTCTAGCTTTGGAAAACTGTTTCAGACTTGACCCAGTTGGCCTGTTTTGATTTCCAAAATTAAATTGACTCATCGATGGTATAATTAATATTTTATGTAGGGAGATTATGAAATGTTCGCTGCTGTGAAGATCAGCAGCTATCTTCCAATCGTAATCCAATATCAAAGAGAGAGGTAATTTATTATATGCCTGGCATTATAACGATTTTGGTCCTAGCTCTGAAAAACCATTGCCACACAAAATAATTTACGTTGTCAAATTTCTAGGTGTGTTTTCAATTCATTCTTGTTGAATTATATTTTCTTTAACAATAGATGCGGAAGATTGCGGCTTCGAAACACGCCCGAGTCATTCCAAAGAATTATAAAAATAGTACTAGCAGGTTAGAGTTAGGACTAGTCTCAAGGTGTCAGGACTGGGTGGAACATAATTCTACATGTCTGCTGCATGATGCCCCATTGCTATAAATTGCTACTCTGCAGGCTACAATTGTTAAAGCTAGAACTAGCTGAATAAAATTGTACAAGCAGTCTTTAAGGAATTATGGCCGAAATATGCTAGACCCATGGTATTTAAATTGAAAGGTGAAAATGATGTTACAGAAATCCATTTATGCCAAATATATATGATAGAAAAAAGTTTGAAGACTATGTTAGAGATCGCCAAGAGAACCACAGCGGGACCACTCATAACGAGTTCAGTTTAAATATTATGTATGTAAAATTAAATCTGTTCTCCAATTATAACTTGTTAAAATGCTCGGTAAGGCTCTTGAAAAAAAACAATCCAGATGGGATGGAACTACTACTAAATAAGGATGACAAAAATATGCTTCATTTAGCAAGGAATTCATTGCTGTGGAATATAAATAAATAACTGCAAAACAAGAAAGCCAATACACTTCTGATCCATAAGCCAGGCTAAGAATTTTAAGTATAACAGGTTCTTTGAGGTACTTAAATCATTTTGGTGCAATTAAACCGAAATTCCCTGGAAAAGGAAGTCCGTCCAAACAATTTCGGTATAGCAAATAAAACAACGTTACCTCTTATATATATATATATATATATATATATATATATATATATATATATATATATATATATATATATATATATATATATATATATATATATATATATATATATATGAGATAATTACCAGTATGTACGCTATGCAATTTCGCAATTATAACTTGATGCATCTTTTTTAATACTTTTATGACTGTTACAGGAAAGAATATAAACATGTCAGAAATTGTATAAATATATGTATAAAAGCCTGTAAGAAACAGTAGCACAGATCTGTTTGATTAGCTAATAATGTGAGCTTAACGATATCTAGTATAGGCCTTGAATATTTGATAGAGTAGGACATATTCCGGTTGACAATCGCCGAGTTAAGACGTGGAGTTAGCTCGATGCATATACATTGTGTTTTGTATATTTAATTTATTTTGTATACATGAACTTTGTTTTTGTTTGAGGATAACGTTTTGGTGCTTACCTACTTTATGTCTTCCTTTTAAGTCATATATAAATGCTTACCCGGGTAAGTTCAAGATTTAGGGTTGCTCATTTCCTTAGAAGGTTTTAGAACCGAACTGGTGCACAATATGTGTAATTTTAAATTAAGATGATGCAGTATTTTTTTTCAGAAACAGTTATTGTCAAGTTGGAATTTGTATTAGTTTAACATGACAATATTATTCATTCATATTTTAATGTCAGTCTGTAATCGATGTCAGTGATAATTTGAGATGAATCATTTATTTAAATTATTCATTGGCACTACAATGTGCTCATTGACATTTTGGACTAAAACACTATTTTGTGATTATTGAGAATTCAGTGATACCTTGGATGCTATTAGTGTGATTCGGCAAGGCCATTCATATATCGGCATATCCAAGAGAATTCATACACAAACACATTCAAGATTGAAATTCATTTGGAACACCGATGGAATTCATTCCGAACAATCAAAATGACTGTACTTTTTATGCAACGTTTAGGATTATTTGGAAATTAGTTCGCAATACTGAACGTTCCTATTCAATTTTCTTTTCGTGTCTTAGAGATATCAATTATTTGTTTCTTGATTTGTGCTGTTCGATTACTTGACATCTTGCTGCAAAATGGCGACATTATCGAGAGTAACTCGACATCCGATGATGAAATAAAAAACAAAAAAGTTATGGCGATTAAAAAAGGTTATGGTCCTCCTCATTCATTATCTATCTTACCCAAACAATTTATGCGGTTGGGTCAGGAAACTACATATATCAGTAATCAACATAAAATCTGCAAGTGGTCATACAATTAAATCTGTTTGAAAATACATAAAATATTGATAACAGTTGGATATTAGTAGTGGAGTTTCCACTGCATGAAGAAATCTTTGCACTTCAAATCAGAAACGTAATGCGTTACTTCAAAACTCATTTAAAGATGAATGTAACGGAAAAGCAATAAAGGAATGTGTTTGTGTTGAACCTAAACTAAAATGTACCCAGTTATGTTTGATAGTAAACACATTGATAACGTAATTGGACCTAAAACACCATCTCCTTGTAGACTTATTGATTATTAATAATGAGCAAACAGATGAAATACATACTGTAAGAAGCCTTAATCAAAACAATTCATGTATACAAAATTAACCAAAACAGCTCTCTCACCTTCTAATACCAAACATTTATTTCAGTGATATAATAAATGCATTACCATATGCCCATTAAATATTCATCAAATCAAAAACGATATTGACTATAAAAATATATTCACATTTTAAGTCATTTTTAGGTATTGTTTTATATTTAATATGCTTCTGTCTATTTAATCCATTATTTTTAAAGATTTTTCACAGTTAATACGTATCAGTCCTTTAATGCGAGTTTGTTTTTCCGATTTTGCTTCATGTTATTTTTTAGTAGGAATCTATTTAATAACAGCATATTTTACAGATTGCTTTTCAAATTTATAATACATAGGTCGTGTTTTACAATTACGGTATTAGATTCAACAATCATAAACAAATACTATTTAGAGCCATTCGAATAACATCTTTTTAATTTGGGTAACCAAAATCTTATTTTTTATAATAATCACTTTTACTTTTACAATATAGTTTTGCATTAAATGGTTGTTAATAATAGTTCTAAATAATTAGCAATATATAATTTATTTTAAATTTTAAATTTTGACTATATAAATTGTCCACCGAAATTCACCACAAATACTATGCTCATAGAGGGCCATAAATTTGCGCTCCAAAACTGAAACTTAGTTTTGCAGCTACCAATATAGACATTATATTTGCGCAAAAACATTCATCCCTTTGTTGCGCCAAAAAATGGACTATCAATTTGTGCAAAAATGGTCACTTTCTCCTTTCGTTATCTACTAACGCCCTTTTGTAATATTGAGAGGAGGCGTAGAAATTGCCTGATTAGCAGATGGTTTTGCACATTCTGAATCCACTAGATTTTTTCTTTCAATTCTAGCCCTAATAATATAAAACGCGTAATTTACAATTGTAAATGATCACATTACGATAACGCAAAATTCTGAAAATCCGTCTAATCCTGACTTATATTGTACGGTGATTTTAAACGTTATTGCATCAGCCTACGATCTGCAATAATATAAATTATGAAAATGAATTGTGACTCTAGACCAAAGTATGTGCTGATGTTCGAGAAACCCGACTTAGATTTAGTCAAGCTCTGCTGAAGATAAATATTTTACAAACAAGATTTTTACAATATATGAAGTACTGTTCATTCTCTGAAAATTTGTCCCGAATGCAGAGGCTTTTTTGGTATATTATGCACTGTATTTGCTCCCTTGCACCATTTGGCAGTGAAGAATATTTTAGATTCACACTAATATGTCTGTTCCAGAACATCAATATTTTATATTTTCTATGCTGCATTAAGTTATTTTCCTTTCAGCGAAAACGCGTGCAGTCTTTAATTAAAGCTTGGACGCGATATAAATAAATATGAATGATCTTTCCCCTTCTCTCTCTTATGTAATCAATTATACTAAAATGTTGTCTTTCTCTTTCATTTCCATTTTTTAGAATCCTCTCAGCACATTCATTCTTAAGGCCACAACCTTTTCAATATCAAAACGTGATAGCCAACCTGCCTTGTTTCTCGGTTTGTGCAATGCACTCAGCGAATCTGAGCTGTAATATTTTCCTACATTGCGACACTTTGTGACAGATTGGGGTTAATGATTACTGTAATATAATCAATTATATGAGACATTCCCCACTTGCACGATTAGTACATGCATACTAATATTTATTTTTAAAATTAAATAGATGACATAATTTTAACATCAATTGTCAAGAAAGTTTTGACGCATTCAGATTTATATCTCTAATCACAATTGTTATTCTTGCTAATGCTGCTCTTGTTATTATTTTCCTGGTGTGAGTGGTTCGATCTTAGTCATGCGAACTTGTTATAACGATAAATAATAATATTCACTTTTGTTCAGATAATAATGTGAAAATGAGTGCAAACATGAGGAAATATAAAAACGAAATAGTGATAAAACATATAAAAATAACGAGCAATATTTACGATAATTAAGACATTATGTACGGTTTTTCAAAGAAATATAATTTATCTTTGTAAATTTAGGGAGTATATACTGACTTACAATAAAATCATAGTTTCAAATTAACATATTGTTTTCAAGAATTATATGGTCTTAAAATTACTTTATCTGAATGATAATCGTGTGTACTAATTTATTGGTGTTCTCTCGATGACAAAAGCTGGTATAAATCAACGATCGTATGTAATTTGATAGATACGTGGATAATATTGATTATTTATTGCCCCCAAACTGAAATGAATTTAAACAATGTGGTTAAAAATGTTACTATTGTAATACATCGTTAGAACTGGTTAAACTAAATATCAGATTACCCAGGTTCAGTTACCGAGGCGTTTCCTTGGGCAAGGCACTTTATTACAATTGCATCGGCGAAAGTGCTAGATAGGCAGAGTGTACCACACTCTGTGTGCTTCAAGTTCATTGATTATAAACCTGTATGATAATAAACCTGTATGGATACAAATAAACCTGAAACAGGTAAACATATTTAAACACTTATTCTTATCAAATTAAATAACACAGATCTTCCAGGAAACGTTGGTATGCCAAAACTTCATAGTATACGTTTCTCTCTGTATCGTAGCAGATTTATCACTATCAAAGTTTAGCGTATGATCATAAAAAATGTATAATGGCTTGCATGCGATTATTTTAGTTTTAACGCGATATATTTTAATTTCTTTAATTTATTTGACAGATTATCTTAGTTAAGGTGAGTTAACTAATTTGTGCATTCAATATAAGCGCAGATTAAACTTAACTGGTTGTAACTCTCTAATCCATCCCCAGGGCAGAATCATCTTGAAAAGACAACATCACATTGCTTGCGAAGTCAACTAGACAGAATTAGATCCTATTTAGATTAATAACACTATAATTTTATGAAGTGGATTTTATTTTGTAAGACACGTAGCCCCTTTTTATATTTTCTGCATTTGTAGTCTAATTTTTTGATGATATATCTCTCGGCCTCTCTGTCTGTCTCTCTCCTCAATATCCTCCTCAGCAAGACCATTTTAATTTCGTTAATTTTAGCTCTTTACGTCGTTTTTTTGGTATTTTGTTTATCTAATCCTTGTATCAGTTTTTATCTGTTGTACACGTAACAATTTACAACTAATCACCACATTTATTCTGCAGTGTTGCATGAATGTACCATTTATTTGTGAATTTTAAGTTAAATTACTGTTAGATGCCAAATTGACTTCTTAGAAAACAATAGTGTCGAAGGCAGCATGTTATACAGGAAATATTATATCTTCAAAATATCCATATACATAGTGTCGAAGATGTACTGGACTTAATATATTGTTAAAAGGTTTCTTATTTTATTCGAATGATTCTATTTTTATGGTTTGTGTCGGTAACTTATGTTCTAATGGATACATTGAAATTGTCTCTGGTAAAAGTATTCTTTACGTTAATGTTAAGTGGATGATTTAAACAATGCCACGATTGCAGTAATGGTAAAAATATAAAATTCGAAACAAGTATAAATTACATCATGATCAACATTTATTTGGTTTCATTGTCCATATTTTGTTGACAATCACATATGCCAACTTGCAGTCTTTTAATCTGAACCTGGTTTTCAAATTTTGTGCAGTTTAGTTGAGATCAGTTTTATAATTTGAATACCTCTTTTAGTTTATTCTTATTACTCTACAAGGACAGTTTCTACGTTCTGCTGACTTGTAACTTGTAACTTCTTTACAAAAATTATTATATTAGTTACCTATGAAAATGCTTGATGCACTTACTCCTTGTAATGGACAATATCTAAATATTCTTCTTTGTGCTCCATTGTAGTTACGTTCCAACACTCTCACATTCTCGAAGGCCAGTATCGTTCAAAAACATAAGAGTTCGCAGGCTATTTAATTATGCAATATATGTGTTATTGTAAATGCATATCTGATGGGGAGGTGCTCGTTCGGCACATCGTTAATGGATGAAAGTTAATAGTTCAGTCGCGATATATTTTCTGCTAATTCCCAACTGTTAAAAGATACATACTGCCACTTCCATTTCACTAGAAGTGAAACCTTTAACTTGCTCTGTTTGGCCATATAAAGATTTAAATCAGGTAGTCGTAAATTATCCTCTCTGTGACCAATCTTCAAGTTACTACACTGTAAAGCGATTGTGTCAGCAAAGCATGAATGACAATGTCTACGACTAGGTTATATTTTTACAGGGGAAGTGAGTTTAGTCTAATAGATAAGGAGAGTTTTGCAAATAGGAATGGATATCGATACCGTAACTCGAGGAAACAATTTGGATTCTCAATATAGGAGGCATGACAAATTATATAACCTGTGTGTAAATATGTGTTTCTCCATGCATTTAACTACCTTGATCCCTTTCGAGATATGCACTTCTTTTTACCGAAGGAACTGAGTTCAAATAAAGGTTTTAATCCAGCGATCAACATTCTTATTCACGTCTCACTGATTTGAGGAATATCGAGTCACTTCAGTCCCATTTTCTATATACGGATTTGCAACTATACGCTGTAATATAATTGCTTATTTTCCAGGACAGTGAACACGGGTTTATCATGATTCACTGTCTTCGGCAAAGAGATACAAGAGTACCAAAAAGGAGCTGAAGCTATTTAAAATCTGTCTCTGCATATCATACTAGTTAGTTAAAACAAGACGGCATATATATATATATATATATATATATATATATATATATATATATATATATATATATATATATATATATAATATATACATATATACATACATACATACATACATATATATATATATATATATATATATATATATATATATATATATATATATATATATATATATATATATATATATATATATATATATATATATATATATTTATATATATATATATATATAATGTTTTGTGAGTGAAAGTACACGTTTAGGCGTAAATTACTTCTGGAATGAGAATGACTTGATGTTTTTTTTGGTCCTTGTACTACGTGTCGTTCACTGGACTTAAATGTACAAAGTAGTTAATTGTAAATACAACACTAAAACCGAATAAAAAATAACTAACCAAAAACACGTAAGATGGTCTATCTAAATCGTTATTTTTTATCGTATTTGAAATTATTGCTAGTTTTATATCCCTTTACCAATGACTTTAGGAAGACACTTTAATTTTTTTAGCATGACAGGGCCACCTGGTTTAATTTAATGAGTCAATTATATGCTTGTATTTTTAAAACCTTTGGTGTATTAATAAATCTACAATAACCGTTCATGGAAGACACACATCGAAACATATTTCTCTGCTAACCTTATTTGCTGTACAAATGAGTCTGGGTCTTTAACACTTTAATCTAATTTTGCTCTTGATATATTAGGCAATATAATGTCTTACTTAGAAACTTTATTTGATCAAGATTTGCCAAATCATAACTATGCAGCTACCTAGTATTAGAAAAACAGTAATACAGAATTACAGACAGAAAGATAGTTACTCTCATGCACCTTCCCAACATATATTAGGTTTCTGTTGCACTTACTTACCTGATCGTATCCTATAGAGTTTACTTCAAGTAAAGTTCCGATTGTTTGCACAAGAAACTATTTTCGTACTAGTCAGTCTCCCCCTACACTGACAATAGATAATGTAATATATTTGTATATGGTACTCGATGAGTTGTATTTTTCCATCACATTACATAACCATTGGAGTCTTACTTAGCTGGATACATAGCGTAGGTTTGTTCTCGAAACTATCAATTTGGTGTCTAGAAATATTTTGTATTCTTGGTTTCTCCAAAGGTCCTAAAATAGGGTGAAATTGGGAAGAACTTTGACAAACAATGGACACAGATAATGAGTGTAAAATTCTGAAAACGTGTCCTAGAACCAGTCGACAATAACAACTGCCTCTAGGAATTCTATCACTCTATTTATCTATTAATTCAAATGTGATTTCTACCTTTGCACTTAATCATATATCCATTTGTCAAATTTTAAGAGAGAAAGATTTACAAATTTTACATTCTGCGAAGCAAAAAATTAAATGATGCAACACATAACGTATCTTGAGTATATTTTGTATTGTTTGTTACATGCGAATGGAACTGACTAACCTATATAGCTAAATGAAATGAAGCAGTCATGTTACTTTCCGATGCAAAACATAACAAAAGGCTGGGAACGGCTTATCAATCAATTTCCAATTCATACGCCCAAAGATCTCCATTGCTTGAATAATTAGATATATAACGAAAAGAAGAAAACGAAAACATTATCTGATATGCAATGAGTACCATACATTAAGCTCCACTCCTGCAATATCAATAACGTGTCCCATGCTTTTCACTTACAGAATTAAACAATTTGATCTAATGAAAAACTAATTGCCAATTAAGTATATACCAGTTTCTGATACTGCCATAAAAGATTGTGATTTAGGTTCTGACTTGAAAAAGTACATGTAAAATACAGATTACACGGCGTCTTTTCTTTGATTCAAGATAGATGTTCCCTCAGCTGAAATTCTCTTGATATCTTACAGAAATACGTGCGAGTGGTATGTGAATATTTTGTTAAAACGTTTAACACTTTGAACATGCTAATTAATTTAACACCTAAGGACGAACAAAATAATGATCATTAAAATGGTGTATAGAAGCAATCGCAGCATGCCTGACTCCTGCAGATATATGCACGTGACTTAGCATAGGTAAATGATAGTGACGTACTTTGAAGGAAAATGAGACAAGTTGTAATACTGAGCGTAAAGCTAACTACTCCGAGCGCTCTAAGGGTACTCTTCCGAGTGATATCAAAACCGACTTGAATAGACTTTATTTTTGTAATTCTCTGCCATCTCCTATAATTCTGAGTTTATTCATCTTTTCAAAATGGTCGAGAATCCATTGAAATGACACCATTTTTGAAACTCTTTGAAAGATATGCGATTAGTAAACGGGAAGTGATTGCTAAATAAAATGGATATTTCTTTTATCACGGTGATTAATTCGTTAGCTGTACTGAATAAATCAAACAATAGCCTGAAGCACCGTACAGTTTGTGTTTCCCACACTTATTGACTGCTCATCAACAACAGACTCAGGTGAAATCAGTAAGTGTCATTCACACATGTGATTAAAGATGGATTTATTTTCTTGAATCCGACTCAAAATACAGAATAATAAGGTTTGGATGAGAGCGAAAGACCATAAGTCACAAATATCTCAACATAGATTGTCAAAGGGGTGTAATACGCAAAAGTTTATGTAAGCGGCCTGGTCATCCAGGTATCTGTTCCTTAGTATGCTTATGCCACTGGAAAGTTTATTCCTTCTATTGTTGAAACTAGATGTGGAATACTATTGAACAATCCTTCTGTGACCAGGACAGTGGTAATCAATCTACTCCATGTGAACCCACTACCTCATAAATCGGCCTCGGTGACAGACTCCCGGAAAGAGCACATGATCCAACGTTTTCCACATCATCAATCTAGTCATGATTCAGCTCTCGTGCACAACATTCCTCAAAATGTATACAGCGTGACATTTAATAAGTTGACAATCAGACTGAAACAGTGCATAGAGGTGCTTGGGGTGACATTGAGTGGAATCATTGACGTAGTGTCCACTATGTAGAGCTTTACAAATATCATCGGATATCTAAAAAGACGTTTGTTAAAAACTTTATTTATTTCAGCTGACAATGTTCTCCGGTATTTAGCAGTTTCTGCTTCCTTGTTATATGTACGCATGCAATCAGCTAATTCAACAGCAGACTCCTCAAGGCATTGATGAGGTCTTACACAGTTTAGTTGAATTTGCCAAAATTTCAAACTGTGTTCTTTATTGTTGAACAGAGATATCTCTGTCAATTTGAAGATGTCGTTCTCTAAATCATTTGAATTTCAGTGTAATCAGTTGTATATCTTTACATATATTTACAATATCATGGTTCATGTAGCGTTAAACTGAATTGCAGTACTGTATGTTTTAATTCGTTCATTTTAATTTGAAGTCCATCGACATATTCTATACCTTAGATATGATTCGACTTTGTTAACAGCATCTAAGTTGTACAAATTATTATTTTACCATAGTTTAATTATAAGTACTACAAGGTGGTTTTCAAAAGAACTGGGTGTTCAGAATCTGTACCTTTAAACACTGTGTCGAAAGAAAGTGTTTTAAGTTCATCCATTTAGCAGAGCAATCCTTCTCAATCAACTGAGTTTGGTAAACTTTTATGGTAACTATTTGCACTATTACACAAACATTGTACATGGCAACAGTATTATCCAGGGAAAATGCATAGCTGATTGATTAGTTATGGAAATTGCTGGTACACGTTTTTGAATCAAATGTAAATTGGGTCGAAATGATTTCATGATCTGTGTGTGTGATTTTCCTTTACCTTATTTTATTTAAGATATTATTTTCCTGTTTGCAATCTTTTAAATAATCCTTCTCGGGTTTTTAAGCTGTAGTGAAAATGAGATTCATATATTAATAGTTACCTTGTTGCATTTCTTCTGATATCATTTGAATATTTCCTATGTTGTAATTGTCTTATTATGGTCTGTGATACGTGAAACATTCTCTTGCTTAATTGTGATAACTTCATGTACTTTTTGTGTACACTTTTACCTTTTAGCATTCGTATCAAAACAAATTGGTATGCCTTGATTGTTGAAGTTTCGTTGGTTTCTGATGCGCGCTTGATTTTTCCTTACATTCATTTTCTAGAATCCAGTGCATATGTACCTCTAATAGCTATACTAAAGGATCTCTGTCTACAGAGGACAGCCGTATCATTTCATTTTATGTTATAATCTGTCCAGCTGGTTCTTGAGTTTTAATTGATTATGTTATGTATGTCTATAATTTCTGTAAATTGTGTTCGTTACTGCACATTTTAGTGATGATCTTAACTTGACATTTCGTACTTGAATTGGTACTATTTCTAGATATTAAGAACGTAAAATTACATAGGATCTATACGTTGATGCTCACATATGTGTTGGCAGTAAGTTTATCAGCCGTAGACGTGATGACCAGTTTATTTTTATTGGATGCGGTTATGCATTTTGTAACATTAGACTGAGTATTAAGATATGTCAGGTGGGGTATATGTCATCGCAATTGACTCTTGAAAGTGTATTTAAGGACAGAAAAGAGCAATCAGGTTCAATCCTATTCATTCATTCATTCAAATTTCTGCTTCATATTTATTGTGGCTTTTTAAGCAAAATCAAGTATGCATGTTAGTTGCCGGGCCAGAAGATTCTTGAATCTTAAATGTACATGGAACTGTTCATACTTTTAGACTTTAATGGAACTTTTATCTAGATTATTTTGGATTCAATTGATAATACTAAATTTCCTCTTAAATTTTCATTTGATAGCTTTAATAATTAAATAGTTTTTAGCGTTCTACAAACTTGCTTATTTTTCTTCTTTCTGTTACTTAATGTATGATCATAGAGACGTAACAATTCATAAAAGACTTTCATGAGGGCATACATTTTATCGTTGATTTGTTTCGTTTCCAAAAACTTTTCAAGTTGATTTTATTTGTTGTAGAGATAAAACTTGTTCGTAAAATATGTCATCTAAATCTCCCATAAAGTAATAGAATCTAATGAAATTATCACATCTAATTACTTTCCTGATTTGGTAAGGTTAGATAGGTTGATTTTGCAAACATATTTTGCTCTATTAAACTTTTAACGATTCCACTAATTGATATTTTGACTGGTCTTCCTTGCGTCTGCTAGAGTGATGTGCATTGCTGTATTCTGTAGTTTACAATTAATTCATCATTCTAGTCTTCAGGGTTGTGAGGAACATGTCCACTACAAAAGGGAATTTTCGGTCTTTTATTTTACATACATATCATTAGTAGCTTTGTTTGAAAAGTTTCTCTGCATAAAAAGGAATTCTTTCAGACGTTTTACATTTTACTATTTCTCTGAAAGTAACTTTTAGGTCGCCAATATGCAATTGTTTCCATTGGTGTATTTTTCATATACTCTAGTGTAATAATACATACCCATCTCTTGTCATACACATGACAAAGATAAATTCTTCTCTAGGGAAATATATATATATATATATATATATATATATATATATATATATATATATATATATATATATATATATGGATAGTGGCAGTATACAAAACATAAAACTGCACATCATATATGACTTTCATGAGGGCACGCACAAACAATTTATTAATATTTTTATTAATATTAATATTATTAACATTTAGTAATAATGGATATTTTTAGGTTGTTGCAAATGGAACAAATCAACTATAAAATGTATGCCCTCATGAAAGTACTATAAGATGCAGTTTCATATTTTGCATACTACCACTCGTTAAAATATCCATTTATGTGATTTTGGTTGGTCCAAATAAGCCTATGAAATTATTGTGCAGGATTCTCTTTATTAGTTGGTTGTGATCGTGGGAAAACATTATTAACTGCGCCTTCTGGATTTTTTTGTTTTCAATGAATATTTTTTGCCGCCATGTTTCGAATCGACTAGCGAGAAGGAAATGGATACAAAATGGTCTCGTCTGCTTCAATATGACTAATTTACCCTCAGAGACGTTTGTTATGTCATACATAACGTGTCATAACATGTAACATAGCTAAAACCACACTACAAAAACAATATCCACAGCAAGCAAAACTATAGGTATTGCTTGTGTGTAGTGGCAGTTGAGGGAGTCGGTACATCTGTAGCACGGAATCCACACTATACACATGCGTGATTAATATATTAACTTACAGAAGTAAATAAACACACCACTGTCCACAGAAGAATGTGGACTTAATCCGGTCTCCAAACTGACAGAAGTTTGTCCAACCATTGCGTATTTACGTGGAAACTTTGTGACGCAACTCATGATATTTGTGTGCATATTCTGTAGTCTACTGTCCCAACTGAAACACTGCAAATACTTTGTCACACACACATAACATGGGAATTTCAATATCCATTAAACGTTCTTTCACATCATAATCAATGTAATGTTTAGCTGAGAAGGTGATACTTTAAGGCTGTGTCAACATTGATCGTCAAATGTACGGGTAGTGCATCGAACAATGAGACATCAGATACATTTGACATTCTGTGTAAAAAAAATGATTTTGGCTGTGTACAATTTTCTGTTTATTCGGTAGGACGCTTGTTCTTTGACTAATAGTTTGTAAGAAAAGTATAATCTACTTTTAAAAGTCAATACTAGTTCAATCTTTTTTCGGACCGTTCTTTTACGCACAACAAATGAAAGGTGCAGCGGCTGTCAAAATGAACAAAATTGTTCGTTCTTCTTTCCATCTAATTAATTTCCACTGCAATGAATACTATGTGATAAACAGAATCAAAGCTCGCATACGCTGGACATTATTCAACTAGTTTAATAAATTCAATATTAAATCATTACCCATTTGTGATAGACTCTCTCTCTCTCTGTCTCTCTGTATATATATATATATATATATATATATATATATATATATATATATATATATATATATATATATATATATATATATATATTCCTCGCATGAATGTGTAATTAATAAGTAGACAGTTCCATTAACAACTATTTCAGTTTAATGAACTTTAGTTTATTTTCTGTAGCACATGTAATTGATATTTATTTGAGTAACTGACTTTCTGATCATACTTAAATATCTTTGTTGTATTTTTACAAGAATAATAGACCAAAGTTTTCGTTATTGTCTTGCAACTTTATGAAATATAAGTCTTTCGGGGGAAATTAGTTTCAACTCTGGCAGCTAAAGTGCTCCTACATTTTATTGGCAAATAAACTGTAGTTGTGAGAGATTTATGTGCAAAAAGGCAGATCTTCTTCAGTCATATCTTCGATATCTTCGACAAAGGCTTATTCTAATGTCAGACTTAGATAACATGCTTCCTCGGCTATATCCTTCTAAGTGGTTTATCTAAACATTTAGAGATTTATTTGGGCTATAAGTCTTTGTGAAAACTACGTGATATGAACTATTGGTTTGTTGCTCTTTCTGTTTTGTTGATTTTGTATTTTTATTACCATGAAATAATTGGGAGTCAGTAAATGGAAAAGAGTCTCACTAGTTCAGGATAAACCCTGTATAGCAGCAGAGACGTGCGATGTCATGCTTCGTTTAGATTACTGGTGTTGAACTGATGAATTAATCAAATAAGAATAGAAAACATTGGGATAAAGTGGAAGTAGACAAGAAAGTTGGAAGACAGAATTTGCAGATGATGTTTTCAAGAATGATATACAGCAAAGGCGGAGGGTGTATACGAGAAACGAAGGATTGAAAATGGGCGGCAAGAAAATGAAGAAGACAAGGATAAATTGTAAAGATGAAAACTGGTAATTATCCCTGAGGATATATAACCCACGGAGCCTGAATGGGTAGAAATATTCGACTACATGGGATCAATAATATCGCGAAATGGAGGTTCAGGAATCGGAACCAAGAAAATGCCTGGCAAAACATGGTTAGATTTCATTAATTAAAAGAAATATGGCTAACTTGATGCTATAGTAAATGGACTAAAATACTTATATACTTCCACAATGTAAAGCCAGAAGAAAGAAGAAAGCCAGATGAGTGTGTTTCACAACAGATGATTGAGAAACACATATTCAACGTCTTTTGGCTAAACAGTATGGTCAACGAAGAGCTTTGCATAATTATTAGGAATAGAGTTTTGATGGGGCAAATAAAGATAAAATAGTGCAAATATATAGGACATGCACTGAAATGACTGGAGGAGTTACTCATGACTACTGCCGTGATATGCAAACCAGAAGGAAGAAGGAAGCGTGGAGGTCCAAAGGGGACCTGGCAGAAAATTTCGGGAAGAACAGATGAAAGAAATTCATCCAAACTCACAGTGAGAGATCCTCAAAAAAGCTATAGGCAGTTGATGCCGTAAGAAGAAAGTTTTGACCTCATATGCTAGAGGGCAAGATGGGTCTTGAAGAAGTAAATATGTGAAATAATCATTCGTTCTTTTGTTTATTGAGGTGCATTTAGAGTGGCCTAAAAGTGATGTGGTGAAGGCGCATAAAATATAATGCATGATATGGTCATGAAATATTTCTTGACTTTAATATTAATTCATGTTCATAAGCTCTTTAAGTATTGTCAAGTATTGTCATATGTAACGGTTTTTGACAGCACTGACAGCCCTTAGAAACCTAGCTTGATCAGCAAGTTGCTGTGAGTTTAGCCTCGATATATTTATGCATGTAATATATAGGAATCTATGTGATTGTCTGGCCCCTGCCATCAAATTTATAAACATTGTTTTATTATGAAGGAAAGATATATGATTAATATTCGTTTAATATTCATGGCGTTATTTAGATACACTTGTCATTTAAAATCCATACATGGTGGAGGGGACTTCATTCAAAACAAATAGACATAATTCTACTCTTTTTTGTGTGTCAAGATTTTTACTCAATTTATCACGGGTCCAAGAGATGTAATCATGTGTCTACAATAATGTGGAATACTAATTTCTGCGATGCTTTTAAATCGGGATTATTATCCCTATCGGATTTGTATTGTTCACGGGCGTCAAGATCCCTTTGCACTTTTGAAAGACGGTACTCGACAAAATCGATGAGGTTAACATTGGAAGTAATTGGAACGTTGGTTTAAACGTCTGTTTAAAAAGAACTGGAAGTTATTATAATTTTGTTTCGAAAATTATTTCAATTTTCTAACTTGCGTTTCTGTTACTTTTTTACAGAACAATGCTAAATTGAAACTTCCTCCTACTACAAATTTATTGAATTATTGACAATTGGGGTCTCGTTCTTTATAATTCTTCGTCCTCTGCGTGCGACGTTGGATAGTTAGTTTGCTAGGACCAAAGGTGATCTACCCTTTGGAGTATAAAAAACCTTATGCATAAAAAAAACATTAGGACCATTTTTCATGAATGTCGTAAAGGCACCTTGTAATGCATTCACTGTTTCATTATAGTGTTTACATGTTCCGTTTGGTTCATATTTGTTGTCACGATAATAACAATAATTGTATCCTGACGGTTTGAAATGTTGAACGGAGTCTTATTGCAAACACAAAATATTGTCATCCACTGCGCTGTCGAATTTAGATTTGTTTTTTAAATGGATCTTAATTTAAGGAATTTCGCGACCATTTAGGACGTATGACATCCACATAATGGGGAAAATATATTGCAAGTAAATTAAAACATTTGTGCGGTTTGTAATACCTCATTTATTAATGTTAAATACTTAAATTACCTTTCCTCATCTTCTTATTATTCTCAGATCCGATGACAGCCGGTGTACGTTTCTTACTCAAAGAAGTAAAATAGTGACAGAAAGGTAAAATTAAAGAAAATAGCAAGGTAATTACGTTGTTGATTGTTTTGTGAAAAAAATACATTGTGATTTTCTTCGTCTTGATAGATCGTTGCAAACCATCTCTTTGATTTTGTTTTAAATATATTGTATTGCCATAATTACAGCACATGGGGCTGAGCTAGAAATGTTCATAGCTTAGCTACAGTCTTCGTATATATTGAAGAAGCTACATGAAAAGTGTCAGGGTCTAACAGTACATGTATAAATACAGTGTACTAATACAAATGAATATCGAGACTTTCATCGGAACTGAAAGGGAGTTTAAATTAAGTGTATAACAACTAACTCAAAAAAGAGAAAGGCGTAGAATTGGAGAGGTGGACTAGTAATGGGTTCTGTGGCGGATAGAAGAAGAAATCATGACAGCAGATAATTAGCCTTAGTCGATAGCTGAAATCTTATAGTACCTTTAATATAATTCTAAAAGATTTCGAAGACGTGAGTGTTTCGGTCATTTGATGAGTCTGCTGGTCCAACAACCAATACATTTAAACTAACAGGGATGAATAATTGGTACAAGTAATGCATTAGTTTCTGTCTTGGTAATGTACGTTTATTGCAAATAAAAATATAATGGTATGCAGTCTCGTCGTCCTCTTTACATGTGCACATTGGACTATGGAAAAAATTGGAGTCTAAATCATTATTTAAATAACTGCAATTGTTTCTTATCCTGTATGAATAATTAACTATTTCCTGGTACCAGTATAACAATATAGTGGGAAATGGTTTTATGGTGGTAAATTTTACGTTTAAATATTAAATAATCTGTTTCATGTATTGCTTGACCCGGCAAAATGTTCCAAACGATTAATGTTTGAAGACTATAAGAACTTTTGGACATCTCTAGTCTTGTGTGTACTTGTTGAAAATTACTTTTTATTTCTCAAATTAGATTGTGTCGCATGTATAACTAACGGAGATACGAGATCTCGGAAGTAAGAAGGAGAAGAACCTTATACAATTTTGTGAAAGGTACAGACTTTATTAAATATTCTTCTTTCTAATAATGGGAGCCAGCCGATTTCTCAGTAAATTTCGTTAGTAGAAGCGCTACGGGAATGTCATGTTACAATCCTTCCCGCTTCAAGTCTTTGATTGTGATATTACATTTACTATAATACGTTCAACGTAGTGAATATTTGTTTACTTTCTGTACGTACATTTGCGAACATGATATAAAAAGCAAAGTATAAAGAACAAAACATCATACGTATCCTAACAGATCGTCTGAGGCGATGGACACGCATTACATGTCATCTTTCCACTGGTAATCTTGTCTGCTAATTAAAATTACAAGTTGTGATGGATTTTTAAACTAAAAATTGAGTTTTAGCAATTAAGAGCAATCAAACAATATTTATAACATCACACAAAAATAACACCAAAACCAATAATAATAATAATAATAATAATAATAATACAGTAAATTCGACATTGTCGCATAACATTTGAAAAATAAATATTAATCAGTTCGATTAAAACCACATTGCGTTTATCTCCTTCACATTATTTCTTTATTTGTTTCGTCTCTGTCTTCATGTCGGATTTAAATTGATTTTACCGCTGCTTCTGATAACGACACCTATAAATAATGCAAATAGTTTATTTTCTTCTCGCCGGATTTGCATCCCAACTATGCTGATACGTAAATTATATTCATGAATACAGTGAAGATTGTCAAAAAGAAAGTACAGACTTGCATCATGTTAAAATATAGAGTAAAGATTGTTATACTAGAACGTCGTTTCTTCCTATTAACTCATTATGCAGTACTGTGATTTGATTTCAACGGCTCCAGGGATTATACTAGTGAAACCACATGTTAATGCAAGAAATATAATTACATTTAGGTCATGCCGAAATTTTCAAGTATTGACTTTAAATTCAGCTACAACTCTGCATTTCACAAACCGAACTATCGACCCTGGACCCCCCTCCTCTCTCTCTCTCTCTCTCTCTCTCTCTCTCTCTCTCTCTCTCTCTCTCTCTCTCTCTCTCCTATGCATCTGTCAGTATTTCTTCTTTACTCGTTAGGCCCATTATTTACGTATAGCTCCAAATGTATTGTTGCTATTTTGGAACGCAGTAAAGACTTACGTTGTCAGTTTATATATTGATTTGCATTACACTTAAAATTAATTGGCAGATCACACTTTGCCGGCCTATAGGAACATGATAAAGCAGTCAATATTTAGTAAGAATAAATAACTACATCAGTTTTAGGCTAGGTACAACTTTTATCTGATGCAACTTTGCATTTTGTTTAACGTCGCTGTTTCATTGGGTTATTGGAAGGTCATGAAAATGTAAATATAAAGGCAAATGCTACTCTACCGATCACCGTTTGTTTTACATGGGTGTTAATGTTATAAGTTCATTATTTCTGCTATTTCTCTCAAAGGCATGTGCTTGAAAAGGTTATCGATGGAAATTAGAGATGTTTTTATGAGCTTTTCGTTATGTCGCCTTGACTGTTTGAACCGTAAATAGCGTTTTTTTGTTCAGATCGTTCAGAAGTAGTTTACACTTTTTATGTCATGTCCTCCTGAACCCCTTAATTTTAACAATTTGACTAAAAATTACCAACGATCCTAAAATTTAGAGGTCAATCAAATTCTGCCCCACCCCTAACAAGCCAGAAACGCCTCGTTTTCCAAACAGTTTTTATCAATAGGATCTGATTTTTCTTTATACCTTGGTTGATTATGAAACTAGGGCAAGTTAGAAAGCAATACATGATTTGATACAATAAACACTATCTACACATGTGACAGCAGAGCAACATAGTCATAAGTGAAGAAAATGTGATAACACGATTATCAGGGAAATGACTCATATCATTTATATGTCAGTCCGACGTTGGCTTTTTGTTGTCTCTTGAATCCTTGAATCTGTTGTTTGCACGAGATGATAATACAAATAGGCTAGCAGCGAAATAGTCAAAAGATGTGTTTATATTCTCTGTCCTCTTCATCATCAGTACTTATTTTCTCTTTTCAGAGAAAAAAGATAGGGGAAACGATAAGGAAAATAATAATAATTTAATAATAATAATAAACAATTAATCAATGTGTAGGTCAAAAGAATTTCTTAGAAGCGCGGTTGCCTTTTTGCGATTTTCATATCAGAACACCATAGTTATTTTAAAGTAAGCTGCACTTCTGCACAGTCCTCCAATACTTAATTATATTTGCACATCATTATTACTTGTATACGGTCGATAATAATTGAAAATAGCAAGTAGCGGCATACGACTATGTCGATTCCTACCATCACGTGTGTTGCAATAGATAACTTGAAAGTAAATCGGATCACTTAGATAATGCATTCATTATAGATGACGAAATCCCTATATCAGACATTATAAAGATATTTTTGTATTTCGTCTAAACCGACACAGATGGGAAATTACCTGCCAAGAAAATGTTGTACAAATTCTTCCTCGTATATTGTGAAGAAACATACCAAAGCGAATGTCAGTTGCATTTATGTGTCCGAAATGTTTATCTTTTTTGTCAAATAGTGCTGCAGCAGCAAATAAATTCATGGATTATTACATTTGTGTTAGAATAACTATAGCATTAACAAACTTTAATGGCATTATTTGGAACCGCTCCGGTGGCCTAGTGGTTACAGCGTCCGCCTCGGATGCGTGAGGTCGTGGGTTCGATCCCTGGCCGAGTCATACCAAAGACTTACTAAAAATGGTACTAACAGCTACCTTGTTTGGCTCTCAGCATTAAGATGCTAGTGTTGTGACTGGTCGGTCTGGTGTCAGGATAATGTGACTAGGTAGGATATCATACTTCATGTCTGTGGCATGATGCCCCAGTGCTAGACATCACTATAAACTGTCATACTGCAGACATCGTAATGAAAAATTGTTAAAGCTATGTTAAAAATCTAAGTCACAGACAGACACACTTACATTTGGAACCGTTGTCAGAATGTTTGCAAAGAATGTAATGAATGGTAACTCTCTTGTTTGGAATTTTCAGAAGTGTTTATATTGTTTTAATCTTTTGAAGAAAGTGTTATTATAGAACAGGTGTGAAAAGCGCTCTTTTTCAAACGGATGAGGAGCATGTTGTATTGTTTTGATTTTATTTTATACTGAATATATTGCATCTAAGAAAACTTTGAATCGATTCACAAATTTTATATTTGTGCAAAATGCTACACATATCGGACAAAAAAACCTGTGTGTTTTGTGGCATCTTTTCCAGATAGATAGAGGTGTAAACTGAATAAAACATTACCTAAGATATACTTTATTTCTGGAAGAAAGCATAATTTACCAAGTAAGTTCGGTTTCCTCTTATGAGTTTTGGATACAATTATTATTACAATCTCAAGTAAACGTTTACTCATTCCTGACCGTACGGTTTGAGGGGTCTTGCATATTTTTTATATAAAATAATGCTTAAATACATAAAGAGTTATTACATCTACTACATCTTTGAGTATAATAGTTCATAATCATTAAGTGCTGATGGTATCACACAAGTTTTTACAAACTAATGATTTCTATATTGTTGGTACTAAATCTGTCTACCTTAGAAAAATTTGACATATTGAAACCAACACAAATTCAAACATATTAGGTTACATTTGAAATAGTTATGGTATGATTCCATATTTTACAGTAAAACGTCTTGCATGTTGTTGTAGATTCTGAATACATACTAAAACAAACTATTTACTAACGTTTAACGTGACGTTCGATGTCAGGAGTATCTGCTACGTCAAGCCACTTTTGCAAATGGATATGTGTGTCTGCGAGTAGAGTTATATCATCGTCCTGCGCTTATTGTCCAGACGAAGTCAACCCAGCAAATAGTTCAAATTGTTACTCATATAATTTCTTTTAAATATTATAGATACAAAACAAAAAATGGTTGATAAAACACATAACATCGGTTTGATCATTATATTGAAAGAGGTTCAGATTTGAATCATTTGTCATTACAATGTTTTCTATATAGGAGTGGGATTCTTTATTATATGTAAAAGCTTTCTTTAAATATCTTTTTCTCTGAGTTTTAGGAACCACCCATCAATATTCAGTTTAAAAGGCCTTCTACACCTCCACGAAAGCAGCAAACACCCATGATCCTCGTTCAAAAGTAGAAAATACAGTTGCTTGGAAATTAAAAGATGATATGATACTGATCATTCTGAGACACCTTTTGTTCCGCTTTAGGGAAGTTATATATAGTCTTATTACTCAATCCAATTATTATATTCAATAAGGACCTTACGAACTTCTGTATAATACATACTGCAGGAGCGGACCTATCTATATAATTGTCAGGGTCACTTGTAGATTTTGCTCCACCTTGAAATAATCGCTCATTCAACCCTACTTTCAATTCATAAGGTATATAACACTAGCCTATTACTCTCTGAAAAGATTGTTGTTAATTATGTGAGCTTTTCCCACCGAAAAGTAAATGTTCATTTTGAATACCATCAATACTGAAGCTGACCTAAGTGTGTGTTGTTTCATGACATATGCTATTTATTGATAATTAAATATAGTTTTAAAGATAGATTTATCACTTCAACATCCGACTTTGTGTTCGTGGTTTACAAATATGCCTGTAGATTGTACATACGGTTTTGAAAAAGTGTCTAGTAAAAAGACGAGGTATGTCATCAGGAGCAGATGCAAATTCGCAGTCTTATTTATTGAAACCAACATTTTGATATTGGCAATTGTTATGTTTTCAGTTGTTTAACTTCCAGAAAGAAACAAAACTAACGTCTAATTCAATTGCTTCATCTGGCTCTTTAAATATATCTTCTTCATAAGCCTCTATCGTATATTCTTGTGCATTTTTAACTTTGGCAGTTTAAAATTGTGTATAAAATTAGTGGACTCAAATCAGGGAGTTCAAACTCAGCACGATCAATGTTTGATCCAAACAACGCTTGTCAGCTGCTAGTGGATAAAACACAACTTGATCTCTAGCTAGGACATTGCCTAGTAATAAATGAATATACGTGATAGGTAAAGAACTAACTGCTTAAACAGTTACGCTCCGAAAACTAACTCTAATTCCACACTGACACTATTTTGAGGTACAGGCATATAGCCACACTCGGCGCAATGAATACGAACTTTACTAGAAGAACAGTTATCAGACAAAGGCAATGTACTTTGCAGCAAAAGACTTCGAGAAGGTCTCCTGTTTATTAATAAATTAACAAGTAAGTGATGTCAAATATTCTGACATGAATGGAATAGAATCAGACTGGGTTTTGTATGACAAACAATATATTGCTTTCAATACAAGACTATGAGCGTGTCCACTTTGAAGAAGAGCATGTGGAATACATTTGTCTTTATTACGTTTCTTACTTTGGAATATGTACCAACACGAAATGACGTGCCGTTTCTTTTTACAGTAAGTGCATGTAAGAAGACGTGAGGATTTTATTTAGTCTTCTGAGATTTTTAATTTCGATCAGTTGCACCGTTCGGTTGTTTGTTTTAATTTGGAAGTACTCATTCGAGACACGTCTGATTTTTACCAAAAACTTTCTGAGAGAGAGAGAGAGAGAGACCTAACAACAAATGAAACTTTGTGTGTCAATTAATAATCATTAGTTGTTATTACAGCATTTTTGAAGGTTTCGACTTTGTGCTAATCAAGAAAGGTAAGCTATCACTATGAATACATTTATTGAACTCTTCCGTTAATGTCAGTTGTCTTCGATTATCGTAATCTTTATCAGCTTTATCAGTTGAATACTGTCTGTCAAAAAACTGTTCTCCTTCTTTTGCAGATTCACATGGTTTTGTCCAGTTTCTGTTCTACAATTCCGAAACCCTCATCGATAAGTTTCGAATACCAACTTATAACCTTTCAACACTATCATTTAGCATATCATAATATGGAATTTGTTATAGCCGACGAAGAAGCGTGGACTAAACGAGCTTTTCTAATTGGAACACTTTGTAATAATAACGTCCAATGCCATTTCAAAGTGAGAAAAGTCATTCCGAGTGAAGAAAGTATTTATCAACTTTGTCCTATGAAAATATATTAATTTAATATTTCTGGTAACATCACTGCCTGAAATTATGTGAAAAGAGAGCGAGTGTGCTCAGCTTGCCAGTCATAATTGATTTAATTTCAGTTGCATTTCCGTTGTTGTTATGTCCCTCTTCGTTATTATCACCCTCTGTCTCTTTTGCTGCATTTCGTTCTCTTTTCTGTGGCTGACTGCATTTTTATTTTTATATCCCTCTCCTCTTTTTCTCTCTGTATTTGGATTTCCATTGTTTTCTATTCCCTCTCTCTCTCTCTCTCTCTCTCTCTCTCTCTCTCTCTCTCTCTCGCTCGCTCATTCTTTCTCTCTCTCTCTGCATTTGTTTTTATTTTTCTCTCTGTCACTGATATTGCATTTCCAATATTTCCTTCTAAAACCGAATTTTTAAAAATTATTTTCCATCTGATTACTTAACTATAATTATTTAAATATCAGATCAAAATCAGATACAGCGTTAATATTCAAACCCAGTGCACTATTATCTGAACATTCTTTCCACCAAATACTGAAATAAAATATTCTTTATATCATGCCTTGTTAAAGATATTATCGCTTGTGAAAGATCATAATGTATACTAAGTTCAAGCAACTCTATTTCTGTCATAGACTTTAAGCCTTCCTGGGTAGTAATTAAAAGTTCTCAAGTTTAGATGACATTGTGAATGCTTGCTGATTTCCATAAAGATGTGTGCAATAAAACCCTTGTCCAGAGACAATAAAAATTATGAAAGAACGTCAATTTAAATATTGCATACAATTGTTAATATCTCTGAAATGTTGTATACAAAGTAAGGTCTTGGAACGGTCCTCAGTATCTGTAACAAATATAGGTCTTACGATATGAAACAGATAGAATGTGAAACCATCAATTATTTAAAATTCAAGAAACAATTTATTTCGTAAAAGAAAAAGAAAAAGACACTTACAGAATTGTGAATTAAATTCCATATGAAACTAAATGTTCTTTCACAGCATCCAAAAGACAAACGCTCTACTTAATAAAAACAATTATGACAAACGTCAAACACACAATGCAAATGGGATATTCGTAGCAATCCTTTGTGACAAGCGTACCTTATTTACAATTGTACAAGTCCTAGAATTTGATATCCTTGTTGCGAGATGAGGGATTCTTCAATTACATTACAAATAAACGTTTCAATCACGAAATTGTTTTCAATTTATTCGCTAACTTCTACTCCCTGCCTTGATCATCCTGTCACAAATCTACTACGTTTCTCTCTGTGCAAAACAAATTAAATAGGATTATTTTATTATGTGATCTCTTGCTGTTTTATTCAATTTCATTGAGACTAATTTAACCTTTTGCCTATCTCACTCATTGGAGATGATTCGTGAAATTGATACAATTGAGCGACAAATTATCACAATAACACTAAAATATGATATTCCCTATTCAACACAGAAATTGTCAAGGAAAAAATATTTCTTGGAGATAAAGTTGCAGTGTTAATTCTTGGAATGTAAAACGGATATGTTCATCATGAAATAACAAATGTGGCTTTAAACTAACATAAATATAAATTTATTCATATGGGATGAAGGTACGCATCTTCATCTGACTGTAGAGGAAGTTCTTGCAGGTTCTTTGGAATTATAGATGTCAATCCTAAGCTTTGACTTGTTAAATCACCGTTTTCGTCGATAACTGTATGTAACCCTCCTGTCGTATCTTCTTCTATTGTCCAGTAGTTAGCAGCTGAAACTATTTCTCTACGTACTAATTCAAAGTCTCTGTCAGTTCCAAGGCTATCATTTGGCGGAACAATCTCCACAGTGGTGCTGCTGTTCCTATTTGGCTTAAAACACCTGCAACGTCAATAACAAAGCTTACAATTTTAAATACGCTACAAAAAATGTGAAATACTATGTCGAGAGTATAATAAAATAAAATGAAATTCGTAATTCCTTTTTAAATAAATCGATATTTTGTCTTTTGATTGTACAGATAATTACATGGATTGCACGCTTTGTAAGATTTACTTTGCACCATATTTGTTCAAATTTAAGCCCTTTTAATATTTGTTTTGGCGGGGTAGCATTTTAAAAACAGGGTTATTTCTAAACATTCTGATCATCGACTAAACAGTGCAAAATTATACCTATTTGCTTTGGAAACAGAAAGAAATTCATAAAGACGTCGAAATAAAAAAAATGGTTCATTCACATTAAGCTTTGTTAACACTTAAAGCGGCACTGTTAATTAAGTATGGTTAAATTAAATGATTCCACGGTTAACATTTCGCAAATATGTCTTTAAAAGAACTGCAGGGAAGAATACGTTTTCATTGCTTACCGTTTTCGTAGTTTATATACAAGGAATCCACTAATCAAACACGGGAGAATTGCAGCTGTGCCTAACAGGATGTTAGTCAGAGAAGGCGATTCTGTTGTCTCTGTAATATTAAGCGAGGATGCCTTAGAGATACAGCATTTGTGAGACCTTATGAAACACACTGAACACAACATTCACTTTTTCCACCCATTATTGGCCGTAAGCGACATAACCTGATACTCAAACAAGGGTTCCACATACCTTGATGTCTCGCCAACAATAACGCAGCTTTGGGGAGACATAACACCTGGTACAAAGATTATCAATATAGTAATATCGTACCAAAGATCCTATTGAAAGTAATCTGCAATACATGGAATTTTCACAGCTTAGCTTAATCTCAATATTGAAAAAGTGGTTGGAAAAGTTAAAACTATGTTTAACATTTACATTTTACAGTGTTATCTTTGTATAAATCGAACCAGCAAAATCTGACTTTACTTCCCTTTGATTGCATATGGAACATACATTAAGTACGACCGTGACAGAAATTATAATCCAATGACATAGGTATGAAAAATCAAAACAGTATATACCTTCTTAATAATATAAAGAAAGTATAAAACTAGTCCTATCTTTTCAAAAGTAACTTGTTTGCTGAAGGTGTTATGAAAGTAATGCGACTTTAATATAGAATGGACAATCTAAGATATATCATTTCGAAATATAATTAATTCGATTTCGAAAATATAATTCATACTAAATTCCGTGCTGGTTTCATACATTATTAGACAATATTGTTTTACTGTCAAAGGTTTATGAGGCTACAATTGTAAGCATCTAAATAAATAAATCCCTGAACAAAAATGAATGTCTGTAAATTTAAATCTGCAAAATAAAGCAACAGCCCAATTGTGTCCTTGTCAATGGTATATTTGCCACACACAAAAAAAAACATTGTTTGTATATCACTTTCGGCCAGATTGTGTTTTTGTCCATGGTATTTAAGCAGAATAACACATCGTATGTATAAATGGTTTGACAAATATTGTGCATTTGTCCATTTTATATCTGCATAAAAAGACGCTGAATACATTCATTTCGACCGAAACGTATATTTGTCAACGTTGTATATGAAGACGAATACGTCTGATAAATACAATCCACGGTCAAGTTATTTCTTTCTGAATGTCATATCTGCAGAATAACACATTTCATGTAGACCACTTTCGACCAAATTGTATATTTGGGAATGTTATGTAAGCATAGTATGTGTAACACACTTAGCCAAACTGTATCCTCGTCAATGCTGTATCTAAAGACTAACATGGTTGATGTCCTCGGTTATTAACCTTTGAGACCAGTTGTTACTCATGCAGCATTTTGTCTTGCATTAATAGTAAGGCTGTACTACTATTGAAGTGATTATCTACTGCTCCTTTCTCAAAATTAGCTATTTTCCAAGAACATTTTATAAAGTTCTAAAATAATTCTAGATATATATTCTTAAGGTGACACCTGGCCCTATATTGTCAAAAGCGTCACAGCACGATTCTCAAGGTAAAGCTCAAAACCCCTGAAATCAGAAATGATAGAAATAGACATATATCGGAAAGGTAGTAGGCAATCAACTAATCACATTAAAGTTACAGGCTGTAAAAGGCTTTAACCGTCGGATTGAGGTTTGTGCTCAAATTCTTTGTACAATAGGTGGCATGGGATCTTTGGCGACACATTTTGGTTGCTCGTGAAACTTCCAGTCAAAATATACGTATTATCCAAAACTACCAGAAGTTTTGCTAATTGCAAGATCATTCCATTCTGAGAACAGATTCCCTATGGGGACATTCTAAAACTTACAAACCTATTTTAGCTTTGCATAAAAATTAGGTCTGATATTGTAAGACATTACATTAACAGTTACATCAGTGTGAAAGAGTTACAGAGAACAAATAAAGGCTAACATTTTTTTCTTTAGTTAATATGTTATGATGTACGATCTATTGCATCCATTTCCCTCTTCAGAGAAATCAAAACAATCACCTGAACTAATGATAAGACTTGAATTTCACGATTCCAATATATAATCCCAAATTCTAACTAAATAACAGTGCATTGAAGAATAAAGATTGAATGTAACGTTTATCTTTGATTTATTTCTGTAAGTACAACATTCGTATTCTGTCATTCTACGGAAGAACGATCACGGAGTGTCATTTGCAATAGCATCAAACTGTAAAGTTTCTTTAGCATAACGGATAAGGGGTATTCTCATAAAATTAAGTTTTACTTTACCCAAACGAACGCAGAACTGCGTATATCGTGACTCTCTTATCGCAGCTGTAGTTTCTGGTGTTGTAGGAGTTAGTTTATGAAAGTGGAAACACTTATCTCCATATATCGCATACTCTTTACTATTTTTAATAGGATTCGTACATTCTTACTAATTATTATACTATATCACCAAATAATCTTTTTATACTTTTAAAAGGTTTGTAAATTTGTTTGTTTTGTCATGGATAACTAATGCTAACATGCATTTGTCTTTCGGAAATACTAAGTTATTAACACAAAGAGGTCACCTTTACCCAAATACTTGCCACTATGGCTTTGTTCGTCTTTTAGTGTGTGAATCACCGCGAGGAATACGGTATATATGTTAATACGCAACAAAGTCACACCTATGATGCCATTAACGTTGCAGGGCATGCTCATCGTGTGGGATCTCGCATCAGTCAACTTAACTTAAAAATTTTCCTAATCCATATTTCTTCGTAAGTGATGGCATTAAGATTTCAACCTAAGAAAATTTAATGTCTGTCATATCAAATAAATTGCAACTGACTCAAGGTCCATACCTGCTCAAGAATCCACTTCTCTTGTTTGAAAGAAAAATACACTTATAAAATATGATCTTTAAAAGAAATGGGCTGATGAAATGACAATGGACTAAAATAGCAGATGTATGATGTTGTTACCTCTTTTTACTACAACTGCCTCACATTATAATCTCAAACTAATATGTGCATACACAAAAGCTTTAACAGTGGCTTAAATAGAAACGATAACATTAAGTTCACGCTATCGATGAAAAATATCATCCTTGCTTTATTTTGTATTGTCATTAAACTATTAAAAGGTGCTAGTACAACATGCTTTACCGAATTCATGCGAAATGGTCAAGAAAATTGCCCCTGAAGCTTTTCCTGTTGTTGGATTAACTGCTCGGCATACATAAGTTCCCTTCTCCCTTATGTTATAGAAATTATCTTTAGAGTTTACAATGTCCACCCCTGGCCCAAAAAGCGAATATTCGCATGGGGGATAGCAATCTGCAAAACAGCTGACAAATTTGAATTGCTCCGTGTTTGGATCATTCTTTATTTTCACTTCATTGAAGTATAAGAAACTAGGACCATCTGAAAAGAGACACAATTTATTACTTCAACCTTTTAATTAAAAAGATCCAAAGCATACTTCATAATGCAATTATTCAAACTAATTAAAATAATTGTGGTCATATAATGGAAAATAGGCACATTGCTGAATTGTAATTCTGTAACGTAAACCGTGGAAAATAGCAAAGAGAAGATAGTGTCAGGTACCATCATTTCCAAAACGGAGATGACTATGTTAATAATAATAATAATAATAATAATAATAATAATAATAATAATTATTATTATTATTATTATTATTATTATTATTATTATTATTATTATACAGCTCGAGAGCGAAACGATATAGAACTCGTCTTCGATTTCCGTACATTCAACAATACCGTATATGTGCAATTAATTTAAATTATGAAAACGGATCATTTTTAATGGATTGTGCAAAACTATTTCATATTACTCTTCTTAGATGAGTATTGTAATGTTTACGTCATATTTCTTATGTAGCTAAGACAGCATGCGAAAGCAAAATGAATGAAGGAATGAGAAGTAATATCAATTGACAGAAGTATCTCTATTATTTGAAAGAATGCTATGAGATACTTACATATAACTTCCAGGGTAATGTTACCAACCACGGCTTTATTAGTGACTGTATTCTTAGCTATGCAAGAATAATTCCCGGCGTCCTTCCTTGTTGTATTTGAGATTATCATTGTAGATATGTCCGATATCAGTATCTCTGGAATATCATGATCAATGTGCTTTATCCATTGAAATGAACAGGATATATAACAGTCGGCCAAGCAATTGATGGATAAGGCGTCAAATTCCTGTATGGTGGTTTTATTTGGAACGATGGTAATGTTGTCTGGATCATCTGAAAAAGACTGGCGTCATTTAAAAACAACAAAACAAGATTTGACAAAGTTCAAATACGTACTTATGCAAAAGGTTAAAGAGTAGTAGTAGAAGTAGTAATAGTAGTAATAATAGTCCTGAAGAAGTAAGGACATATAGAAACGACTTCATTTTCTGTATATTCAACTACACATCTAATGCCATACTAGTCTGATTTTAAGGGGCTGTGTGGTTTTCATAGGAGTCTTTTTATGTTCGTTTGATGTATACACTATACGTTTTGTCTTATTCAGTGGATATAACGGCATCTGAAAGCAATGCGAATGGAAGTCATGCCAAAATGTTAAAAAGTGACAGAAGTATACATTGCATTCGAAATGATACAAGAAGAGACTCACATATAACATCCAGGCTGAAGTTATCAACCAAGGTTTTTTTGATGACTGTATTCGTAGCTATGCAAGAGTAATTTCCAGCATCTTTTCGTGTTGTATTTGAGATTACCAGTGTAGCCAAGTCCGATATCAACATTGTTTTAATATCATTATTACTGTGCTTAATCCATTGAAATGAACAGGGAACATAACAGTCAGCCAAGCAAGTGATAGACAAGGCGTCAAATTCGTCAATGGTGTTTTCATTTGGAACGATGGTAATGTTGTATGGGCCATCTAAAGAAGACAAGATATAATTCAAGTAGAACACAGTACGATTTGATAAGTTTCTGTAAGTACTGATCGGAAAGGTAAAACTCATTATCATTATTATTATTATTATCATTATTATTATTATTATTATGGCAGTAGTAATTATAGCAGTAGTAGTGGTGGTCGTCCTGAGCACTAAAGAGATGTGGCATATAAATCGTCTTCGTTTTCCTTCTATTAAACCAAATCTTGTAGGCCTAACCAATCTAACATCTAACGTTTAACGGATCTTTTTTTTCAGGAATTAGGTAAATATGTAATAATAACCTTCTTTTATGATTATTGTAAAATGTTTATCATTTTTTATTTCGTATTCAGGTGGGTATAACAGCATATGTAAGTGAACGGAATAACGTCATGTCAAACAAAATAATATAAACTGACAGAGGCATACACATTTTCCGAAAGTACGTACTTACATATTACTTCCAGGGTGATGTTATCAGCCACGGTTTTATTGGTGAATGTATTCGTAGCAATGCAGGAGTAATCCCCTGTGTCCTTTCTTGTTGCATTTGAGATCTGCATTGTGGCCATATCCGATACCAACACATTATGAATCTCTTGGTCACCGTGCTTTATCCATTGAAATGAGCAGAATTGATAGCAATCGGCCAAGCATGTGATGTTCAAAGAGCCGAATTCGTTAATGGTGGTTTCAATTGGAACGAATGTAATTTTGTATGGGCCATCTGAAATAGACACGATGTTATTCAAGAGCAACACAACTGGATTTAATAAGTTTGTAAAAGTATTTATTGAAAAGATAAAATTCAAGCGTTGGACAGATATATTTCTTTCTCAAGCAAGTGTCAATCATCTTCACCAAAAATAAAAGATGCAACCAAATGGAGGACGGGATTCGATATTCACTGGCATACACTAGTTATATGTTTGAATTTTAACAATGAACTGAAAGGACAATAAGATCCCTGAATTTCTATATATAAATGCAAAATATGTAAATGTAATTATAAACTGATAAACTGACGTATATATACTAAACAGAGGCTAACAAAATTGTCTCTGCAACCTACATTCATTACTTTCACGCATTATTATCTGAACGAAATTTATATAGAATGAAAATAATATTATAAAACAGGTTAGAGAGTAACAATTCATAAAAGCAAGCATCGCGCCGCGGGCAACGACACCAGTTGCATAGTACTGATTGACCTACATCCCATCCAATTTGGGCATTCGTTTTTTCCTTTATCCCTTCTCAGCGAAAGACAAAGGGAACAAGGTAGGATTAAAGATGTTGAAGTTCACGTGATCTCAGTCAATATTGTACAAGATTTCGAAACAATGTGTTCGATTCATCCTATGCCGCACGTGCAAAGTGCTTTCGATGAGAAAAAACGAATAATTCCAGCACACAGACGATGTATTGCTACTTTGTCTGTGTATAAATTCCTCACCATAAGAATAAATCTCCATATAACGGAACGTATTGTCAGTGAGCGGTCTACTTAAGGACTTGCACATCTTCAGATGTAGAGGTATGTGAGTTATTTATTAATTTCTTATGTATATTATAAGTTGTAACTATTGTACTACTACTTTTTATTTTTGTATATTTTCTATGTAGCTTCAGCTTACCTAGCACAATACAAATATTTTCTATTCTTGTTTGTGACTTAGCAAGAAATTTATATTAGCAATAAAGCGCCGTTTTATTAAGAAACGTGTAGTACCATAAGAGTCTTATCGGACACAGGTAGGTTCACTACTCAACCTGTTTATTGCTTCGTAATTATTGTGCCAATAATATAATCTGCATAGCTTACCGTATGTATCGTCATTACGTTTTATCGTATATGACCGTGTCATGCATAGTACTCGGTGTTAGATGTATTTTCAGCTGATCGGAGTCGACGTGGTACCAGCTGTAGAGCTAACCATAGACGTTGACCATAGCAGCTGTAAAGCTGAACCATAGCAGCCGTATAGCTGAGTATACAGTGTTGCTGGTCGAGTAGCAGGTGGTCGGGCGTTGTTGACCGATTGGTGGGCGCTGATTGCTTGATTGACCAAGAAATTGAATGGTGGTCGGTGACTACCTCGAATACTGATTGCTTGATTGACCAGTGTGACTGGTAGCCAAGTGTGCTAGTGACAGAGTGTGTAACTCCATACATGTAATTTTTATCCGTGGGCAATTTTGGAGTTTGTATTATCTAGTGTTTTTGGTATTGTAAAGATATTTTGTATGATATATGTCCCTTTGTTTTCATCATTTTCCTATTTGAGTAAAATACCTTATTTGTAAACTATTTGAGTGATCTTTCTTTTATTATTTGAGTAAAACACATCATTCGTTTTGTCGTGTGAAATTCTTGTGAATCATTCACCTTTGCCTTTTTACTGTGTAAGGTCATTTATTTGTATTTTCATTTGTTGCATTGTTAGGTTCGTGCGGATTATGTTAATTTTTCCAATATTTGGATCTTATACACGAACGTATTAATCACAATTCTTTTCTCATTCAAATCATTCATCATTAAATATTATATTTGTATCACCATCAAAAGTGTTCTTTATAAATCCGAAATCCAACCCGGTTATCTTGTTACAGTGGTATTTGACAATCGGGTGAATGCAGAATTTTGATAGAAATTAAATATAACAAAATAAAGTTATAAATATAAATTTATTATTATTATTATTATTATCATTATTATTATTAAGGCAGTAGCAATTACAGTAGTAGTAGTGGTGGTCGTCCTGAGCACTAAAGAGATGTGGCATATAAATCGTCTTCGTTTTCCTTCTATTAAACCAAATCTTGTAGGCCTAACCAATCTAACATCTAACGTTTAACGGATCTTTTTTTTCAGGAATTAGGTAAATATGTAATAATAACCTTCTTTTATGATTATTGTAAAATGTTTATCATTTTTTATTTCGTATTCAGGTGGGTATAACAGCATATGTAAGTGAACGGAATAACGTCATGTCAAACAAAATAATATAAACTGACAGAGGCATACACATTTTCCGAAAGTACGTACTTACATATTACTTCCAGGGTGATGTTATCAGCCACGGTTTTATTGGTGAATGTATTCGTAGCAATGCAGGAGTAATCCCCTGTGTCCTTTCTTGTTGCATTTGAGATCTGCATTGTGGCCATATCCGATACCAACACATTATGAATCTCTTGGTCACCGTGCTTTATCCATTGAAATGAGCAGAATTGATAGCAATCGGCCAAGCATGTGATGTTCAAAGAGCCGAATTCGTTAATGGTGGTTTCAATTGGAACGAATGTAATTTTGTATGGGCCATCTGAAATAGACACGATGTTATTCAAGAGCAACACAACTGGATTTAATAAGTTTGTAAAAGTATTTATTGAAAAGATAAAATTCAAGCGTTGGACAGATATATTTCTTTCTCAAGCAAGTGTCAGTCATCTTCACCAAAAATAAAAGATGCAACCAAATGGAGGACGGGATTCGATATTCACTGGCATACACTAGTTATATGTTTGAATTTTAACAATGAACTGAAAGGACAATAAGATCCCTGAATTTCTATATATAAATGCAAAATATGTAAGTGTAATTATAAACTGATAAACTGACGTATATATACTAAACAGAGGCTAACAAAATTGTCTCTGCAACCTACATTCATTACTTTCACGCATTATTATCTGAACGAAATTTATATAGAATGAAAATAATATTATAAAACAGGTTAGAGAGTAACAATTCATAAAAGCAAGCATCGCGCCGCGGGCAACGACACCAGTTGCATAGTACTGATTGACCTACATCCCATCCAATTTGGGCATTCGTTTTTTCCTTTATCCCTTCTCAGCGAAAGACAAAGGGAACAAGGTAGGATTAAAGATGTTGAAGTTCACGTGATCTCAGTCAATATTGTACAAGATTTCGAAACAATGTGTTCGATTCATCCTATGCCGCACGTGCAAAGTGCTTTCGATGAGAAAAAACGAATAATTCCAGCACACAGACGATGTATTGCTACTTTGTCTGTGTATAAATTCCTCACCATAAGAATAAATCTCCATATAACGGAACGTATTGTCAGTGAGCGGTCTACTTAAGGACTTGCACATCTTCAGATGTAGAGGTATGTGAGTTATTTATTAATTTCTTATGTATATTATAAGTTGTAACTATTGTACTACTACTTTTTATTTTTGTATATTTTCTATGTAGCTTCAGCTTACCTAGCACAATGCAAATATTTTCTATTCTTGTTTGTGACTTAGCAAGAAATTTATATTAGCAATAAAGCGCCGTTTTATTAAGAAACGTGTAGTACCATAAGAGTCTTATCGGACACAGGTAGGTTCACTACTCAACCTGTTTATTGCTTCGTAATTATTGTGCCAATAATATAATCTGCATAGCTTACCGTATGTATCGTCATTACGTTTTATCGTATATGACCGTGTCATGCATAGTACTCGGTGTTAGATGTATTTTCAGCTGATCGGAGTCGACGTGGTACCAGCTGTAGAGCTAACCATAGACGTTGACCATAGCA
The DNA here is from genome assembly GCA_028554795.2 of Sinohyriopsis cumingii. Classification (NCBI taxonomy): domain Eukaryota; kingdom Metazoa; phylum Mollusca; class Bivalvia; order Unionida; family Unionidae; genus Sinohyriopsis; species Sinohyriopsis cumingii. The sequence continues at coordinate 47,480,951 of CM068840.1, read as the reverse complement.
GCTGTAAAGCTGAACCATAGCAGCCGTATAGCTGAGTATACAGTGTTGCTGGTCGAGTAGCAGGTGGTCGGGCGTTGCTGACCGATTGGTGGGCGCTGATTGCTTGATTGACCAAGAAATTGAATGGTGGTCGGTGACTACCTCGAATACTGACTGCTTGATTGACCAGTGTGACTGGTAGCCAAGTGTGCTAGTGACAGAGTGTGTAACTCCATACATGTAATTTTTATCCGTGGGCAATTTTGGAGTTTGTATTATCTAGTGTTTTTGGTATTGTAAAGATATTTTGTATGATATATGTCCCTTTGTTTTCATCATTTTCCTATTTGAGTAAAATACCTTATTTGTAAACTATTTGAGTGATCTTTCTTTTATTATTTGAGTAAAACACATCATTCGTTTTGTCGTGTGAAATTCTTGTGAATCATTCACCTTTGCCTTTTTACTGTGTAAGGTCATTTATTTGTATTTTCATTTGTTGCATTGTTAGGTTCGTGCGGATTATGTTAATTTTTCCAATATTTGGATCTTATACACGAACGTATTAATCACAATTCTTTTCTCATTCAAATCATTCATCATTAAATATTATATTTGTATCACCATCAAAAGTGTTCTTTATAAATCCGAAATCCAACCCGGTTATCTTGTTACAGTGGTATTTGACAATCGGGTGAATGCAGAATTTTGATAGAAATTAAATATAACAAAATAAAGTTATAAATATAAATTTATTATTATTATTATTATTATTATTATCATTATTATTATTAAGGCAGTAGCAATTACAGTAGTAGTAGTGGTGGTCGTCCTGAGCACTAAAGAGATGTGGCATATAAATCGTCTTCGTTTTCCTTCTATTAAACCAAATCTTGTAGGCCTAACCAATCTAACATCTAACGTTTAACGGATCTTTTTTTTCAGGAATTAGGTAAATATGTAATAATAACCTTCTTTTATGATTATTGTAAAATGTTTATCATTTTTTATTTCGTATTCAGGTGGGTATAACAGCATATGTAAGTGAACGGAATAACGTCATGTCAAACAAAATAATATAAACTGACAGAGGCATACACATTTTCCGAAAGTACGTACTTACATATTACTTCCAGGGTGATGTTATCAGCCACGGTTTTATTGGTGAATGTATTCGTAGCAATGCAGGAGTAATCCCCTGTGTCCTTTCTTGTTGCATTTGAGATCTGCATTGTGGCCATATCCGATACCAACACATTATGAATCTCTTGGTCACCGTGCTTTATCCATTGAAATGAGCAGAATTGATAACAATCGGCCAAGCATGTGATGTTCAAAGAGCCGAATTCGTTAATGGTGGTTTCAATTGGAACGAATGTAATTTTGTATGGGCCATCTGAAATAGACACGATGTTATTCAAGAGCAACACAACTGGATTTAATAAGTTTGTTAAAGTATTTATTGAAAAGATAAAATTCAAGCGTTGGACAGATATATTTCTTTCTCAAGCAAGTGTCAATCATCTTCACCAAAAATAAAAGATGCAACCAAATGGAGGACGGGATTCGATATTCACTAGCATACACTAGTTATATGTTTGAATTTTAACAATGAACTGAAAGGACAATAAGATCCCTGAATTTCTATATATAAATGCAAAATATGTAAGTGTAATTATAAACTGATAAACTGACGTATATATACTAAACAGAGGCTAACAAAATTGTCTCTGCAACCTACATTCATTACTTTCGCGCATTATTATCTGAACGAAATTTATATAGAATGAAAATAATATTATAAAACAGGTTAGAGAGTAACAATTCATAAAAGCAAGCATCGCGCCGCGGGCAACGACACCAGTTGCATAGTACTGATTGACCTACATCCCATCCAATTTGGGCATTCGTTTTTTCCTTTATCCCTTCTCAGCGAAAGACAAAGGGAACAAGGTAGGATTAAAGATGTTGAAGTTCACGTGATCTCAGTCAATATTGTACAAGATTTCGAAACAATGTGTTCGATTCATCCTATGCCGCACGTGCAAAGTGCTTTCGATGAGAAAAAACGAATAATTCCAGCACACAGACGATGTATTGCTACTTTGTCTGTGTATAAATGCCTCTCCATAAGAATAAATCTCCATATAACGGAACGTATTGTCAGTGAGCGGTCTACTTAAGGACTTGCACATCTTCAGATGTAGAGGTATGTGAGTTATTTATTAATTTCTTATGTATATTATAAGTTGTAACTATTGTACTACTACTTTTTATTTTTGTATATTTTCTATGTAGCTTCAGCTTACCTAGCACAATGCAAATATTTTCTATTCTTGTTTGTGACTTAGCAAGAAATTTATATTAGCAATAAAGCGCCGTTTTATTAAGAAACGTGTAGTACCATAAGAGTCTTATCGGACACAGGTAGATTCACTACTCAACCTGTTTATTGCTTCGTAATTATTGTGCCAATAATATAATCTGCATAGCTTACCGTATATAACGTCATTACGTTTTATCGTATATGACCGTGTCATGCATAGTACTCGGTGTTAGATGTATTTTCAGCTGATCGGAGTCGACGTGGTACCAGCTGTAGAGCTAACCATAGACGTTGACCATAGCAGCTGTAAAGCTGAACCATAGCAGCCGTATAGCTGAGTATACAGTGTTGCTGGTCGAGTAGCAGGTGGTCGGGCGTTGTTGACCGATTGGTGGGCGCTGATTGCTTGTTTGACCAAGAAATTGAATGGTGGTCGGTGACTACCTCGAATACTGACTGCTTGATTGACCAGTGTGACTGGTAGCCAAGTGTGCTAGTGACAGAGTGTGTAACTCCATACATGTAATTTTTTATCCGTGGGCAATTTTGGAGTTTGTATTACTAGTGTTTTGGCATTGTAAAAATGTTTTCTTTGATATATGTCCCTTTGTTTTCATCATTTTCCTATTTGAGTAAAATACCTCATTTGTTCACTGTTTCAGTGATTTTTCTTTTATTATTTGAGTAAAACGCATCATTCGTTTTGTCGTGTGAAATTCTTGTGAATCATTCACCTTTGCCTTTTTACTGTGTAAGGTCATTTATTTGTATTTTCATTTGTTGCATTGTTAGGTTCGTGCGGATTATGTTAATTTTTCCAATATTTGGATCTTTTACAGGCACGTATTAATCATAATTCTTTTCTCATTCAAATCATTCATCATTAAATATTATATTTGTATCACCATCAAAAGTGCTCTTTATAAATCCGAAGTCCAACCCGGTTACCTTGTTACAGTGGTATTTGACAATCGGGTGAATGCAGAATTTTGATAGAAATTCAATATATCAAAATAAAGTTATAAATATAAATTGACACTTAACACCAGTATACCAAACAAAACAAACCGCGCATCCCCGGAACCAACATTATGTATACAAGTATTATACACTGTATTACCTGGGGTACTACAGAGGACGCTCTGTCCATACAAATACACCGTAAATTTCACAACCATGATTACTCTACTCCACCCCACCCCCAAAACCCGACTATAATTTGGAAAAATCTAAGTCGACGCCCAAGCATGTTTTTTTTATTTTTTATTTTATACACTAAAGAAGAAACAAAACTCTAAATAATATTACCGGCTCGAGGGTTAGACGATCTAACCTGTTATTTATTTAGCACATACAACCAGTCAAAATTATTAAATGTCTTCCTTGTGTCATATCAAAATGTGGTCAAAGAACAAACCTATTGACCCCAGAATCAATATGTCCCTTTGTCACGGAATGGTGTAAATGTTATTCATTAAATACATGTACTCGGGTTTAGTTTTTTCGCTGTACAACGATACCCGAGGGTGATTATGTATATGGTCTATTGTATTTCGAAATCGTGAGTACGATTCGTACTATGCCACACGTGCAAGGTGCTTTCGATACGGCGAAACGAAAAGTATAAAAGTATAAATACTTTACTGTATGTAAAGGGTCTTTACAATACTAATGGTTTTGTCAGCAAGCGGCCTGCTTAAAGGATTCGCACAACTCCAGCTGTAGGGGTAGGTAATTGTTTGGTCTTAAGTGATAACTAGTGTATTACCATATTTACCTTTGCATGTTTGTTATATAGTTTTCTTTATACAGTATAATGCGTGTATTTTTTATTCTTGTTGCGACGTAGTACAGGATTTTATATTGGTAATGTAAAGCTACATTTTTTTAAAGAATTGTTTACCATAGTCTTATCGAGCAGGGTTAGGTTTACTATTGAACCTGTCATTTTGTAATTGCCATAATAATATAATCTTTATAACTTACCATGTATGACGTCCTTACGTTATTATGTCTGTATCAAGTTTAGTACACTGTATCGGGTATATTTTCAGCTGTCTGAGGGTAGGAATATCCGGGGTGTCCGATGTTGTCTGAGGGTAGGAATATCCGGGGTGTCCGGTGTTGTCTGAGGGCAGGAATATCCGGGGTGTCCGGCGTTGTCTGAAGGTCGGAATATCCGGGGTGTCCGGTGTTGTCTGAGTGTAGAAACGTCCGTTTGTCCGGAGCGTTTAAGGTGCCGGAGTGTCTAATGTGTAGTGTCCGAGTGTCAAATGTCAAGAGTGACTAAGGTGACCCAGCTGTAGAGCCGTCAAAGGACCAGGGTGTCCGGAGGGTCTAATATTTGGAGTGTCCGGAGGGTCTAATGTTCGGAGTGATCATAGTATTCCGAGGGTCCGGAGTCTGTAGCAGTTGTGAAATTGATTCGTAGGAGCTGTGGAGCGGATATGGTGCACGGGTAACGGAGTGTATCTCCGTACGTGTATTTTATTAGCTGTAGGCTAATTTTGGGTTCGTAAGACCCAGTGTATCATTCAGGACTGGAAAGATAGATGGTATATCCGTTCTTGTGTTTAGCAACATAATTTCGCTACCTGGGCGAATACATTTTTACTATGAGTAAAAAGCTTACATCGTTTACTATATGAGTGAACTATATTCATCTTTCCATTATTGAATCATTTGTGAACCATTTATCCTGTGGTTTTTTTTTTGTTTTGTTACTGAACTAATTTATTCGTATTTTGAATCCGTGCATTTTATGTTAAATAAATCCAACATTTGGATTATAAATACGCACACATCTTCATAATCTACTGCCCATATAAATCACATTAAACCATATATGTGTCGTCAAAACGTGTTCTGTTGTCAATCCGAAATATCCCACCCGGTTATCTTGTTACACCTTTTATTTTCTCAAATGGACGTCCAAGATTATGTTTCGAATAATTCACAAGACCATGGTCATTTTGTGGAAACCGTTTCGTTTCTTAGTCACGGTGACCTTGGCCTTTGATTATGTAACCTCGTTAAAATATCTCAAAGGTAAATAAGTTACTAAAGGATTATATTACAGAACTTAGGTATTTTTGCGGATATTGTTTTTCCTGATTCGCGTTTGACCTTCATCGTGGAGATACAATTAATGGGGTCTTTATTTTCTCAAATGCAAACCAACTATAATATTTTGTCAAAGAAGGTGATAAAGAAATCAAGAAATTGAATAGAAACTATTTTCTCTTTTACAATCTCTCTCGCAATCTTGACCTTTGACTACAGATTCAAAAGGCATCTTATATCAAATGCATGCAGTTAGGAAGGTTTGGACAAGTTATCTGGTATGCAAGTTTAATTAATGCTTGGAAATATTTTTCTTTCTTTCCGCTCCTTTGACCCTGTTCTTGGAAATATCCTTGTCCTAAATCAATAGGTTTATAACATGCGACAAATGCGATCTACATTCAAAGTTTCGTAATGGTAGGTGGGGGGGGGAAGAGTTATTGTGCATAAACAAAATATGGAAGGAAACAAACAGGGAAACACTGCAAAATGATACGCTCCACCTTATCGCAAGCATATAAAAATGAATGCCCTGGAACAAAGACGCGCTATTGTCTCTTTACAGATCTATACAAAACAAATCATCCAAACGTTGTTTGTCTTGATCATCATTTAAACCCCACCTGAAAGTGTATCTACGTAATCCCACATTTAATGATACAACGAGATTATCTATATTCTTCTTCCCAGGAACAATGATTGTATGCAATGATTTACCATGTGACAGCAGAACCATAGACGGAACACAGTGAACGCCAATTAAAATGAATAAATTTAATTATTTATACTTTCAGTTCTATACGCCTTCAACGTTCCTTGTGAACATATTTATTACTGTCCCCAGCCCTGCGATAATGTTGGAAGTAAAAAGCATTAGTAGATGTAATAGTCCCTTCCATCTATCTAAATTGAAAATTTGTTGATGTTGTTTTCGCGAATCCGTAAAAATTGGGTCTGCACAGCATGTTAGTGTGAAGTCATAATGATTTAGAACTCTTTGTTCTGTGCCATTGACCACTGGCTTGTACTGGTTTGATTAGCAGAATCACTGTGTTTTAACCACCTAAATGTCCCAGTGATTTGAGAGGTAAAGATCAGATATATTAGAATTGATCAGTTAATTTACTCTATGACTTCTCTAACCTGAAATACTTTAACACCTTTAATATCGGCCTATGTTTAATAATTGTTCACGTTAAAAATATATTGAAACGTGTCTTTATGCATAGTTTGGATATTTTTTATTTCTTGTCGTCTTTAACTCTGTTTATATTATTAAATTACTGCGAAGTTTCACTTATGCTCATCCATTTTGGAGAATATATATATATATATATATATATATATATATATATATATATATATATATATATATATATATATATATAATTGCAAACTGTAGCATACCATTTGAGAATTAACAAAGTGCGTAGTGTTTGTTGCTTTTTATACAGCAGATATCATCTTAGTATGAAATATTTAACTTCAACCAACCTGTCACCATTAGGTTTACTGTGTATATATCTTCGTCTTGCAGCTGTCTCTTGGCACTGTATAGTCCTTCATTATGTTTTGAAATGTTTTTGAGGCGAATGGTCAGCTGAATTTCGTGGCCTTGCCGAAAAAAGTAAACTTTCATTCGATCCTTCCACTCTGGTTCATTATAGGAAGTATTTCCCTCTGCCGAGATTGCCAATATTTCCGTATTGTTATGTGTTACAGAAATCAAGTCACCCGTTGGATTATGAAATGTCCAGTTCCAAACAGCATTTGATCCAACTTGACACTTGATAGTCTTTGTATCTGTTTTAAATAGTGTGCGCATATGTAACAGAGCAAAAATATTATTCTTATTAATACAAACATTAAGTAGCAACTTTTTAATGTATTTTTCATCCTTCCATTAACCAAAGGTTCCATGACGGAATATCCAAATGCAAAAAAAAAACTTGTTCAGTATTTTCTAACAAGAAATGTTGCATGACAAATTGAACAATTAGCAGTTCCTACCGTAAACGAAGCATCAAACTTACCATAGGTCTATAAATGTAAGTCACTGTGAAACTCATATATCGGGAAATGATGTGCACATATTAACCGTTTTCAGAGCAAATTGATAGCGACACGAGAGCAGCTCAGGTAGTTCTTTAGATTAGTTAGCATTGTTTCATCCAACAAAACAAATTGACGTTTTTAGTCGTCCGATCAGTTCAATACATTCCTGGATACCAGATCAATTGTACAAAACGAAGCTAACATAACGGGTGGCAAAAGTACTTTTATTGCAGATCACTTGACACCTATCAATATGTCTTATCTTCCATCTGTTCGCATAAAATGTATGAGCTAACGAGGGGACACTCAGTAAATATATTGGAGGATATAATAGGGTACTTAAAAGAAAGGAGACATAAAAACAACGCCATAGAACAGGCAACATAAAAGCCAAGACCATGAACTGAAGCAACATAGAAGCAAAGCTAAGACCTTTAACAATCATAGCCCGTTCCTAACAGCATACGTCATACCACCCAGATGCCTCAAACACAGCACAAATTGTCTGGAGACACGGGAATATTACTTACTCATCTACTTCTCTTAAGGATGTTTTTACTGCATACTTTTAGAATCACATATTTGTTGCTAAAGTAGGCCATGCAACTAGTAACACCACCTTGTGCATGCACAGTTAAACTCAAGACATAATACTGAACAGGGACATATGTAAAGACATACGTTTGTCTACTTGTCAGCAAATGGCCTAGAATACTACTGTAAGAGTTCATTAACTGCTGACGTTACTTACAATATCAAGCAGAGGTTTTGATAACCAAGACTTTTGCCACCCGATATGTTAGAAAGTACGTGACATTCATGACACCAGAAAGGCACTAGCTATCACACAATTCTATATAAAAAATGTAAGGCCAACTCGCTCTACTACTTCTTGCCTGCATTTATATTTGTTCGCCTTGTTCAATGATAACATCATCAATTCTAGTCATGTAGTTTTAGCATTATTCTAGCCATACATTTAATTATTATATGATTATCCTCCTTTTCTTTAGTTTAGACCTCTTCATTATTCTGAAGAATTTTTTCGTCCCGAGATGTTAATACTTACTGTTTTACTATTGTCATTCTTCGCGCGTGTGTGTGTGTATGTGTTATTTGCTGTCCCTCGACGAAGACTTTGTTTTAAGTCTAAATGCGTACCTAGAGATAGCTTAGTAAACCTTTTGATACAATAAAAGTCTCTTGCATTTTAAAATTCCTGAAAGAAGTAAACATTTACTCTAAGATATAACTTATATGCTATCGCATTTAGTATTTTTATGTAATGTACATATCGTCCTTCATACTAAGAACCTTTTGATCAAATTATTTATTGACACACACCATTTATATTCCCCGTCAATTGGCAAGCTTTATATATTGCTCTTACGATCTCATCGTTTTGTTTTTAACTATTCGACTTTGTTATCGCTGGTCGATAATAGCCTTTTATCAACTATAAATATAATTTTACATCTAACCTTATATATGGCGCTAAGTAACCGTACATTGCTGGTGGACCGTAAAACCACAATCAATCAATTAATCAATTATTAGTAAAGTGTGGACAGATAAGAATGTTATGGAAATGTGCTTAATTCTATTACTCTGCTACATATATATTTACATAGTTTTGACAATTCTATTGATGCTCAATAACCAAGTTAAAAGATGTCACGATCTGGTTGATTTGCTTTTCCCGTGTGTTCATTAAAGATTTTCGTTAGTGGAGGGAAGATCTGAGAATTTCTTTGATGTTGGATTTCATTGACTAAATATTCTATATTAGTCACATAGTTTCCAAATATAGCCCAGAAAAGAAATAAAAAATCGTCTTTAGACACGTAAATTAGTACCATATGCAACAAGAAATAAAAAAATGTTTGGTAAGTGCTTTGTTCATGTGTGTAATTTCATTCATAAATTTTTTTATAAATATATTTTGTAAGATTTGTAAAATTCTCAATCTCATGCAAACTTTTCATATCTGGCGAGCAGTTATTTAGCGGTTACAGCCCGATTCTGTTATTCATCAGCCGTCAACTAATGTAACGCACATTTTGCACAAACTTTTGCAATATATCATAAACAACTGACGAAATAATATCCGTGATTGTAGGAATAACTGGCATCCTCATTTCCCTTTTCGATACCTTTACCTCATTGTCATTTATCTATGCTACGTGATATACATATACATGTAGGTTTCCTGCCTTGCTGTATTTGCAGCTGCAGATAATTTTATAGAACGTTATTTTGTATATTGATCGTCAGTACCGAAAACGTTATAATGTTGTATAACAAAATAGCTTGTGATTTCCAAATGCATATATATATATATATATATATATATATATATATATATATATATATATATATATATATAGATAGATAGATAGATAGATAGATAGATGCATACATACATACATACATACATACATATAGATACACATATATATATATATATATATATATATATATATATATATATATATATATATATATATATATATATATATATATGTGTGTGTGTGTGTGTGTGTGTGTGTGTGACATCAAGCAATGACTGTGATTACCGAGTTGCTATGAGTTGTTAGTGAACTATAGTTTTACAGATTGTTTGCATATCTGCAAGGGAATTTATTTCTTGGACAATCGAGGAAATTTGTTTTTCAAATACGAAGTTGATGAATCAAGTATTGTCACGAAATACCTTTAATTTAAGAAAAGATAAGCATCCAATTAACGTATATTAGTTTGTTTCATAAGACTGTGGACAACTTTTCTCTCCTATTCTGTAAAACCATCTCAGAAGCGACTGAGGGCTTTTTAAACTCTTTTAATAATCCGATTATCATAACACCGATGAAGAGAAGCCAAACTGATTGAGTGTTCGAAATAACCATCCCATCTACATAATTTGGCAAAGGTACAATTAAGCAAACATTGTAAACAGAAATGAATAAATACGATTTTTCTAGCTTGGACATTTTTCAGCTACGTAACATAACTCTGGGAATAAAAAAGTGAAAACTTATACCTCTGTGGTATACGACAGATCCTACTATCCCTATCTGCAGTGATAACTTCATTGTCCGTTTGGCTTTATGTTTGTAATTGTTCTTTTCATTATAGTTATTTTATTACAATCATCCCTATACAACCTGAAAACGAATATTTGCGACACAACTAAAGGTATATGTGTGCTTGTTCATTTAAATATAAGTGAATGCCAAATAATGTTGTAATTTTAATGTAAATGCTAAATTATTCATTTTTGGGATTTGTAATGCCTTGAATTTTCCTACAGATTAATATAATGATATCATAAGGCATAAAGTTAATATTTTTTAATGATTCACACTTTGCTTGATTTCGTTTTCCCGCAAGTACGTCATAAAAGTGTAAAGAGTGTTTATGTTTAATCCTGTAATTCATTGTTAGAGTAAATTACCTGAGATAAAGAAACAATAGTAGTTACAGAATGAACCATTCCCAGGCAGCATGATTTCAGAATAATGATGATCATACTCTTTTCGGAGGCATGCAAAGCTACCAGCTAATTTTCATTCACAATTGATCGATCGAACGAGAGAGAGAAGGAGAGAGAGAGAGAGAGTGAGAGAGGTATTTACCACTGATGGTGTTTGAAATAGCTTGGACGACAAAGACCACCCAACACAAAAAGGTCATATCTTTCCTTGCACACATATCGCGGCAAAGCCACATAAATATTAAACAACAAATGTATGAGTAAATGGGTTTATCAATTAAGATTGTTCATTATTGAAAGGAAACTGGGAATTTTCTTTGATGAACACAATGTATAAGCAATTGTTTATTAAAATATGAGCGAACCGGACATCCTTTGAACGTATCGGACATATCAACAAAACTTACGTCCTGCAGCTCTAGTAATAATAAAAGGCCGGTATGAAACCATCATACATCAAACTATAGTAGGTCACAGAGCAGCAATTACCGGTGTGTCGTTGGGGCGAAGCAGGGGGCAGTCGTTGGCGGAGACCACAATGCATCTCAGTGCAGCAACGTTTTTCTAGATTCCATGCGTTTTTCGGAGGTGGGGGTCCAGACAGCCCTCTGGTGGTCATGGTAGTGTGGGCAATTATAACCAACGCACCAATTAGGGGCATTGGGTTCTGTGGGATACAGTTTGAGCGAGAAGAGGTAAAAGATTAATCAGGTGGTATATTTGCTTGAAGCCGGACACCTTTTTATGTGTACTGCGTTAGAGACTTTATGCAAGGAACAAATATTACTCAGCGAAATAGGATATACCTTGCGGGACAGACAGACAAAGACAGAGACAAAGACCGATAGAGAAACAGAGAGAAATATAGAGAAGGAACGATCACCGAAAATATTGGAAGACTATATTGGTTCATTGAGCAGCTTCACTAGAGCAAGGATGCTTCAGGACGACATAGCTACAAATGATAAGTCGAAGGACCAAACAACGAACCACATAACATTTAGCATTACGGCGGAAAACGAGGTACCAACAACAACACTACCAATCAGAGACGCAGGCACATTTAACAAACTATGGGTCTCATAGAAAAGCATCTCTGTGTATATATGTCCTTAGGTCACAAAACCCATTGCAGGAAGAAATGTTGTAGCACTTCCTGTGTCGTTAGTGCTCAGAGATGCAGAGACAGGATCTGACTTTTGACCTGGTGAAAAGGTAGAGCAGGCACACTTGCAGTCAATCGCACATGCAACAGGTATGGGTATAGTCATCAGCATTATAATCTTAGACGCATAAAACAAAAGGACTTCCAACAGTATATACAGGTCTTAGTGAGCTCATGGCCGAGAACTACCCCACGCGCCATGCAGCCTAGTGTTGTATTAAACGCGTTCTGAAGCAAACACGTATATTTGCCTGAAAGCATGCACCGCTATTTAGAGAAAATCTTTGTACAGCAGCATACATAATCGCACACATGCTTCTGCCCCCAGCGGGAAATAACAACCACATGAAGTGATTTTGTCCACTTACATATTGGTAGTACAATATAAGACACCATCGGGCAAATAGATGTGTTCAGCAAGTAGCAAATGAACCCTATACTCATGGAAAGGCAAATCACCGAACGCGAATGCAATATGTTGAGGCAGTACTGGCCTCGTGAACCAGGCATACATCGCCAGGCATCGTGCAACAAACGCCTACACCGGCTTTACAGCATCCTCCTATACCGGCACCAAGGCAGCCACCCACACTGGCTCCAAAAATCAGCCAAACGAAGGGTCAGACAGAAGACTTACAAGGATACAAAGGCTCTTCCCAGGTTCCTTGCTGAACGATAGCCTCTGCTAACTCTTTTTACAAAATTTCGAACAGGAAAGGGAGATGTTGAAGTTGACTATCAAGCCTGGATACCTCGAGGCCACCCATTAAGAGTTGACTTCTCAGGCGACTAAGAGACATGACCCCAAGCATAAAAGTCGCGAAGAGTGTTAAATTTAACTTCATCTTCAATGCTATGCTTAAAAAAAGGTCACGGAGGGATCATGATGCTATCTTCATGCCCGTATATTCACGGCTAAGTAGCGAACGTTGAGGAGTGGTGACTAAGGCCATTGCTAATATTGAGGAAATTGAGGAGCGATTGGAAAAGTTTGCCAACAAAGGATCAGGCTGGCGGCCTGTCAGATTCAAGGATGTTAAACTCTACTTTTCACATAATCACAGGTATCGAAGTAAAGTGAACATATGAACAAGTGGATCCCTCAACGTAAAGTCATCAGAGTATAATACCACGACGCCATATGTTTTAAACAGGCCATAATCATTGCCTTTACCTTGCCGATAACCCCACCAGTCGACCCAGCTATTACAGTCAGCATAAGGAACGATACTCTTTGAAAGATTACGCTTCCAATGAAGATCTCTGATATTTCCAAGTCTAAACCATTATCCCCCATATTGCTGTTTACGCCTTTGGATGGGATCTCTCCTGGGTGTGGGTAGTTAGACTTGGTTACCCCCCCCCCCAAGAATTTTGTGTACCCTAGCATTCAGCAGGACTGACGGCCGTTCTGACGAGGGCCTCAACAGTTTTGCATGGCAAAAGCGAAAGCTGGTTGTCTGGTTGTGGTCAAAATGATGCAGTAAAAACCTTTTGCTGAAGCAATTTTTTTGCTTCTTTAAGACAGGTTTTACACAACCAGGTGAACTATCTCCCCACCTGGCTCCCCACTACGTTTCCGACCTTTGCTGACTGGGATGTAGGCAAAATGCCTCTTCTATAACTACTTCAAGACTTTAACCATGAAGCTACAATTTGTGCTTGATGAGCGGCTTTAAAACTGGTAAGCGCGTTAATATTTGTTGAACGAACTTGTACTTTTAGTTTAGCTATTATTTGATAAACACCACTGTTATTGTATTTTATTAGGTCCGGAGGATGGAAATACGATGAAAGTCAGGACTATGTATAGCCAAGATTTTGAATTACGAGATGTCATTGTTTAGTGTCACTAACTTTTATGATATGGCAGATTCAGCCACATAGATTCAAAAGCCAACAACATCTAAAATTATTTAAATATTACATCCATGATTTTACTCTAAATATTTATGGGTAATTGCATAATCTCAGGAGAGTAGTGTCCTATGTACTGCTACAAGTCACTAAACTATAACTCCACTATTCAGATATTTTATAGGTCCAGAGCTGAAAAGAAATAAAAAATCATTTTAATCATTGTTCTCGAAGAATGTGTAGCATAGGATTTTTAACGTAGCTTTAACAATTTTTCAGTCATATCACTACGATGTCTGCAATGTGGAACCATGCTGTAGACATGTATCATTATGTCCCACCCAGCCACATTTTCCTGACACTAAGCTGACCAGTTCTAACACTATCCTCTTAATTCTGAGCGCATTATTTATGTACGTACATACATACATATGTATGTATGTATGTATGTATATATGTGTGTATGTATGTATGCACGCATGTATGCATGCATGTGTTTATTTTCGGAAAAAGATAATTCTAGTATTGGCAACCAAAACATGATTTATTTTTTATTTGTAGCTGGCAACTACTTACACGTTCCGTAGCTACAGATTTCCTATTGTTTACTGCGAGTTTGTGCTGTCTGTTTCCATGCTAAAAATTCATATCGTTTTGTTTAGATTGTTACAGTTAAAACGATACATTATTTATTACACTCAGGTTGAAATGCCCAACATATGTGGTAAATGTATGTATGTATGTATGTATGTATGTATGTATGTATGTATGCATGTATGCATGCATGCATGTATGTATGTATGTATGTATGTATGTATGTATGTATGTATGTATGTATGTATGTATGTATGTATGTGTGTGTGTGCATGTATGTATGTATGTATGTATGTTGTATGTATGTAGGTACGTACGTACGTACGTATGTGTGTATGTATGTATGTATGTATGTATGTATGTATTTATGTTTTTGGATTTTTAACGTAGCTAACATAATGTTAGCCATAACCATAATTGATATGTTACAATGCGTGTCAGGAATTACTCAGACTCAATTTCACTCCGACTTTCAGCAATATCACAATCATTATTCCACTGGAATACGAACAAAATTAAACTTGATTACATAAATGCTAACATAATTGGAAAGAGAAGAAACAAACTAAGATAAATTGAACTCATAGGTTATATGGTACTATTCTCTTCCTGAAGAAATGGAAAGAACAAGAGAAACCTCTAGTAGATATGATTAGAAATTAAAGGAAGTTTGATAAAATAATTTTAATCATTTTAGAAAGATTTCTTTAAACGCCAGATTTCTTAGAACTCGAACATTCTTTAAACGTTTTCAAATTTCTTCTCCTATATAGTGTAAGTATTTCTCATTTTGATATCAATATTGCTGAGAGGTTGTGCATCCTTTAAGTAATCAGAAGCGATTCGATAAATATTACCAGTATTGTCAGTACTGGTTGATAATGTAATAAAAGCATCAATATTTGAAATCCAATTTCCTAACAAGACCACGTGAGTTTCATGAAGGTTGATCAGTAGATCATGATCAGTAATTTCCTCAAAGCGCCCGTTGAAGAGTATTCTGAGCCCTAGAGATATATATAATTAATTTCAAACATGAAATCATCTTACTTTTGGAGCAATTCTTTTGACATTTCAAACCCATATATATGTTCAGTACTGTTAACAGTTCTATTTATACACGCAGAGTCATGTTACCTGTGGTACGTTTTAATATTGCATCTAATCTTCAATCCTTTAATCTCAGGACTTTAATAACAAATTATATCCAATTCTGACAGTTTCGTTTCAAGAAGAAATAACTTATCAAGTTTGCGAAATTACCACATTCGTTATATATAAAGTTACTTTTAAACAACAGACAATCAAAACACAGAATATATTGCTTTACGTTTCGTTTTAACATTGGCCATCGAAATGAGTTATTTGCTTACAGTATCGACATTGGCTGCCTTAAGCAATTGATAATGCTTCATTCAGTGCTGCTCCTGTTTCACCCACTGTGGTTCGTTCTCTCATTGTCATTCACTTTCGCGGATTTTCGCACAATTTTCTTGTGAGAAGGAATCGGGCCTGTTTCACGGGTTTCCGTTTTGTATGATTGGATGTGGTTATGTGGGTTATGTTCAGTTCCTGAGTTATCTATGTAACATGAATCGCTGAAATCACACTCACTGTGTTACACCTGGAAATAATCATGAAATCTTTATTGAATAGCTTTCCTACAAGCATTTTGTCATGAATAATACGCCTTGAAAGTTTGCTCCCTTTTATGGTACAAAGACGTCAGAGTAGCATATTGTAAGTCTTAATATGTGTTGGCGCGTGTGTCTAAATTGTTTTATAAACTCCAGTGTCCTTATGACATTTGCATGGTCTTTATGGCACAGATAACCATAATTAATATGTTACAGAATGTGTCAGGAATTACTCAGCTATGTTTAAAGAGAGTTTGGTTTTTTTCAAGTCGGGCATTGGTGGAACGAAAGGAGAAGGTAGAGTCCCGGTGAACTTTGCGATCGAACTTTGCCTCGGTATATGGCGCTGAAGGGTTTTAATTCACTGGGCAAAGAAATTATATTAAAAACGGCAGCATTTGTCTCCTGGGCAATTGCAATTAACTGTGGCTTCGGTGCATGTAAGTATGTGTGTGGGTGGGTGTATATAAAAAGGGGTATAGATGTAACAGGTAATAATCAAGATTTTTATGAATTGTTTTCAATGAGAACTGAGCCATGCCAGAACAACACTCATTGTCTGGACATTTCAACATGTTCTACAAATTCAATAGAACCACCAAGAAAAGGAGATAAGGTTGAGTACAGAACAATATAAACAAGAGCTACTGACACAATTACCACAGGTAAAATGGATGATTAATGAGCGTACATATGACATGTTATATGCCAAATTTGGGAAAGCAATAAACAAAAGTACCATAATGATAATGGTCGTCTGAAAGGATTAATTAGTTTGAAACTACATGCATGTAATATTGGAAGGATCAAACAAAGACTTTGATATACACTGCATTAAACTGTTCTAAATAGCTAGCACAGAGAAAGTCAGACATGTGGATATTTTCCGATATGTCCTATATTTCTCTGTTCTAGCTATATTGATAATATTCTCTTCATGGTTCTAACATATACAAGAATGTAACATATGAATAAGTAGGCTCTGTGGATATATCACTATTCAAATAAGGACAAATAAATAGGCAAAACGCACATAAATTTGAAAAGGTTTAATTTCATTCCGTAGACCAGATCAGTTTTCAAAACACAAAAGGCTATGTTAGAGTGTAGACAACATTATAGATATCGTGCCCCTAAAGAGTTTAATAGAATGTTTTTGCAAGTTAAAGTGATACAAAATTACAAGGGTACAAAATCGACTGCACCGAAACTGTTGTGTACATTACAAAAATGAAGAAAACTATATCTCTCACCCTAGACACGTAATGCTCTACGTTTAAATAGGCGTACAAACCGATAGAGTGGGGATAATCATACAAGTTCGAGACAGAAAGCAAAATAAGAATATTTATTCGATTGATGTTTAATGCTGCATTCGATTAATAGATCGAAAAAATGAATGAAAGCAAACAATTAAAACATGTACAGAGGAATACAAATGTTTGAAATGTCCTGTTTTTGCTCGTCTCATGTCCTGGTATTATCTGTCATCATTTTCCCCTTTGGTATTACCACTGAAACACAGGTGTTCAGCCCTTTCACTTTTACATTGATATCTAGTTATTCCAACATGATGATTTGTATAACTAGCTACTCACATAAGTGATATGGAACGGTTCTCATTGAGTGCGTAATTCATAGCACTGCAGTGTCGATAGGAATCTTCAAATGAAAACTGTTAAGCTTTCCAATACCATGAAAGCAGTATCGGTATTTCTATGTAGAAAAGCTATGCATACAGTTGTCAATGTGGTTTTGTCATTTTGTAGTTTCGTTACATTAATGTCGTGGTCGTGGCCTTGCTTCCAAATTCCTTGCTTTGTCATTCTTTATCCTCCCCAACACCGCTTGACCTTCCCCTCTGGTGACAACATATTGACTTTTCTCCACCGTTTTCCGACCGCTGTTCGTTCTGTAAATGTTCAAAATACTTCTAATGGCTTCGTACTATCATATGAATTAGGTTTCTTTGTGGTTATCACTGATATTTCACTGATATGTTAGTTTTCACGTTCTCCCACTGTATTATATCGTTCACGTTGCAGCCGGCACTTGAGACGATCATCACGGGAATAGCAACACTACCAACCTCTCCTGCTGTTTTCCTTATTCATGACTCTAATGCATTATTCGATACGCAGACGGCGCACGTTTCCCTAACGTTCTGGGATTTCCACATTCACTTTCTAGTCTTCCTCTTTTTATCTATTCTAGTTGTCTAGCTTTTATAAAATGTCCAATTTCATTATCTTTTCGACACCACTTTCTTTTCGCAATGCTTTTTTGCACATCGATATTAAACTGTTCCGCGATTTCCCACTTCTTAGTTCTTCAACACTTTGCAATTTTTGACCACTATTATGTTCCAGTGTTGTTCACTTGTTGATATCACCTTTCAATTCTTGGATCAAACGTGTTTGTCTTACATTTGTCTGCTTACCGACATACTGGATTGGTTGGTTTCTTGTACCTGTTCTTACCTTTTTCCTCCTCCAGCGTGCAAGAAATATTTCTCGAACACAAATTCGGGACCATGTTGAGTAACAACCATTTTTTGGTTAATGTTTTAACCCAGTTTCCTTCAACATATAGTTCAAGCCGTTCTAATAAATGTTTCCACCTTTCTGCAATACCTGTTGTATTCGTACAATCAAATGAAATAATACGGTTCATATCTGTGAACCAAATACTAGTAATTATGTTTTATAACAGTTACTGTCATTAAAAGGCATCAGCATTATTACTGTTCGTCATTTTAGAACAGGTCCATAAATATGATTTTGCAGACGTTGACATGGGATAAATACCAAATTATTTATTCTACGTGACAAATAAATGAGCAATATTACCCCTTATACAATTACATTTTTCTTATTGCTTAAATTACAGATATCGATTTCAGACTTGATATGACAACGCGTCACACTGGCCCATCGTTGTTGTCATGATGCTTGTTGAATCTAATCTGTCTTTTGATACCAGGAACTTTCAAAGGTAAACATATAAATGAATGAACTTTACGAGATGGTACCACTGGAAAGTTTTGCGCAACAATTGCCCGGCAGAACTGATGTTCAACGATGAGATGTATCTGTTTTCCCCCCAAGGTCTGTGATATTACATATGTCCCCATGCAGATAACGACATCTAGGATGACATAAATGTAATAATGTTTTTTACAACCGCTTCGTATTGGTAGCGGAAGAAAGAGAAGGAAGCCGATCTGTCCATAGAAAAATGTCTTCTTGGCGATCTGCGTAAAATTGCACGTATGTCCTAAATATTTGAACACAGGTAGACAGCGGCAGAGGACTAAAATACATAGAGATGGAAACGGCGGCGGACATCAAGAGGATATTATAACCGGGCTCACCTGGGTCACCGGGAATGTTTTGGCCGTCATTGATAAGTGGTGGCAGGCCAATCCAGTGCCTGGTGAAATAAACGAAATGAAATGCCAACAATGTGCCCAACAGTTTTAAGCGCTATCTGTCTATCTTTCTATCTATCTATAAATACGCTGATGCAGTCACACTTGACTACTTTGCAACGGGTCGTGCGTGGTCAAAGATTAAGTAAAGACGGAAGTGATAGAAGAGTCAGAAGAGTAATGATAGAAAAGGCAGAAATAAGTAAAAGAATGTCAGTGTACGTTTTCGTCCCTTCCTACACAGACCAATCCGGCTACCGTAGAGGTGATAAGACAGGAAACCTCAACCGGCGTAGCCCTGAGAATCATTAGGTCTTACTTGTAGCTGACTAGTTCCTTAGAATGGGATACTGGAAAGCTCCTGCTTGTGAGATACCAATTCAGACGCTTATGCAATTATTGATGGTAATTTGTTCCAAGTCCCTATTGTACATGGGAAGAAGCTGAACTTGAAACAATTTGTGCTGACTTTAACTGGAACTTTTTCCTGTGGTTTGCCCTTGTTTGGCTATATGCCAGGGTCCGGTGCATAAAAACACCGGAACGCACCGAAACGCCGGAACGCACCGAAACGCTGGAACGCAATAGGAACACCAAAACGCAATATCGTATATACCATAGCTGAAAATTGTGAAATTTGTGACATTTTTTAAAGAAAATAACAGTTACTTTTAATAGTGTCTAATACAAATTTTACATAACTTTAATGTTTAATGTATTACTAATAAATACATATTAGTAATGATTTATTAATAATGCCGGGATGAATGAACTTCGTGAAAATCAGCAATTTAAATAGCCGTGCAGGGTAAGTGTAACTATCAAGAATTATACGCGGACAATTATTTTCATGATCTAAATACAAAGATACATGCAAAATGGCATGTCGAATCATTTCCTTTTTTATTTTGGAATTTACATCAAAACAAAATGTTTTGGCCCGTGATTCAGAGTAGTTACATTTTCCATATCGATTGTTCAATAATAATAATAAGAAGAAAAAAAGTACACGCAGTTTTTACTTTTATGACAGCTTTTCTTCAATATCCATATGTATTAACTTCTTTTTCAATGGCATTATTTGCATATATTGCTAAAATATTAAGCTGCAAAAAAAAAATGAAGCATTGGTCAGTGAAGATTAACACCAAGATTCCAGTCAACCATTGATAGCAAACGTTAGACCTTGGCAGATTATACAGACTGCAGTGCCGGTATCAGGAAAGAATCAGCGATCACATTGTGCATTTAAAACTTCCTTTACATACATGTTTTCTATATAATTAGTATATAATACTTCACAACACATTGATAATCCCAACTGAGACGCGAATACAAGTCTCTGCAATCACATCGCGTTCCCATGCATCTAGTCTCAACAGAGCTTGATGTGTCATACGATTTTAACAGTTTTTGTAACGATTACTTAGACACTCCTAACTGAACTACCCAAAGCGAGTATGGGTAAACTTCAGATACATGATACTTGTGTCGCTTTCGTCCCTTCACTCATAACGTTTTATCCATCATCATTTATACTTTTATTTCAAATTCATATATATTTTAATGAAATATTCTTATTTTCCGTTTTCTGATATTTTGAGTAACTTCTACATGTAATTTATGTATCTTTCAAAATTCCTGTCCGTACTGTAACGTTTTCACATGTCATCTAACGAAGTAGATATTGAAAATAAATATCTTGAATTACGTACTTAAATGATGTACACTTTGCCATATTATTTCAACATAAATAATTGGTGTTTAAACCATTACACCTGTCTAAAATGATTTTTTTTTGCACAGAGAAAATGTACGCTGTTTGATGAATGCGCATTATTCATAGATCTCACATTATGGTGTTTAGACCAACAGTAGAAAGAGGTTCGATTGCTTTCATGTAATTTTTTTTACAGATGTTACATTTCTGTAACAGTTCTCAATTCCATAATTGGACTTGTCTTTATGCATGTAATTTGAGATTTGTATGTGACTGTTTTACTTTTTGAATATCTAATTAAATCTTCTGATCTTATGAGACTTTCTGACAGCCACATATTTAATATCGAGTTGAAACATTCTTTCAACATTCGTGCCTATCCAGCTTTTTGTACATATTATGATCTACACTAGAGAAACACAGGCGTGTAAATTATGAATAAAGGTTTGCAGATTATTATTAATGTTTGCGTCTATAATGCCCGAAAAATGAATATCGTTGAATTAATTACATTAGTCATTAAGTTTTGATTATGAAATTCATAGTTACCATATAGCAGTGCCGTCCAACCTTTCTGACACCATGGGCCACTGAAAAATGTTTTTCTTGCAGCCGAGGGCCGCGGCAGAGCAGCAGAAAACTGAAAAGCAACGACTATATAGCTGCTCGAGCTCTGGCGGACCATTTAAAACCAACCCGCGGGCCGCGGGTTGGACAGCACTGCCATATACCAATCAACACATTTTCCTAATAAACGCAATTAATTACCATTTCGTATTCGTATGCACAAAAGGCCAAAATGATTAAGGCCTGCAGAACCATAGTCTTTATACATTTATAACAGAGATATTATTGATTCGCTTTACTTCAAATGTTTTCTTTCACAATTAGTATTTACCTTCTTTTAACTTTCTCACATTCAGTAACTTGTTATTTTCTTTTTGGTACCGGTCCCTTTTTTAACCTCTTCACCACTCCCATACATATTTCTAGGGTACTGATACGAAGGCATCTCCAGATGCAATTGCGGCGGATAATATGGCCGTATTGGCATGTTTACTTTGCAGTCGGGCATATGTATGTGCTCTTTCAGAATACGAATTGATGACAATGACTTGTTTCTTAGTATAAAAATGTTTAAACTCTGCAAATATTTGGTCAGTTGGCTATGTACATTAGTGAATTAAGATAGATGGCTGAATTTTCATGTGGCAAGTGTAAATTGGAATGTGACCATGATACCATTCAGTTCTCAGATTGTAGTAAATGGTACCATAGGAGATGTATTGATATGTCTCAGCAAGAACTTAAATCTTGGTCTTTAAAATCTATACAATTCCTCTGCAAATCCTGTGCTTTTGAATGAATATGATGCAGGAACAGCTTTATCAAGGTAAGAGGGTTCAAATAATTTTATTTAGTACGTTATTCGTCTTCATGTTTGTAAACGTTTTCTATGAAGTTAAGTTTCAAACTATTTTGAGTGTAGTTTACATCAAAACATATTGTCTTCATGTATACAAAATAATATTTTCCTCAAACTAAGTCAGTACCAACTGCTTCTTTATTTCAAGTAATAAATGAAATTGAACTATATACTTAATTTCTAACAAAAAATCAAACATAAATAATAATAATAATAATAATGAGGACTTTGTATAGCACCTAATCTTTAGAAGCGATAAGTGCTTTACAACATTAGACAACACCTAGAAGATAAAAAACATATAATGATATGATTACAAAAACAAACACCATGAAATTAGAAAACATTAAAAAGAACATGATGAGAATATTTAAGGCAGTCCTCTAAGTATTTGTAGTTTTGGAGAAGTAGAGAAAACAAACTGGTGCAAAAGGGATGGATGGATGACATAAAACAGGTTATCCCATAACTCTTCTGGGCAATGCACAAAACAGCAAACAAAAAGGATTACTGTCTTAATTCCCATTTCGAAGCAAAATAAATGAACAGCAGGCTGAAAGAAGTATGCTTCAGAAATTGGTGTTTTTGGTGCTCTTATTATCTGTGATGACTGCAAGAGTACATTTTCAGTCCAAACTAGAGTTAAGATATGCATAATCTATATATTTGTACACAGTGTACGGACATAAATATAAAACATTTACATACATGTTCAAGTTCAAGTTTGAAACACTCTTTACTAAAATTAGCACCCGACTCTTTGGTGCGGAATTGAAAGCACATGTTTCAAACACATGCATGTCCGGAAAATGTCAAGGCTCATATCCTTTCCTCTACACAGAAGCTGACATCCAGGTTTCATTTTTCTGATAAATATAGGTTTGATCATGAGCACTCAAAAATTTTAAGTTATTGAATTTTTAATATCATGGTGTTTGCATAGGTTTACTATGGGAACTGAATTAGTACCATGAGTCCTTAAGTATACACTTGTATAAAGAAAATAAATAATTCAGACCATCCAAGATATTTCTGTGCAACAAAATCATGCATGATCCAAATGATGTTGTGAATTGGAATTAACTCAGGACATTTCTGGTGAATCCACATATTATGCATGATAAGAATCTGGTGGTTGCTGCCTTTCATGAAAACCAGGCCTCATCAGAACAGGGAAAAACCCAAAATTTGTTCCAATTACCGGAACCAAATGACCAATTAGCAGAATGCAGCCTTCAATCTGTGTAACTGAAATGTGGACAATAGTTCAATATAAGAATTTGATTTTCTTTACATTTTACCCAACCTGTAAAGTAAAAATTTAAGTTAATGAGTGCAAACAATCTCTCTTTCTTTCTCTATAACAAGGTTCATGAATTTTATAACATATCATTATTTTATTTATTCTGGATAGTGTTGATGCAAATGACTCTCACTAATAATAAGTTCACTGGTCATGATGTTTCACTTGAAGCCATGGAAATTATGTGTAGATTTATGTATATGTTCAATTAAGTCAAGTGACAAACTAGAAAGTGAATGCATGTGCCTGTGCATTCACTCTCAATGTAAATTTTCAGTTCACAGATACATTCACCTTTTATTTACGAAAATACAGCTCTTAAAATACCGACCATTGTTCAGCTGTGCCATTTAAATATAAAAACATGAATCACATTAATAATACATGACTCATCATGAGTTTAATCAAGGACTGAAAGTAAACACCATACTATCATAAAACAATTTTGAAATCTAATAGACTATCCTTACTGAAAAAAAGTAATTAACATTCTAATATTCAGACTAGCAACAATCATTGATAACATTTTTCCTCAACATGCAATTGTTTTCACCATGCCAAGATGTCACCTTGAAAGGAATTATATGCTAGTGTAGATGGGCCTGTGATGTGGAGTCAGACTGGGTCCATAATGTACATAGAATGGAAGGATGGTACGGCTGGCATGGAAAGGGTAAGCAACAAAATTGATACAGATAATGTATTACTGATATTAAACATAAAAGTTATAATGCTTTGTTTTGTGCACATCAATAAACTCTCTTCAAGGCTGGTCGTACTTGCACAAGGTTGGTTATATTGCCATATTGTGTGTGGCTAATGATAGTGTTGAATGGGGCCACCCTAGCGACAATGGGACTTACCATTAAAAACACCCCTGGGCCACTTTAGCGACAATGGGAAATTTAACATTACGAAAACCCCTGGGCCACTTTAGCGACAAGAGAAATTAACATGGGAATAAATCGTGGACCTGTTTAGCAACAAGGGAAACTGAACATGGGAATAAATCGTGGGCCTGTTTAACGACAAGGGGAAATTGAACATGGGGGATAGATCGTGGGACTGTCTAGGGACAAGGGGAAATTTAACATGGGAAATAAATCGTGGGACTGTTGAGCGACAAGGGGAAATGGAACAGGGTCGGGACCCTATTTTAATAAGGTCCCGACCTGATGGGACTATGGAAATGGAACATGCGACAATTGAAACAGGGAGGGGTCTCTATTATATATTTTTTGTTTTAAAATAAAAAAAATAAATAAAAATAAAAATAAAAATGGGGTAGGCAATGAAAGTCAAGGTCTTTTCGAGAGATTGGAGTGGCCCTGAAAAGGGCCTATGGGTTTCTTATTCTTCTAACTCTTCCACTTCTTCAACCATCTTCTAACTTTTGTCGCTATTCCTGTCTTCTTCTTCTTTATTTCTGACTCAGGCATCCAGTCAGGATGGCCATTCGCTCGGAATTTCTCCTGTATTTTTATCCAGTTCTTGTTGAGTTTCTCAAAGCTTTCTTTTGTCTTTCTATTTTCTTCTTCTTTTCTTTCCTTAGACCACTTTTCTTTGATGTTCTTTACCTCTTCCGTCAGCACTTTCCTCATTACTTCTTCCGTTTTTGTCAACTGGTCGAAGCCCCATTTTACGTATCGCCACTCCATCCAATACAATACTTTTTCTAGGAAGCATCTGACTTGGATGACATGGTCCAATGCTTCCTTCAAACGTCCCACTCTGACATAAGGTGGGTCAATAATCCTCTTGACTTGCTGACTTCTTCTTCTATCATCCCTGCGATGAGATCTCTGGCTACCTTTAGACCTTGAACTTGACTGGTCACCAAGTCTTTCATATCTCCATGCCTCCATTCCTTTTCTATTCTTTCTACCACATATTCTACATCCATTATCCAAAAATATGTATCTCTCAATAAATTAAATAAAACTGATACTTGAGTCATTTTGTCTCAGTTATTCCGTAGAATGGTGTGAACGACGAACACTGTGGGTTCTTATACTAAAAGCGCGGACGTGAAGGAAAACATTCCCCCTAAGACTCAAAACTTATATTACCTAGATTATCACTTAAAACGCGCGGACGTGAAGGAAAACATCCCCTACTTTTCTCATTTTATATTATCTACTATCCACATACGTGAAGCAGCAATAAACAAATCCAAAATCTACTATCCACAAAAAAGCATTAAAATGAAACCCAAATTTACTATCCAAACAAACCAACTTAAGCGCTTACAAAACCCAATAATCTACTATCCACACAAACTTACGTGAGAGCTTACAAACACAAACACATACACTCACACTAGGAAAAAAAGAGTTAGTGTTTATATTCACACTACTCTACATACACACATTGGCAAATGGATTACTATTTCTTTTCTAAAGGTTTGGGTAGCCCTGAAAAGGGCCGTTTATTTTCAACTCCAGGGCACCTGGTTAATGATGGCACCTTCCAGGCCTGGCACCACACACACATCTTCTACTCCAGTCTCTTTTTACTTTTTTTGTTGGGAGTACAGAGGCGGGATGAGTGGCTTCAGAATCCCAATCTTCTGTCTCTGGGATTCTGAAATTTCCTCTCTCATCTTATTTTTTTCTTCTTTCCTCCTCTTTCATCCTTCCTCTTCGACGATGGCCTCCGCGGCCAGTTCATTTAGTATGCGCCTGGCATATTCAAGGTGCATCTGGAGTTCTACAAGTTTAGCTAGTCTGGTGTTCATTCTGGTGTTGATCAATCAACAAGGGTAGCTAGACTGCCAAGCGATTTGCAATTTATACGCAAAGCGCGGACGTGAAGGAAAACATCCCCAAGACAAAACTTATTTACCTAGATCATGACCAAACAACGCGCGGACCTAAAAGAAACACTCACTCACTTTTTTATACTACCCATCACTATTCTAAAAAATAATTTACTAAACAAATAATATACTATCCACATACTTAAATCAGTTAAATCAAACCCAAATTTACTATTACCACACTTCAGACAACACAAAAAAAAACATTATCATAACCTACTATCCACACAAACGTACGTGAGCGCTTACAATGGCACAAACACACACACACACTTTCTAAGCAAGATAAATAATTCATGTGTTTATACACGCACTTCTATTTTTTAACTTATTATAGGCAATCGATTGTTATTTCTTTTCTAGAGATTGGGGTAGCCCTGAAAAGGGCTGTTTTTTGTGTGCGAAGTTGAATCTAGGGTGATCTTTTATATTCTAAGAATGCGACGTCCTCTGATGATAGACTTTCTGACGATAGGTCTGCTTCTTCGGAAAGAGAAGAAGAACTCTTTGGTGTTGATACGACAATCGACATGCCTCTGTCAGGTTCAGGTTGCTGCTGCTGTTGTTGTTGCTGTTGCTGCTCTCTCTGTTGTTTCTAAAGTCTGTACTTCTCTGTCCATTCTTCTTTCTCCCTGTTCATTTCTTCTCTGAAGAGCTCTTCTATTAGGTCTTCAGTGACTTTTAACATTCTTACATTCTCTATCTCTTCTGGCTTCGGTATCAGACTGTGTCTGACCCTATGCAAATTCGCGTAGGCTTCGTTTAGCTTAGCTAGTCTGGAGCACATCGTCGTAGGAGGATGAGGATGAGTCGACAATGGATGGTTAGACTGGAGGCTACCCCGGCTTTAAAGTCAAAGCGCGGACGTGAAGGAAAACATCCCTCCACGGTTTTCGAGCCGGAACGTTCAATGAGTGTTATGAGAGGGATAGTAAGAAGTCAAATAGCATGAATCAAGATTCCTATAACCAAACAAAAGACAAAGGCATTTTTTTTCAAAACAACATTTGTTATTCAAAATCACTTAACACTAACAAACAACTATAACATTTTTAACAATAATCAAACAATATAACATCAAAAAAAAATTTCAAATGACAAACATTTTTTTTCAACTAACACATTATTTTGGACAGGGCTGACAACGTTGTGAACGAAATTGTGATTTCCACTGTTGGAAATCATTAAGCCATTGATGGACACTACGTTTCCTAGCTTGAGACAAAAGATAAGCATAATGGTCACAAAACCATTTATCTACTTTCACATCGTTTCTAGAAGAAAAACGAGGATCAAAATGAGTCACTAGATGTTCTAAGGAATAGCCCAGGCTGCGATGATGTAGAAAATACACACAATATTGCCCACACACCAAGGAATCTGTGCCTTGTAATTTCACATTCTTGAATCGGGTGGTCTGAGCATTTCTTCTCATAAAGTCAATGATATCGTCTTCCAGAGGAGGCAATCCATAGGAATTGAAATATTCCACACATCCTTCTTGAGGAAAGTAGACGGCTACCCAGTGGGTTCCTGGGAGATGACTGTCGTCCGTGTTGATCACATAAGCTTGATGGTCTTGAGATTTGCGATGAGGGAGTTCATCTTTAGCACAGACGACAGGATTCCAAGAGCAGTGTACGAAATATGGTTCAAAAGATAATAAAGTTCCCAGCTATCCATTTATTTGTGTGGTTTTTTTCTTCACAGGTAATGATATGTGAATAATTCGATCCTGACCTTTTGCTTGAAAATGTCTGACAAGTAAAAGGCGTTTAGATCCGACTTCTTACTCTGGTCAAAGAGAGATTCGATGCGACGGCACTCCAAAGACGTTAATGGAGGAGAAGAATGTTTATCCAAGCCTTTATACCACTCGTTCAACACGAATTCTATCTTGATGTGACCCCAAGCTTTGTCCAGATATTCGTCCAATGTTTCTTCTTGACTCAACATCAGACATTTGTCGTGTTGAATTTGACTGGGATGATCGTTTTGACATCCATAGCACTCTTCCTTGATCAATTCTTTCATTATATCTGCCAGGAATGTAGCAAAACAGGAGACTAAATGGGCTTCTTGTTCTGGCCATCTTGACTTCATCATGATAACTTCTTTTTCCAAGGTCTCCTCACATTCCATCTCCACTAGGTAAAGAGGGATAACAGTATTCCATGGCTTCTAATAATCTAGAATGACTTCTCTCAAACTGTTGATTTCTATCGTATTATCGAATTCTGCATACAGGATGACGTTCACTCTGTTCTCTGGAGGTAGTGCACTCGCAAACTGAATTTCCACACGAATCTGACCGGATTTTATAGGGTGAAAATGTCCCTCGTCGATGCCTTGGTCTGGAGTGAAATCAAAAGCCCACAAAGCGTAGCCTCCTGCATAATCCTCGTACACAATACAGTGACTGATGTTGGTTCCTAACTGTCCGGTAGCTTCGTACAGGGAGAAGTACGATCTCAAATAATTCTTCGAAGCACCAAAGTTATGCACAAAGGGTCGGGTAGACAAGGTCTTGCCATTGCGACTGACTTCAATCTTGGACACATTGTAATGTTGAAACTCAAAAGGATTTTCATGGTAGGCTCCGTTGAAGGCTGGATTCTTGACGATACCAAGGATTAAACGTTTGGGTAATTGTCCTTGGAACAGATGATCTTCGATCATGGATCGCTGTCCAGCAGGAATGGTGAACGTTTTCACTTCCACTCCTCGTATCGGATACTTGGCGGTCGTTCTGCTCAACGTCTGACTGACGTCGTTTCCCACTTTAGGTAACACTACACGACGCACGTAGAGTCTGGCTTCTTCGATTTCGGTTATGTAAGTGGAACCATCAGCAGCAATCAAATGGAAAGCGGCACTGCTGAGATTCAGTCTCAAGCGGATATCCACCCCGTTCAGCAAATACTTTTCTTGTAACCACATGTCTAGATGCAAGCGATTCATCAGTTCTAAACGACGACTTAGATGAATTTTCGTTCGTTGTTCTACAAATCCCGTTGTATTTTGAGCATCCCCAGCAACTGTAATGCTGATGAACTTAGTCGCTTTGTCAGGTTTCCATACCACGCAAGCATCCAGATGAGTGTTCTTGGCTTCTTTTCCGTACGACAAGAGATTTTCCAGGTACGCTCGGTAAGGCTAAGTATCCATGCTGCTGCTGACCAGTTTGTTATTCAAGTACAAGTCCACTTCGTTAAACAAGGAATGCATGAAATTATTGACGGGAGCTACTACATCATCATTGTCTATGTTAGTGTTGGGTGGTTCGATCACTTTCACTTTCAAATACAGGTAACTGCTATTCAGATCGATGTAATCTTCGGGTTGTCGTTTGATTTCAAACTCGATGGGAGCGGAATCCGTCAAAGAGGAGACGGGATGAAATTCCACCCACTGAGATTCTTGCATGGTCATCATCGTAGGGGGCATGGCAAACAGATCCAGTTCCGACTTGGAACAGGCGCAAGACTCTCGGTGCATCATTTTTACTGTGTCTCAATACTTTAATATTCGAAAACGTCTAAGTCTCGAACGGTTCTTCTTTTCTTTACCTTTGTAGCTTTAGAAGTGTGAAGTCTGGTGAAAGGGTGTTTTCTTCGTCGTCTCTTTCTGTCTTGTCCTTGCTGTGGCGTCAAGGAAGTAAGAATGCCTGACTCGGCAGCGTGCAGGGCATTTATAGGTGTGTCTCGTCGGCCCAAAAGGTCTTTATCCGTTTGCAGCAAGACATTTTTGCCTGCCCTCAAGAAGACTTCTTTTGGGTTTTGTTTATCGATGATGACATTTTGGAGAAATTCTTTGCCTTGTGTCAGTGCGGCATCTTTCAAGGCGTGCAATCCGCGTGTCACCATCGGTTTCAACACCGGAGCCACCGAACGAAAAGCTGATTTTAACATATCTCCTAAACCGTGTCATCGCTGTCGAGCAGCCACTCGGTACACTGGATACATGACTTACGAATCGTGAGAGAACCGTTTTCGAAAATGGAGTTTCACCGTGACTTTTCCTTTCGTGAATGGAATATTTTGTCCCAGATCTCCTTTTATAGCAATGTTGACCGTGTCCAAATAAGACTTACTGACAGGCAAATAGTGAGGATGTACAAATTCGCGGTGAACGTGGTAGGTGTTTCCACCTTCCTCGTCAGCGTTCGTGGCAGAATCCACTTTGAAAGGAATGACACGCAGTAACGGCACAGAGGTGTGTCCCACCACGTTGTACTCCACTACATCGGAATACACAAACATCAAATTCAGTCCTTGGTTCAGTTCTACCGGGGCACGAAATAACTTGCTAAAAGACTCGTTCTCATAAATGATTGGTAATTCGTTTCTCTTGATCATGGCCATTCTCATGTCCATGTTTCCGCCCAACATGTCAAACAATTCAGGACAAAATAAAATGGACACGATTTTACTCCCGTCAAATTTCATAAAGAAGCGACGAGCTGCTTTGTGGTATTCCATGGTGACACTTTTTTTGAAATTTTCCAAAGCTTTCATAAACACGACATTAAACCTGGAGGCTATGGTGTTCACCAAATGTTGACCACTAAAATAATAGCCTGCGGGAATGGACACGTGATAGGTGGTGTACTTTTGATTTTTGTGCCAGGGGTTTTTATGTTATATTTGCCATGGGTATCCAAGTACAGTTGCAATTGATCGTCATGAACTTCCACATCAAAAAAATTTTGATTGGGAAGGACATTGAGGACTTGGGTCGGGTGAATGATTTCTACTAAAGCCACTTCCCAATGGGCTTCGTGATCTAATTGGATGGCCTGAGTTAATTTGGCCGTGTAACAGCACAGCGTGTTCTTGGGAAACACCTCCATGGAACTGTCTCTGGGTAAGGTTTAGTAAAATTGGTTGTTATTGTTCATAATTCCAGAGTTCTGTGACTGTCCGATGGGTTACTGGAAGTCAGAGGCGTGTCTTTGCCCAAAATGGGGTTGTTGTTGTTGTTAGAGTGGTTACTGACACTGGCACTGGACACAAGGTTCCCGTTGTTCCCGTTCGAAGAGAATTTCAGAGAGGGATTGGGAAGCAAGTAACCGATGCAACTGCTTAATAAAATGGTCCACAATTGTTTGTCTCCTTGTTGCAAACTCAAACTGGCAATGGCTGCACCGATGACACAATACATCCCAAAGATTTGGCAGAAAAAGACGATTTGCGTTTTAGGCACACGTTCTCCACACCACACCCACAAGGGTTGTTTTTGTAAATCATGCAGAGAAGAACTGGGTGAAGGAGTGGTAGCAGTAGTAGCTGTCTCTGTGTGAAAGGGCATGATGGTCACTTCTTGTTATAGTCGATGACTTGCGAAGTGTCGATCCAAGGATCAAAACTAGGTGGATATCCTTTCCAACGTACTTTGACTTCTTTGACACGTCGTTTGCCTACTTTACGGGTTCTGCGTTCGAGAATGCTTTCGATGTCGTACACGTCGTCTCCTTTTTTTGTCAGACGTTGTAACTCGGGCAAATAAAACGTTCCTTTCAGCACTTCTCCGTTCATGTCTTCCAATTTATAGACGGCAGGATGACGATCATGCACTCGTCCAGTGACACGAAACAATTCGATACTCCAGTTAGGTAAATAACCTTTGTCGAAAGTGCGTTTGGTTTTGCCAATGCGTACCCAATCTCCTACGGCCAACACTCCACTTTTCTTGGGGACAGCCCTCGTCGGGGACGTACCAAACAGGCGCTCAAACACCAGCACTTCGTTGTCGGGAGTCACCTCTTGCGGGGCACGTCCGATGCTTCGATGGTAAGATTGGTTGTACGCTTTCACCAGGTGCGGTAAGATGTCGATGTACTTCAGAGTGTGGTGATGCGTAAAATATTTCCACATGCGTTCTTTCAAAGTGCTTTGAAAACGCTCCACGATGCTGGCTTTGGTTTCAGGATTCGCGGTGGTAAAAAAATGAATGTCACGTTTCTTTAATTCTTTTTGGAAAGCTTGGTTCAGAAATTCGGTACCTTTGTCCGTTTGCATTCAAGAGGGTGACGAACGCTTTGTTTCAACATCCGTTGCAGGGCTCCCACTAACTCGCTGCTCGATTTGGAAGTCAAGGGCACGACCAAGGCAAATTTGGAAAAGACGTCGATGACACAAAACAAATATTTGTAGCCGCGATTGTAGCTGGCCAAATGAGAGACATCGGCTAAATCGGCTTGCCATTGATGATCGATGCCTTCCACTCGGGTGCGACTTCTGGAAAACTTGCGTCGAATGGGTTTGTGTAAAGTGTAGGTAGCTTGTTCTTGTAACCATCGTTGCACCTGAGGTAAACGGAGACTTTTTGGTCGCGTTTTGGCAGCACGATACAATTTTTAAACTCCTGCGTAACCTGCAGGATGGGAGGGATCGTAGTAAATGCTGGCTAACACTTTTTCATTTTTTGTGTTTGTTTGTTAATAAGACACCCAGTCTTGGAGGATGCTACTCTTTTTCTCTTGGGGTATTTTCTTGGATTGCAATGCTTTGAGTGTGCGACCGGCAATAGGTGTGGAAGAGGAGGATGTCTGAGCGGGGAATATCGGTTCTTGTTTCACTTCTGTTTTCACCTTTTTCTCTTCTGATGAAGAAGGGGTGGTCATTATCTTTTTAATCCATCCAATTCTGGAGGTAGGTGGTGTTGTTAATTTGCGTACTTTTCTGGTGGAGTTTGAAACCCTTCTTCTTCTTCTTCTCCTTTTTCTGTCTTGGTCACTGGTAGTGGTGGTGGTGGTAGTGATGATTGTGCTGGACTTTTCATCAAGGTCTTAAAATCTTTCAGAGTGGGAAGAGCTGTTTCGTCTGAGGCTTTTTGGTGAAAGAGTTGCAGTCGTTGCAAGAGTTGACCGTACTTTTGCGATTTTTCTGTTTCGGACAAATCTTGGCGATCCATCAAGGACTGCAATTCGTGTTGTAACTGGGACATCTCGCTCAAATTGGGATTGGGAGGTAAATACGGGGTGCGTTGTTCTTGCCAACGATGGTATTCCATCCATCGTTTGTAAGGCACTAAAGCTAGTTTTCGTCCTTCCATGGGATGTCAAGGCTCGATTCTGAGATCTTGGGACTCCAGAGGGCCTTTTTATCTTGCTCCCACCAGTCCTCCCAACATGGTTCCCAAGACTCCTTTCAGCAATGGGCCCAGCAAGAGGGGTAAAATTCCTCCACGTTGGACCAACATCTACTTCTTTTGACGAATGAGAATTTCCTTTCGAACCATTTGGCGAAGAACGTGACGATGTTTTCCTAAGCATTGTTTCTGGTGTTTGGATAAAGGGATCGTGCCTTTCAACACGTTCAAACAACATTCGCACACGGTATCGATGACCTCTTTGGAAGCTGATTGAATGAGTTTTTTCGTAGTGGTGGAGAAGCTTTGGACAGGACAGATAACATGTCCCCATGTTTGACTAAACGAGGAGGCAGTCCTTTCCTTTTCTATCCTTGGGGTTGTTTAGAAGAGGGATGTTTTTTGGAGGGTGACATCTTTGAGTCTTCAGCACCACCAAAAACACTGATACCCCTACTAGGTCACAGGCCTTTTTATACAGGAACGAGTCGCCACTGATTGTCTTTACGGCGTATTAACTTCAGGACAGGCATGACACGTCGTGCAGGGGTACGCAACGGACTAAATCGAGCAAGTTCTTGCTTGGACAAATCCAGTAAACTTTGTAACATGCCCGATCTCTCTTGGACTTTGATTTTGGGAGATGGTACTTTGTGAGCAGCGGCCACTGCCTCTAAATTGGAGGACCCTGCCACTGGGGAAGTTCTTGGGGTTATCAACGGAGAAGTTCTTGGTGTGATCAACGTCTCCAAGTATTTTTCAGTTCTTGGTGTCATCAACGGAGAAGTGAATGAACCTGAGGCTACCGGAGACGCGGTCACCGCCGTTGCAGGTCGTGGTTTGCGAGTGTAAGGTTGCGTCCTGGTCGAAGTACCTCTCTTGCGACTAGTTTTCTTCTGTGGACGTTTCTTTTTCTGGGGTCTTTTTCTCTGTTTCTTTTTCTGGGGGGTTTTCTTTATCCGGGGTGGTGACTGGTAAGAGGAGGGTCCCGCCACTGGAGAAGTTCTTGGAGACACAGCTCTCCTTGGGGACTTGGTCTTGACACCGTGGCTCTTTTTCTTGTTGTTGGAGCTTCGTTTGACTTTTTCCTTGGGGAGAAGTTTGGTAGCATTAGGATCCCATCTTAAGAGAGAGCGAATGATGACCCCTCCTAGAGTACCGCTCCCTCCAGGTTTCAAAATGATTTGTTCTTTGGTTTGAGTGTCGATGCGGGGATAGGCCAGTTGGGTCAAAGTGACTTTGTTTCGATCAAAAAAGCTTTTGGTTTGATGAGGAATCTGAATGATCCCTTGTAGTAATTGACGTGCTGTCACCGTGAACCATCGTAAGACTTCTTTGAGACTAGCTTCTAAGACACGAGCTCGTATTAGTGGATTTTTTTCTCAACTGATGCCATACAAGGCACGAATCAATTTGACGGGAAGATGCGACTGAAGGGACGTCATGTTCAGACTGTGTGAGACAGACGAAAAGTGTCTGAGGTTTTTATAGATTTTTGTTGAGTGAAATTAAGTCGAGGACGGAGACGTGTACAGGACAGGCCCTCCGTCTTGGCACCAGTGGTGAAACAATTGGTTACGAAATCGCAAATCATCGGGGGTCGTAGGTTTCAAATCGACGAGTAAATAGGCGTGTGGAGTTTGAGTGGCATCGTCGTACGCCTGAGTCAGCCAAGGCGTTCCTAACTGTTTGGCTAAGACTTGCACTTGCGATTTATCTCGAGGGCTTTTAAACAAGACCACGTAATGCGCATTGAGACTGATGGTGCGATGGGCTTTACTTTGTTGAAACAAATTTTGAGTGATGTAAACTACACTGGCATTACGATGATGCCCTTTGCGCGTGAACCACAGTTTAATTTTTTCTTCGTGTTCTAACATGTCGTCGAAAATGACCAAATGGGTTTGACGGGAGTCAGAGACGATGCCATCGTCTTCTTTAGGAATGCCTTCCACAAACACGATGGAATCGCCTTGACTTTCTCGCAAGAGGCTGTACGCCGATTGCAACTCTTTGTAACACCACACGATGCGTTGAGGTGGACGATCGATCAAATGATGTTTATGTTCGATCAAACGTTTGACGAATTCGGTTTTGCCTGAACCGCTAGGTCCAGCAATAAGCATGTTAAAGGGATGGCGAAGATACAAAGCCTCCCAACTGGCACGATCTAAGTGTTCGTCGATGACTTTGACAGTGGAGGAAGAGGGAGCAGAGACAGCAGAGGTAGCCATAGTGTTTGGAATGTCACTTGTGACACGAAAACAGACAAGACAAGAGTTTATATACTTTTTCAGGACACGTTTATTGAATGTTTTAAACATGAACACGAAAGACAAAAATACATAAAAGCCAAATAGTTATGTACAACAATAAAAAACACATCAAAACGATCAAAGTCGAATATAAACAAGTCTCTGTACAACATATTTTTGGCAACCAACATGTCCTAGGGACAGTGTGTAATGTTCTTACAGTCTCTACATGAGGTATTGTCACACAAGTGTCCTCCCGGAATAGCCTTTCAGGAATGTCCATGACAGTCCTGTCCTGAAGTGAGTGGTTGTTCTCGGTGACGGGTTCTTCTGGTACTGTCACTAACACTGGCTTAAGAGTTACTTTTTTCCTTGGATGCTTGAATGGAGGATCACTACTCTTTAGCATAATGGGCCACTTCTTGGGTCTTTCAGGCAGGTCCATGACAGTCCTGTCCTGGGTGAAGGGTTCTTCTGGCACTGTCACTAACACAGGTTGAAAAGTAACTTTTTTCCTTGAACAACTCTCGTGCATACTGGGCCACTTCTTGGGTCCAAGCCTCAAAACCCCCATTTTTTCAGTCACTGACATCTGTCCAATGGGGGTGTAAGTCACAAGCTACACACACATCGTCATACACGTCTTGGGTAGCTAAAAGTTGACGAATCTTTTTTCCCGTAGAGGTCGAGAAGTATCCAGATGAAAAGGCAAGGCTTTGAGCAAAAGGAGTCTTTCATGGCCATTTAAGGCCATTTGGGTGGTAAGTACTGTTCGTAAAGAGTCCACAAGGAATCGGCTGGTAAACGAAATCCCAGAAAACAAGTCACTAAGACACACACTATGCGTCGTCCCAAATTTAACGGATACAGTTCTCGTAATAATTGATGGTAATCCTCCACGGTTTGAATAGTGTCATTGAGTTCTTTCCAAGGAATCTGTTCAAATACATGTGATAAAAGTCATGGCATGACAGCCTGTTTTTATACTCTCTTTGTTTCGGAAACAATACACGTACTTTCTACCCAGAGATCTTCGTTCTCCAGTGGGGAATCTAAATGCTCCAAACTGTAACCTAACCTTCAAACTTCGTCTAGAAGTTTCCTCTTCCGCTAAGTAGATTCCACGTAAAATATGTTGGTAATCCTTTAACTTGTCTTCCTCAATGCGTTGCACTAGGTGAATCTCGAAAGTAACCAAAATTATCAACACGTGGATCATCGGTGGCTTGGAAGTATTAAACAAGGTCTGACCATTGAAACAATTTCTGACGAATCAGTTCTCTTATACCATTCAGGTACCAGTGGTTAAACATCTGGTGACGTAACGGATGCAACTGTTCTTTACCTTTGACTTGTATTTTGACCAGCTCTCGGTAAATGCGTTCTCTCAACTCCACGGGCAAAGCACGAATGTTCTCTTTTAAAGTATCCATGAATAGGTCATACTAAATCCTCTTTCTGACACAAGAAATGTACCGTTTGCACAGACATGGTTTTAATTCATTGTCAAATCTAAATGGTTTAATCACTAATTTACGCATTGCAATTCGTTCAGAAGTTTCCTCTTTCACTAAGCTGACATTGTGTAAAAGATGTTGGTAATTCGTTAACTATTCCTCTGGAATTCGATGCAGTAAGTTTACAATGTGGTAGATAGAATCATCAATAGCAAACCAATCCTTTTTAAAACCAGGGGGTCGTTGATCAATGTCTGTCCAATGGAACACTTTCAACTGAATCAGTCCTTGTATAGCATTCAGGTACCAGTGGTTTAAACATAGGTGACGTAACGGATGCAACTGTTCTTTACGTTTCACTTGTATTTTGACCAGTTCTCGGTAAATGCTTTCTCTCAACTCCACAGGCAAAGCACGAATGTTCTCTTGTAAAGTATCCATGAATTGGTCAGTCCCTACAATTCACAATCTTCTCCTAGAGCAAAAGTAATCCACATAGTGAGTAATTTCTGACCACTGCCATTCAGGGTAACGTTCAAGAATCTCATTGAACTCTTTTTATGTAAACGGTTTAGAGTGATATAATAGGATGAATGCACACTTGACCCAGAGAAATCTAACACATTGATTGACTTTTTTCACTTTCCTCTTGTGAATTTCTCGGCACAAAAGTTCTACAGTCACCCATTGAGATTTCACTCTGGCAAGCCCCTGCCAAACTTCATTGTAAATCTTCTCTTGCAGTTCTTTAGGTAATGATTCAATATCGTTTTTGAAATGGATTTTAAATACTGGTCTCGGTGATGTCCAACATTTGACCCCTAGCCAATCTGGTTTCTTCTTCGTCAACGACATGGTAAGTTAGTTCAATGCCTCGGTCCCACTTAGGATAAGTAATGACAATTCGGTGACCATCGAGCATGTTCTAGGTAGGCCGAATCTTGTGGTTCCCAGTGGTGATGTGACACACCGCAACTGAAGCACTTGACTTTATCCCCTTCGCCCAAGTATAAAAATCCGGCTATGGCTAATTCTTCGGGGGTCGGTCCTCCCAGATACTTAGGCCATTTTCCTGTGAACGACTGAAGACGATTTTCAAAGTCGCAGTATTCCGACAAACGCACAGGAAACGAATATTCGTCTTTCACAGGTTCGTTTCGATGAGGGTTGGGTGACATGGACAGGAGTTTGCTCAGGGCTGGATGACATCCGTAGGGGGTAGACGTGAAGGTGGACATCCACCTTTTAAACGAAACCCACTAAAGTGTCCAAGACGACGAGCGGCATCGCTTTTGCATCCCTCAGGTTTGACACGCACAGCATCACTTTCCATGATAGGGGTAGTGACAACAAAGTTCCCATGATGCTTTACGGCATCGCTAAGGTCACACGTATAGCATCGTTCTCATCGCAAGGCTCACAATCGCATTCTACTTCAGAGTCCCCAAACTTGAATTCTGCCTGTCTGAACTTGGTTCGTGTTTCTCTGAAAGTATTCATCTTGTTCGCTTGGTCTTGGTAGTCACAATCAACTATCGATCTTGCCTAGGGTTCCTTTTTATATACAGACCAATAACGATGTGTCCATACGGTAAGGTGAAATGATTGGGAAGTCGCACTTGCTTCTCGTACACGATTTGATAGACTTTTTCCAAGGGTCGACTGACGATGTGGTGAGTGGGTAAACGTACAGTCTTGTTGGGCTGATAGGTGATCACTTTAAAGTGTTCATCTTCTCTAGACTGCAAGGCTTCCTTCAATACCCCAAAGTTAACCACACGACTGGCACGATAATTCAGAGTCAATCCTTTCACTTTACACTTTGTGTGCACTTCTCCTTCTTTGTCCAGGTATTCGTAGCCGTAATTTTTGGGACCGCCACTGACGAAACTTAGAATCTTTTCGTCGGGGTGCTCGTCTGTCCAGGCTCCTAAACGGTCTCCTTCGATGCCAGGGTGATGTTGACTCGGGTGATGGATGTAAATGCAACTGTTCGTGTTAAAGTACAGGACACGTTCTTCTAACAGTTCTAAAGCTTCGTACAATTTTAAGCGAGCATGAGCTGTCACGTAAGCCGCAATGATGACATTTCCAAAGGGGTCGTCTTCTACAAAGTCCAGATCTTCTTCGTAATTGACCAAGATCAAATTCTCGCGAACGACGTCCACCTGTTTGATGAATTTGGTTTTGTCGTGAATCATCTGGAAGTAGCGGGAAGGTTCTGTCAAATACTCCGTCTTGGGTAAACACGGTCGTTGTGCCATTTTACCCCACAAGCAATTTAACATCACTTTGGCAAACGATCGCCTACCTTCGTTTTTCTCGATGTGATCTACAGTGATGCCTTCTTGTGCCCAGTATTTCTCTTTGAATGTCTTTTGGTCTTCGGGAGTGTGACACCGGGAAGGATAGCCACTGGCTTCTTGCTTCAGTTTCAAAAAGGCATCCACGTAGTCTGCGAAAATGCCTTTCTGACTGGGGTCACCCTTGTGGTATTGTTGTGTCTTGGGAAAGTGGCAAATTTCGTACACTTCTAACAGTTGGTATCCTATGTCCAAAGCTTTGAATAATTCTACACTGACCCACATCCCCGTCAAGGCCCGTTCTTCCTGGATGTGATGGCAAGGTTGATCTTGGTTGCACGTTTCGGCACAAGTACGGCACAAAGGAAACATCAGTTTGCCTTGACAATGGTGAGGTAACATGGGATGGTACAAGTCCGTGGGAGGCAAGACTTTGCACTTGATCAGATCTTCGTATTGTCGAATGTTTTTTCAGGTCAGTGTGTTCGGTGAACAATTGTGGGTGCCCTGCAGGAAAGTGACAATATTTGCACACGTAAGGATACAGCGAACACACGTCCAAGTATTTGATTTCTTCTCCTTTCTCTTCGTCAGCTTGGTACAGCAAACAGGTGGCATTGGTCCTTCCTCCATACAACCTCGGGTTCAAGGGGTCCATGAACTGGCAACTTTCCACGAGGCGTTTAAACTCGGGATTGGTTTTCAAACGGTGATCGTACTTGTGTTCCCACATTTCCACCACTTGGTATCCTTCCTGTTCTAACTTCAAGCGTCGCTGACAAGTGGCCTGGTACAAGTCTTCCATGGTTCGTTGTAAAAACTGATTTTTAGTGTCGCGGTCAGAGTAACAGACGGGACATCCGTGAAATAAGCAACCGTTAAACTCGTACACGATCTTGGGGTTTTCTAAGTCCCAGCCATCGACCGAATGCGTTCCGATGGTCTTTTCGCCTCCTCCATTGCGGGCATGCTGAATCCACTTGTCTTCCTTGTCGCACAAGTAATGTAACCAGCGTAGGGCTTTGACCGAGTATTGACGTTTGGCATAGTTGGTCGTTTGAGGACTGATGACAGGCACGGTGTTTTCAGGCATGAATCATTGGCGGTACACTAAGGAACACGCTTTGGCAATGGTGCAAGCTTCTTTCAAAGGATCGACCCCTCCGTGTTCTATGAACAGTTCTCGAAATTTTCCACAGCAACGCCGTAAAATGTCCACGTCGGAACGACAATACTTTAGCATTTCTTCCAGAAAGTCGAAAGGGTTTGAGGCATAAGTCTGGTACCAAGCGTAGAAAGCTTCTCGTTGTTCGGTACGCATGTTGTCGGGGTCGTTATAGTGAGCCTCAGGCAAATGGGGTAGAACGACGTGTTGATTGGCTTCCGTATTGAAAAAGTGTGGAAAGTACCCTTTAGTCATTTCTGTCATTCCAAACGTTTTAGGCATTCGACTCAAGGCATGGCTAAGTAACTCATCGAATCTTTAAACTGTACTTGTCCCACTTGCATGAAAATGATTTTGGCTCTGTTCAAAGTCACTTTAGGACGCTCGGAGCCATGTTCCGTATAGTACCTCAAAAGAAACTGTCCATCGTATCCGGAGAAATTGTGAGCCATCACCGTGGCATGGCGATGACAATCTCGGTAACGTTCGATGTCCTCTTGGCTCCACGTCTTGTCGATGGGGTCTAAGACCCATTGTGCGAAATCGGCTAGCGTGTTCGGTCCCCGAAAGATTTTTTCACGCCCTCCAGTGAGGGCAATGATTGAAAATAGGTTCTTGAATGCACTTTTCGCACGCTCGATGAGCCACGCAAAAATTAGGAATGTGAATGCCGGTCTCTTGCATGCATTCAAAATCGAAAAAGATGAAATTGCCTTTCTTCTTGTGACCGTCTTCTTTCTCTGGATGGGATTGGTATTTTTGCACGTAGCATTGGTGTTCTAAGTCCACGATGTGGTGACAAATGTGACATTTTTTCTTTCCTGAACATATATGTGCCTTGGTACTATTGGTACGTATGCCTTGTCCACACGTACGGCACAATCTCAGGAGTTGACAAGCACGTTTCTTCTGTGAACCTTGCGTCTTCAAATGTTGTTGGTAAGAGGCAGGGCTGACAAACGTGCGCAGACAAGTTGAACAATGCACTGGTTCTTGTCCTT
Organism: Sinohyriopsis cumingii; assembly: GCA_028554795.2. Lineage (NCBI taxonomy): Eukaryota > Metazoa > Mollusca > Bivalvia > Unionida > Unionidae > Sinohyriopsis > Sinohyriopsis cumingii. The sequence continues at coordinate 47,438,812 of CM068840.1, read as the reverse complement.
CGCTTAGACAGGGTGGAGATGCCAAACATCCTGACATTTTGATCCACAATGCTTGTGTTGCTCTCGATTGTTATAACCATAGTCACATTTCTCACAATAATATCTGTATCCAAGGAATCCAGTGATACTGGTAATGGTATCGAAATGGTCATCGTGATGATAGAGGTGAATGTATTTTCCATCTTTAAAGTCTTGGCCTCGAAACAACAGAGTTCCACGCATTTCTTGAGGGTACACTTTCAAGGTGTAGCATGGAGCTAGGATATCTTGCAATTTTTGCATCTCAAGAATGCCACAGGGTGTGTCTTTGGGTAAGTCGGCTTGTTGCAACAGGAGTTCTGCTTCATTTCGTTGTTTGGCTCGGTCGGATCGTTGAATAGTTTTCCAGGCTCTTTTCCATTCTACCGTGTCGTTTTTGTTGGCATAGATTCGTCCCACCACGATAGCCCTGGCTAAACACATCTGGTCTTGAGGGTTGTTAATTCGAACGAGACTTGTTTTGGTGCTGCGAAGCTCGTCCACCAATAAGATCTTTTTGCGTCCAGTCCCTTGAGGAGGAGAGACGTGGGTCATGTCCAGTGTGGCTTTTCCATCGGTGATGTCAAACTGGTCATTGGATTGTTGTACGTACTGAATTTTGTCCATGACTTTGGAAGCGGTCAATTCTGCAGGGCTGCTAAACTCGATCCAAACAGGGGATTTCAAGCCGTCGTGTTGCATGGAAAGTCTCAAGCGATCGTCTTCTTTGGGTTGACATTGTCGCTTGAGTGTGGTGAGCAAAGAGAATCCCACATGTCGGTGATGAACCCTTCTGCTTTCTCTAACGGTACTTCGGACTTGAAATCTTTAAACTTCACCGTGTATTTGTAAGCCGTGGTTCTAAATTTTCTAGAGGGACGCTTTTCCGTCTCTCGAATGGAATAATACTTTTCAGGGTTGACTAAGGGTGGTGAACTTTGTTTAGAGGGTTTGGATTCTGGTTCTCATGTCCTCTTCAAAATTACTGGCATGAATTTGTGCCAAAACTTCAGCCCTGGTACGAGGCGATAGATCACGTTTCTGCCTCTTACTTTCTTCTTCTTTCTTCTCAAATAAATTGGATCGTTTCATCTTGATAGCAAAACGTCAAATGACTAAAGTTTAAACACCATGGACTAATTTATAGTCATGACAGACCAGCGTATATAAAGGGTGTGTGTCTTGTCCTTTCACATTTCACTCTCAAACCGAGCACTTTAACTGTCTTAAGCCTTTGCCACGGCCAAGGCCTACTTCTGGACTGCGTACTGTTATGATGATTTGGTTGAAATCACTAAGGGTGGCACGGTAGGCTTGGTCACAGGGTTGGAGTGTTTAGCTCAGGAAGGTCATATTCTCTTCGGTCGTGATAAAGAAGTCTGATACATTTGTTTCAGACTTCTTAACTCTGGTAAAATGTCTAACAGTGCAGAGACCATTTGATTTTCACACCCTTGTTTCTTTGCTGCTGCTGCTTCTTCTTCTTGTTTTTTTTTTCTTACCTCTTCTTCTTGCTGCTGTTGTTGTAGGAGAAAAGCTTGTTCCGCTTCCTTTTGTCCTTGTATAAATTTCTCCAATTCTTCTTTCTGTCTCTGTCTAAAATTCTCCATGTGCGGTAATGAAGGAGAAGGTGGTGAAAGTTCCGGAACAAAATCTTGCGAGGTAAGAAAATCCACAAAATCCCAATTCACCTCTTCTGAAAGTAAGTCCGGGTTCCCTTGGGTAGTCTCCAGGGTTGGTGCACCCCAAGTTATCGTTTTCTGAGTTTCCGTCATGTTGAAAAACTGTTACATGAATTGACTGCGCACAGGCGCTAGCGAATCTCTATAGGCCATGTGACGTCACAGACCGCTCTCTTCGGATTGGATGTGGGCTGACTGAATTTTGTAACGCGTGTTTGGATTGGTCAACGAACTCAATCCGTTTCAATCCTTCCTCTCCCTATAAATAAGTGCAGTTCACTGCATTCCTTCACTTGTTCTCGGCGCCTCAACATGTGGACCGACGTTCAATCTTCTACGCTTGTGTCAACGATGATGTATGTCCGATCCAAGTGGACAGTTGTCCATAGGACCGACACCAGCCTATGGATACCAAGAGTCTATGTGGAGAGGCAAGGATGTCTCAAGAGAGTACTATTCTATGGCCCTACAGTTAGGCGAAGCTTAAGAAGAAGATGTCACAGATGCCCTTTATGTTAAGAGCATATTAACATAAACCCAAAGGCCCTTTTCAGGGCCACTCATAGGTCTCGAAAAGATCTTGACTTTCATTGCTTATCCTTTTCTATTTTTTTATTTTTTTAAAAAAATAGAGACCCCTCCCTGTTTCAATTTTCGCCTGTTCCATTTACATAGACCCATCAGGTCGGGACCGTATTAAAATAGGGTCCCGACCCTGTTCCATTTCCCCTTGTCGCTCAACAGTCCCACGATTTATTTCCCATGTTAAATTTCCCTTTGTCCCTAGACAGTCCCACGATCTATTCCCCATGTTCAATTTCCCTTGTCGCTAAACAGGCCCACGATTTCTTCCCATGTTAATTTCCCTTGTCACTAAAGTGGCTCAGGCGTTTTCGTACTGTTAGATTTCCCATTGTCGCTAAAGTGGCCCAGGAGTGTTTTTAATGGTAAGTCCACTTGTCGCTAGGGTGGCCCCATTCACTACTAATGATGAATAAGGGATTATCATGTACCCACCACTAATCCTATTAAAAATGTCCGAAGATACAGAGCACATTTCAAAGTCTTTATAATTCTGCTGACAATCATCTAAGACATTGCTTCTTGAACTCTTGTAGCAAGTGTCCTGAAAGATAACATATGTGCCTGCTGAAATATCTTGAAATGCAGCTATTCACACAAAAATTTCTTCTAACATGTTGAATTACAGTTTCCTAATAAATGTGTAAATGTTACCTGTTCCTGATGAGCATGGCCATTTTTAACAAGAACTTGTGATTCTGGCAAGTCCCCATTCTGTGTCACTGTAAATACAAACTGATTATGTCAAGTCTATCAAGATATCAAGTATTTCACACTTGAAGAACACCATAATGTTCTGATTTGTCAATCTTATGTTTTCAGTTTAAAAATTCATCAATTACAACAACTACAAAACTTTTAATTGTTCCAAAATTGTTTTAGATGAATTTATTTTATTGTTAAGTTATCCTGAATATGATCATCTTTTGACACCTACAATTCTACTAGTAAATCTTGTTCTTGAATATTGTATTTTCTTTTAATTGAGGTCCAGCATAAATAAAATTAAGAGTACAAGAGACATATACTTTAAAATGTTCTTATCAAAGCATGTAAACTGGCTGCATATCCTATTTCCTTTTTCTCCAATTCTGTTTCCCAATGTAGAATATGCTAATCAAATTTATTACATGGCATGGCATTTAATGACCTCACTTTAAAAAGACACATTGAAATTATTGTTACTGATGAACTTGTAATTCTAGCAGGTCTCCATTCTGTGTCACTGCAATAGAAACTAATTATGTCAAGTCTATCAACATATCAGGTATTTGAAACTTGAAGTTTACAACAAACTGTTCAGATTTGGCAACTGTAAGTTGTCAGTTTAAAAATTCATCAAATACAATGACTACAAAATTTAAATGAATCTATTTTGTTGTTAAACACTCCTGTATATGACCATATTTTGACACCTACAATTCTACTAGTAAATCATGTTCTTGAATATTGTATTTTCTTTTAATTGAGAGGTCCAGACTACTTCCTCTCATTTACATTGGGAGTACAAGCGACATGTACAGCAAAATGTTCCCATTAAAGCATGAAAACTGGCTGAATACCATATTTCTTCAATTATATTTCCATGATTTATAAATCTACAAAAACTGTTAGAAGTTCAGAAATTTTCCAAGAAAGCCTGTGTACTGATATTGTCTAATCTCCCCCAAGCCATACAAAGAAACTTATTACAACACCTGCAAGAAAGGTAGGGCTTATCAATGGAGAAATACTGTATAATACATTATATGTTGTTTACCATGTTTAAATTAGGTAACATAACCTTTCTCTGACTGATTACACAAGATCCAAAACAAGTTTCTAAAAATACATTATTCTGGTATAAAATTAAAGTGTGAAATGCTTGATAATTATTTTCTTCCTCATGAATATTGATCTACAATTATATAATCTACAGACCGGAGTATGTCAAAAGTATGCAAAAAAGGCCTTGCATAGCACACAAAATCTTTTGTTCATGTGGCCTGAGGTAGATTATGCTAATCAAAATAGCATATGGCATGAATCAGTTTAACAAAACACCTGAAATTATTGCTACTGTAAAAAAGCACAAATATTAAATCCATTTATATATTCTTTGCATTAATGGATATCATTATAGCAGGTAAAGTTTACCTACCATTATCTACTGGCTCTTTTGTAAACTGTTCCTTAAATAAAAAAACAAAAGATATTTCTGAGTGAAATTGATGTCAGTGGAGAAATGATTCAGAACGTCTGTACTACATATACTATTTCTTAACTGAGTTTATTAAAATACAACCTCTTAATCATGAAGATACCAGTAGTGTTTACAATAAAAGTATATTCATTCCCTTCTTAGAGTATAAAGTAACCTGAAAATTGGTTAGTATTTTAAAATAATTTGGTAGCTTTTCGCTGGTTTGAATTTGTCAGTTTTGTGATATTCATCAGAACTAAACATCCAGCTTGAACATATTGGTTTTGGTTTTTGTTATATCAAGAAAACTCCTTCAAACAAGCATTTTAAAAGTGATATACCTAGTTCCAAACTGAACATTGACAAGTAAGAATAGCAACCATATAATTATGGTTTGCTGTGCATGATGTTTGCTAGAACACTTTGAAAGAGTACTGAACTCTCTGCCTCAGACGCTTCCTTTGTTATTATGGATACATTTGCAGACATTGACCATCTATTCTTCTGGAGAATTAATAGCAAGAATGTTAAGATGGTCATTATGGATGTTTGAGCAGCACCATTTGTATTGAGGTCAAACTAGATGAATGTATGTGTAAAGTATCCAGGCAAACCTCCATATAGTTTATGTGCAGTATCAATACAAATGCCTGGAATGAAACTTTCAATTTGAATATGGATGTGTGGCTTAACATATATACTTAAGGTTTTAAAATGATAAGAAATTCATAATCACAATGGTTTCAATTTCGTGTTACTCACAGAATTTTAACAATGAATTTATTTTTGTATAAAATACATTTGTCTGATACTGACACATGAACATTTTGCAAACATTTACTGGAAACAATACTGCATGTGTTTTGGGAATGTGAAGTGATAAATAGTCCGTGGAATGATATGTCCCACTGAATTCAGAATAATGTGAACATATATACTGTGCCAATTACAAAAGACTATAATCTTGGGAGATTCAAGCGCAGATGGAATATATGAGCAACCTTTGTTTTTTTTTGTTTTATTCTTGCCAAATATTACATCTATATAAGTAAAATGAAAATGGTTGTGCCTGGATTAAAGGGGTTGGAAGTGTTTCTTAAAGACCCTGAGAGGAAAGAAATAATTATGTTGATAAGGGAACAGTGGTAGCCATTATTCAACTATAACCAAGCAGGATATCCCACCCAGTCACATGATCATGACACCAGGCCGACCAGTCCTAACACTAACCTCATAATGCTGAGTGCCAAGCGAGGCAGCTGTTAGTACCATTTTTGTAAGTCTTTGGTATGACTCGGCCGAGGATCAAACACACGACCTCCCGCATCCGAGGCGGACGCTCTAACCACTAGGCCACCGGAGCGGTCCAAAAGGTAATGAAGGAATTCAAGTCAGGAACTAAATGATTCAGTGCAAGCAGTCTTAAAATCATAAAAGAAGAATATCAAACACTATGGATTTCATTATCAGGTACTTGAAACTGAAAATATCATTTACTGAATCTTCAAATCTCTTTGAGAAGGACCTGTATGCAGATTGGCCAAAGATGATTACATGACTGTGATTATTTTCACATGAACATAAGATATAGGGACACAAAACAATCCAAGACTTGTTTTGATTTTTTATCTGCAGAGGAATAAAAAAGCATGCATGATTTGACATACATATGGTTTAGTTTGCAAACCCCACCCCCTCATTCCTGTACTGAAATCACCGTTTCAAATGCCAACACAATTGGGTGTAGATTATTTACAAGTTTGACTACTATGGAGTGTCACTGTGCAAGGCAAGTTATGTTTCTTTACAAGAGAAACATAAATAAACTTTAATATAATTATTCATTTCAACTGTGGGCAACAAAATAAACTTCTGCTGTTAATTGCTGGTGTATGACAGATGCTATCAAATTAATTCTTGAAGTCAGAAGGCTTTGTGTAATAAAAATGACACCTTTTGCACCTCAGAGATCCTCTTTCAATGTGATTTGTACTCAATATTTTATAAAAGTGTTGTTAATGATTACCACGTGGATTTTAGTACATCAACTGAAGTCAGTTACTTGTTACAGTATACATGCAGAAGGTCCAGCTGTATCATAATCTAACTGACTCAACAATAACTGCTTAAATACTAAACACATGGTTTTTGCAAGTCTGTGTTGTGATGTACATTTATATTTTTGTTAACTCCTGGTACATGATTTTATCTATAAACATATTTCTTAATTCATGGCTGTGAATCCTAGTAACTTTTCATTATCGTTAATTAGATTTTGCCTATGTAACTAGGGTCTGTTTGAGAAATATGACAAGCATAAAATTACATAGGATCTATAAATAGATGCTTATATATGTGTTGACCATTACTAATAATAGTCTTAATGATGACATTGGGTTAATTTCTCATTGGCTGATGGGGTTTAGACAGTTCTCAAATAATTAAGTATTTTCCCATTCATTGGGCTAGATCACATGAACAGGCAATTTCAAAATAAATTGCGTTGTATGATCTGTCACATGGTGTTATGTTGTGAAATATAGTCATAATAGAAGGAGAGAACAGAGCAATCAGATTCATTCCTATTTAGAAGTCATTCTTATTTCTGGTGTTCCTCTTAAGCCTGCATACATGTTTTATTTTGTCCTTAGGTATTCTTCGAGAGGAAAAACATTTTGTTGTTACTATTCAGTAGAAATATGTAGTTCTCTTTATTTGTACTATAACATTATTCTATAACTCCTTGGAACAAACGAAAGGAGTTCTGGACATTGCAATTTTGACTTCATATTCTTGGTTGACCAGTACATTTCTGGTTTTTAAATTTATACAGAACTTTTCATTCTTTTGGAATTTCATAGAACTTTATCAGGATTGTTTTGGATTCACTTCATGTTGCTGTAAGTTCCTCTCACATTTCCATTTATAACTTTGATAATTAAATTAACTCCTGTGAAATAACATTTTATTAAAAAACAACATAAAAATTCCAGTACTGGCAGTGATATATTGTTTCCACTGGTTATGATTTAAAATTGTTAAACTATATTGTTAAAGGTATGTACACATTGTTTACACTGGCAATAACTGCAAACAGAAGGTATGCAGATAAATTGGTCTAATATGTTTTAACACAGAAATCTACAAGACTGTTCTGAGATGATAGTCTTTTATTATTTTATTATCAAAATATATAACTAACATGAAGACAAATAAAACTTTTGGCATCTAATATCAAATCACTCTGTTGTCCCAACATTTTCATCGGTGACCTTGATGCATTTGATATGCAAGCATCAATACCAGCCTCCACAGGAGTAGTAGTGGACAAAACATTCAATTCTGAGCTAGAATGGAGGGAATTAAGTGGCCCACCTGGATGGGTTGGGAAATATAAAACTGCGTGACTTGTACTAAACTAAGAAAGATTAACAAAGTGGTAGTCAGTTGTATATTAATTAACTACAGAGCAATTAAATATGTCCCTACTCCTATTGCCTAAGATAATTCAGATCTGACTTCCTACACAAACTATTTCTCAGATGCTACGCTGGTGGAGATGGACATGCCTTACAAAGAGTCAAAAAGAAATTGGAGGTTGTCAGATCTAACTAGTTTGGGCTAAGTTGGTGAAAATTATAGGATGGGTTTATCATCGGGCATCAATGGAGAACAACATAAATTTCTGCTTATATAAAACAAATCATAAATCATGCATAATCTAAAAAGCAAAATAACACACACTGAAAAGGTACCTACATTTCTGCTTTGGCTTCGGATTCTCCTATAAAAGACTGCTGCTATGAATGATGTGATCAGTAACAAAAATATTATTATTACAACCATTACAACTAGCTCTATCTCATTTTCAGCTTGGTATGTTGCTTCTTTGTCAAAACTGCCAACTTAAATGAGAAAAAGGAGAGTGAATATAAATAAAAACAACAACCAGTTAAACATGAATTATATTACATTATCCATGTTTTGTTTTCATTCTTTGCATACATGGTTCAAAAATGTCATAAATTCACTACATAAATGTATGCAACACTACAGAATCCACAATGTCTAAGGAAACCATAAGCAACTTACAAGGATACAAAGGCTCCTTCCCAGGTTCCTTGCTGGACAATAACCTCTGCTAACCCTTGTACAAAATGTCGACCCTGGAAGGAAGACGTTGAGGTTGACTATCAAGCCTGGATAGCTCGAGGCCACCCATTAAGAGTTGACTTCTCCAGACGACTAAGAGACATGACCCCAAGCATAAAAGGCGCGAAGGGTGTTAAATTTAATTTCATGTTCAAGGCTATGCTTAAAAAGATCACGGAGGATCATGATGCTATCTTCATGCCCGTATATTCACGGCTAAGTTGGCCGACAAACTTGAGGAGTTTTTGACTAAGGTCATTGCTAATATTGAGGAGCGATTGGAAACGTTTGCCAACAAAGGTTCAGGCTGGCGTTTTGTCAGATTCAAGGATGTTAAACTCTACTTTTCACGGAATCACCGTTATCGAGGTAAAGGGAACATATGGGCAAGTGGTTCCTTCAACGTGAAGTCATCAGAGTAGAATACCACGACGCCCTATGTTTTAAACAGGCCATTATCATTGCCTTTATCTTTCCGATAACCCCACCAGTCGACCCAGCTATTACAGTCAGCATAAGGAACGCTACTCTTTGACAGCTTACGCTTCCAATGAAGGTATCTGATATTTCCAAATCTAAACCATTATCCACCATATTGCTGTTAACGCCTTTGGATGTGATCTCTCCTGGGTGTGGGGAGTTAGACTTGCTTGCACCCCCCAAAAAAAAAAAAATTGTGTGTACTCTAGCATTCAGCAGGGCTGACGGCCGTTCTGAAGTGGGACTCAACTGGTATGCATGGCAAAAGCGAAAGCTGGTTGTCCGGTTGTGGTCAAAATGATGCAGTAAAAACGTTCTGCTGCAGCAATTTCTTTCCTTCAGTAAGACAGGTCTTACACAACCAGGTGGACTATCTCTCCACCTGGCTCCCCACTACGTTTCCCTCCTTGGCTGACTGGGATGAAAGCAAAATACCCCTTCTATAACTACTTGAAGACTTAAATCAAGAAGCAACAATTTGTGCTTGATGAGCGGCTTTAAAATTGTAAGCACGTTAATATGTGTTGAACGAACATATACTTTAAGTTTAGCTATTATTTAATGAACACCATTGTTATTGTATTTTATTTTTAGGGATCAGGCTATACGTTTAGGAGGCATTTAGGGTCCGGAGGATGGAAATACGATGAAAGTCAGAACTATGAATAGTCAAGATTTTCAACTACGAGATATCATTGTTTAGTATCACTAACTTTTAAGATACGGCAGATTCAGCCACATAGATTCAAAAGCCAACAACATCTAAATTTATTTAAGTATTACATCCAGGATTTTACTCTAAATATGTATGAGTGATTGCATAATCTCAGGAGAGTTGTGTCCTTTGTACTGATACGTCACTAAACTATAACTCCCCTCTTCATATATTTTATAGGTCCAAAGCTGAAAAGAATTTTAAAAAATCATTTTAATCATTGTTCTGGACGAATGTGTAGTATAGGACTAACAATAATCTCAGAAATAAGATCAACACTACACTGATCAGAGTTATTGATATAAGAATCAAAATGTTAATTTGAATTTTGACTAACACACATATGTATGTATGTATGTATGTATGTATGTATGTATGTATGTATGTATGTATGTAGTGGATTTGTAACGTAGCCTTAACAATTTTTCATTCATATCACTACGATGTCTGCAGTGTGGAACCATGATGCAGACATATATCATCATGTCCCACCGAGCCACAGTTTCCTGACACTAAGCCGACCAGTCCTAATACTATCCTCTTAATTCTGAGCGCATTATTTATGTACGTACATACGTACGTACGTATGTATATATGTATGTATTCGCGCATGTATGCATGCGTGTGTTTCTTTTCGGAAAAAGATAATTCTAATATTGGCAACCAAAACATGATGTATTTGTTATTTGTAGCTGGCAACTACTTACACGTTCCGAAGCTAAAGATTTCCTATTGTTTACTACCAGATTGTGCTGTTTCCATGCTAAGAATTCATATCATTTTGTTTAGATTGTTGCCATTAAGACGATACATTATCTATTACACTCAGGTTGAAATGACCAACATACGAAGTAAAATACTAGTACCTCACTTTGCATTTGCATTCATCAGCCATGGAAGATCTAACGTTTTTCACAGTAATTTCAATTTCACTTCGACTTTCAGCAATATCACAATCATTATTCCACTGGAATACGAACAAAATTAAACTTGATTACATAAATGCTAACATAATTGGAAAGAGTAGACACAAACTATGAAAAATTGAACTCATAGGTTGTATGGTACTTTTCTCTTCCTGAATAAATGGAAAGAACAAGAGAAACATCTAGCAGATATGATTAGAAATTAAAAGAAGTTTGATAAAATTATCTCAATCGTTTCTTTAAACGCCAGATTTCTTAGAACTCGAACATTCGTTAAACGTTTTCAAATTTCTTCTACTATATAGTGTAAATATTTCTCATTTTGATATCAAAATTGCTGAGAGGTTGTGCATCGTTTAAGTAATCAAAAGCGATTCGATAAAGATTACCAGTATTGTCAGTACTGTTTGATAATGTAATAAAAGCATCAATATTTGTAATCCAATTTCCTAACAAGACCACATGCTGAGTTTCATGAAGGTTCATCAGTAGATCATGATTAGTAATTTCCTCAAAGAGCCCGCTGAAGAGTATTCTGAGCCCTAGAGATGTATATAATTAATTTCAAACATGAAATTATCTTACATTTGGAGCAATTCATTTGAAATTTCAAACCCATATAGATGTTCAGTACTGTTAACAGTTCTATTTATTTATTAATTATTATATCACACGCAGAGACATGTTGCCTGTGGTACGTTTTGATATTCCATCTAATGTTTAATCTTTTAATCTCAGGACTTTAATAAAGAATTACATCCAATTCTGACAGTTTCGTTTAGAGAAGAAATAACTTATCAAGTTTGCGAAAGTATCACATTCGTTATATCTGAAGTTACTTTCAAACAACAGACAATCAAAATACAGACTATATTGCTTTACTTTTCGTTTTAACATTGGACATCGAACTGAGTTATTTGCTTACAGTATCGACATTAGCTGCCTTAAGCAATCGATAATGCTTCATTGAGTGCTGCTCCTATTTCACCCACTGCAGTTCGTTCTCTCATTGTCATTCACTTTCGCGGATGTTCGCACATTTGTCCTGTGAGAAGGAATCGGGCCTGTTTCACGGGTTTCCGTTTTGTATGATTGCATGTGGTTCTGTGGGTTATGTTCAGTTCCTGAGTTATCTATGTAACATGAATCGCTGAAATCACACTTACTGTGTTGCACCTCTGAATAAGAGTAAAATCTTTATTGAATAGCTTTCCAACAAGCATTTAGCCATGATACGCCTTGAAAGCTTGCTCCCTTTATGGTGCAAAGCCGTCTGAGTAGCCTATTGTAAGTCTTAATATGTGTTGGCGCGTGTGTCTAAATTGTTTTATAAACTCCCGTGTCCTTAGGACATTTGCATGGTCTTTATGGCACAGATAACCATAATTAATATGTTACAATGTCAGCTATGTTTAAAGAAAAATTGGTTTTTTTCCAGGTCGGGCATTGTTGGAACGAAAGGAGAAGGCAGTGAACTATGCCTCGGTATATGGTGAAGGGTTTCAATTCACTGGGCAAAGAAATTATATTAAAAACGGAAGCATTTTTCTCCTGGGGAATTGCAATTAACTGTAGCTTCGGTGCATGTAAGTGTGTGCAAATATAAATGATTATAGATGTAACGGGTAATAATCAAGATTTGTATGAATTGTTTTCAATGTGAACTGAGCCATGCTAGAACAGCAAGCATTGTCTGGACATTTCGACATGTTCTACAAATTCAATAGAACCAATAAGAAAGGAGATAAGGTTGAGTAAAGAGCAATATAAACAAGAGCTACTGACATAATTACCACAGGTAAAATGGATGATTATTGAGTGTACATTATGACATGTTATATGCCAAATTTGGAAAAGACAGTAAAGAAAAGTACCATAATGGTAATGGTCGTCGGAAAGGATTAAATATTTTCAAACTACATGCATGTAATATTGGAAGGATGAAACAGGGATTCTGATATACACTGCATTAAATTGTTCTGAATAGCTAGCACAGAGAAAGTCAGACGTGGATATTTTCCGATATGTCCTATATTTATTTGTTCTAGCTATATTGATAATATCCTCTTCATGATTCTAACATATAAAAGGACGTAACATATGAATAAGTAGGCTCTGTGGATATATCACTATTCAAATAATGATACATAAATGGCAAAACGCACATAAATTTGAAAATGTTTAATTTTATTCCGTAGACCCGATCAGTTTTCAAAACACAAGAGACTATGTTACAGTGTAGACAACTTAATATATGTCGTGCCCCTAAAAAGTTTAGTTGAATTTTTTTGCAAGTTAAATTGATACAAAATTACAAAGGTACAAAATCGACTGCTCCGAAACTGTTGTGTACATTGCAAAAATGAAGGAAACTATATCTCTCACCCCAGACACTTAATGCTCTACGTTTAAATAGGCGTACAACCCGATAGACATTGGGTATAATCATACAAGTTCGAGACAGAAAGAAAAATAAGAATATTTATCCGATTGATGTTTAATGCTGCATTTGATAAATAGATCGAAAAATGAATGAAAGCAAACAATTAAAACATGTACAGAAAATAAAAATGTTTGAAATGTCCAAAAGGTATATCATAATTATTGCCGATGACTTGGTACTAGTCAGTCTGAAAAATAGGTAAATTAAATTAAGTGACCAATCTATATTTGTTTGTTGCTTATTTTTATACTTTATTCGTCACAGTGAATCATATACACCTTTTATTTTTTTGAAAAAAGCCCAAATGCAACTGAAATATTAAAGTGTAATGACCGATGCGTTCTCTCTGTTCGTTTAATTGGTGGGGGTATACTATATTTATCTAAATGGTTCGTGTACAACCTTTCTCTAAATTAAAGCCTGAATAATGCGGAATCATTAAAATTGTTATGAACAACACTGATATACGGTAAAATTTTTTTATGAAAAACAAAGTTTTTGCATCGATATAAAGAGAAACATAAATTTTTACCGCACAAACGGAATATTTTAACATACCAGAGACAAATAAGAATGTTTCTCGACTTTTCAAGGATGAGATAATGACTTTCCTGTTAGAGAGTGTTCTGGGTTAGTGTTATCTCTCTATTAGTTTAATTTAAGAAAAACAGAAATGACAAGAAAGTTCATAATTTGATATGTATAAGAGCATTTATTCATTAGCAAGCAATGTTAACAAGTGATTAATGTATTCACAAATGAATAAAGTAACACCGAATTCTTACGACAAGTTGTATTTAGTCGATATTACTGATACGTTGTCTGTTCTTCTCTTGAGTATTCACTTTATAAAACAAAACTTACTGAACAGAAACGTTGGACATGGGATAACAATGTAATCTAAAATGTCTTTGTTTGTAGCCTCTATCCTATTTAGTGTAAACTTTGCTTAACCATAATTATTCCACAAATTGTGATGCCATTAGGCCTGTCGAAACAGTTTTCCACTGGTGTTATGTTTATTGATGCCTAAAATATATTGTGTTGTATATAATGTTTACCTAGCCATAAGAATCAATATATACTGAGTAAGCATCAACATTTTCTGTTTATTTGAGTTTGGACACCGTGTTGAACGTCATCTAATTTATGACATGCCAATGCAATCAGACATCGTGTGCACTTTTCAAATGACTCCAGATTTACTGAATGTGAATGTATAAATTGTTAACACATGCGTTACTATACTTTGTGAAAGGTTATTGTTCATCGAGGATATACTTGCGCGGTTTCTGGTTTCTGATAACATATTCACTCTACAGTCTGTCATAAAAATATATACCAAACGTAATGTGGTAGGTTGAACTGTTTGCCCGTAGCTTTTTCTAAAGGTTTGACATAATCTAACACGTTAAAGTCTCGAAGGGTCTCTGAAAGTAAAAATGCAAAACTTTTAACCATTTAAAATTATGTGTAATCAACTTGTTGTCATGTGTAAAGAGAAGTGAAAGTTTAACCGATATTTTTCGCTGTACGTTTGGTACTAGACAAGGTTGTGTTTTGAATCCACTATTATTTTCCTGGTATGTCAAAAATTTTAGTCGGTTACTGAGAGGAAATGCCCCTGATATTTCAACACTCTTATATGATGACGAATAACTAATTGCACCGAAACTATGATAGCATTTCAATCCCTATGTCGAAAAATTGCATTTCTTTATGTCAACACAAAATCCCTTTGTTGTTCACGTTTTGTATTATTTACATGTCATTTGCTGTGTCAACAACAAAAGACATACACATATAAACACACACACACACACATACACACACACACACACACACACACATATATATATATATATATATATATATATATATATATATATATATATATATATATATATATATATATATGTCTGTGTGTGTGTGTGTGTGCACTTCAGGTTAAAGATTAAATCTTTGTATATATTATTTGTTACGGGTCGATGGCCTAGATTACCAAATAAAGAATGATAAGATGAACTGAGGTGAATTAATAACGAAGCGTTACATATTCAGCTTACACTTGTTGTTCAGCTTCACACTTTCTCCCACACAACGTGTATACCACGCTCTAGTCTCTCGTTGGGCAAAGCCTCTGATAATCCATGAACATTATTTCGTCGAGTATGCTATGGACGCCTTCACAACTCTGTAAAGTCTGGTGCATCACCTTCTGGTACATCTGAGGGTCATAACCTATTCCCAACTTAAATCTCTTGTAGTCGCAAAGGTCTTTATGAGATGTGAAATTAGTCATATCCAGTAATTCTGGTACATGTTCTATTCGATGGTATGCCCAGTTCGCATTGAGTTTACTGAATATTTTACTTTGGTAGAAATCTTGAACCACTTCGTCGATCGTGGGTATTGGACAGCATTTATGGTGTACACTATTTTTGCTCCTCTCATGTCCTGGTATTATCTGTCATCCTTTTCCTCTTTGGTATTACCACTGAACCACAGGTGTTCATCCCTTTCACTTTTACATTGATATCAAGTTATTCCAACATGATCTGTATAACTAGCTACTCACATAAGTGATATGGAACGTTTCTCATTGAGTGTGCAATTCACTGCACTGCAGTGTCGATAGGAATCTTCAGATGAAAACTGTTAAGCTTTCCAATACCATGAAAACAGTATCGGTATTTCTATGTAGAAAAGCTATGCATACAGTTGTCAATGTGGTTTTATCATTTTGTAGTTTCGTTACATTAATGTCGTGATTGTGGCCTTGCGTCAAAACTCCTAGCTTTGTCATTCTCTATCTCCCAACACCGCTTGATTTTCCCCTCTGGTGACAGCATATTGTCTTTTCTGCACCATTTTCTGACCGCTATTTGTCCTGTAAATGTCCAAAATAATTATAATGGCTTCATCGTATCGTATTAATTAGATTGCTTAGGGGTTATGTCTGATATTTCACTGTTAGTTTTCACGTTCTCCCACTGTAGTATATCGTTCACGTTGCAGCCAACACTTGAGGCGATCATCACGGGATTAGCAACACTACCAACCCCTCCCGCTGTTTTCGTTATCCATGACTCCAATGCATTATTCGATACGCAGACGGAGCACGTTTCCATAACATTCTGGAATTTCCACATTCACTTTCTAGTCTTCCGCTTTTTATCTATTCTGGTTGTCTAGCTTTTTTAAAATGTCCAATTTCATCATCTTTTCAAAACCACTTTCTTTTCGCAACGCTTTTTTGCACATCGATATTAAACTGTTTCGCGATTTCCCACTTGTTAGTTCTTCAACACTTTGCAATTTTGGACCAATATTATGTTCCAGTGTTGTTCATTTGTTGATATCACCTTTCAAATTCGGATCAAACGTATTTGCTTTACATTTGTCTGCTTACCGAAATACTGCTTTGTTTGGTTTCTTGTACATGTTCTTACTTTCTTCCTCCTCCAGCGTGCAAGAAATATATTCGGGACCATGTTGAGTGACAACCATTTTTTGTTGTTAATGTTTTAACCCAGTTTCCTTCTACATATAGTTCAAGTCGTTTTAATCAATGTTTCCACCTTTCTGCAATACCTGTTGTATCGGTGCCATCAAATAAAATAATCCGGTTCATATTTGTGAACCAAATACTAGTAATTCTGTTTTATAACAGTTACTGTCATTAAAAGGCATCAGCATTATTGCTGTTCGTCATTATAGAACAGGTCCAAAATTTGATTTTGCAGACGTTGCCATGGGATAAATATCAAATAATTTATTTTACGTGACAAATAAATGAGCAATATTATCCCTTATATAATTACATTTTTCTTATTGCATAAATTACAGATATCGATTTCAGACTTGATATGACAACGCGTCACACTGGCCCATCGTTGTTGTCATGATGCTTTTTTAATCTAATCTGTCTTTGGATACCAGCAACTTGAAAAGGTAGACATATAAATGAATGAACTTTACGAGACGAAAGTTTTGCGCAACAATTGCCTGGCAGAACTGATGTTCAACGATGAGATGTATCTGTTTTCTCCCAAGGTATGTGATATTACATATGTCCCCATGCAGATAACGACATCTAGCATGATATAAATGTAATAATGCTTTTTACGACCGCTTCGTATTGGTAGCGAAACAAAGAGATGGAAGCCAATCTGTCGATAGAAAAATGTCTGCGTAAAAGTGCTCGTATGTCCTAACAATTTGAAAACAGGCAGACAGCAGCAGAGGACTAAAATACAGATAGATGAAAACGACGGCGGACATCAACGGGATGTTATAACCGGGCTCACCTGGGTCACCGGGAATGTTTTGTCCTTCATTGATAAGTGGTGGCAGGCCAATCCAGTGCCTGGTGAAAAAAAAAACGAAATGAAATACCAACAAGGTGCCCAAGAGTTTTGAGCGCTATATATCTATCTATCTATCTATACGTTGATGCAGTCACACTTGACTATTTTGCAACGGGTGGTGCGTGGTCAAAGATAAAGTAAATACGGGAGTGATAGGACAGTCAGTAGAATAATGATGGGAAAGGCAGAAATAAGTAAAAGAGTGTCAGTGTATGTTTTCGTCCCTTCATACTCTGACCAATCCGGTTACCGTAGACGTGATGAGATATGGAACCTCAACCGACATAGCCCTGATAATCACTAGGTCTTACTTGTAGCTGACTAGTTCATTAGAATGGGATATTGGAAAGCTCCTGCTTGTGAGATACCAATTCAGGCGCTTCTGCAATTATTGATAATAACTTGTTCCAGTTCCCTATTGTACATGGGACGAAGTTGATCTTGAAACATTTTGTCGATTCTGACTTTAGTTGGAACTTTTTCCTGTGGTTTTCCCTTGTTTGGCTATATGCCAGAGTCCGGTGCATAGAAACACAGGAATGCACCGAAACGCCGGAACGTAACTACACGCTGGAACGCAATAGAATCACCAAAACGCAATATCGTATATACCATAGCTGGAAATTGTGAAATTTGCGACATTTTTTTAAAAAGAAAATAACAATTACTATTAATAGTGTCTAATACAAATTTTACTTAAGTTTAATGTTTAATCTATTACTAATAAATACATATTAGTAATGATTTATAAATCATGCCGTAATGAATGAACAATTTAAATAGCCATGCAGTGTAAGTGTAAATATCAAGAATTATGCGCGGACAATTATTTTCATGATCTAAATACAAAGATACATGTAAAATGGCATGTCAAATCATTTCCATATTTATTTTGGAATTTACATCACAACAAAATGTTTTGGCCCGTGATTCAGAGTAATTACATTTTTCATATCGATTGTTCAATGATAATAATAATAAGAAGAAAAAAGTACACGCAGTTTTCCTTTATGACAGCTTTTCTTCAGTACCCATATGTATTCACTTCTTTGTCAGTAGCATTATTTGCATATATTGCTAAAACATTAAGCTGTAAAAAAAAATGAAGCAGTGGTCAGTGAAGATTAACACCAAGATTCCAGTCAACCACTGATAGCAAACGTTAGACCTTTGCAGATTATACAGACTGCAGTGCCGGTATCAGGAAAAAATCAGCGATCATATTGTGCATTTAAAACTTCCTTTACATACATGTTTTCTGTATAATTAGTATTTAATACGTCACAACACTTTGATAATCCCAACTGAGACGCGAATACAAATCTCTGCAATCACATCGCGTTCCCATGCATCCAGTCTCAACAGAGCTTGATGTGTCCTACGATTTTAAGTTTTTTTTTAACGATTACTGAGACACTCCTATCTCAACTACCCAAAGCGATTATCGGTAAACTTCAGATATATGATACTTGTGCCACTTTCGTCCCTTCACTCATAACGTTTTATCCATCATCATTTATACTTTTATTTCGGATTCATATATATTTTAATGAACTATTCTTATTTTCCGTTTCTGATTTTTCGAGTAACTTCTACATGGATAATTTATGTATCTTTCAAATTACTGTTCGTACTGAAAGGTTTACATATGTCCTCTAAAAAAGTAGATGTTAAAAATAAATATCTTGAATTACGTACTTAGATGACGAACACTTTGCCATATTATTTCAACATAAATAATTGGTGTTTAAACCATTACACCTGTCTAAAATGAGCTATTTTGCACAGAGAAAATGTATGCTGTTTGATGAATGAGCATTATTCATAGATATGTTTTTGGACCAACAGTAGAAAGATGTTCAGTTGCTTTCATGTAATTTTCTTTTACAGATGTTACATTTCTGTAACAGTTCTCGATTCCATATTTGGACTTGTATTTATGCATGTAATTTAAGATTTGTATGTGAATGTTTTATTTTTTTGAATATACAATTAAATCTTCTGATCTTGTGAGACTTTCTGACAGCCACATATTTAATATCGAGTTGAAACATTCTTTCAACATTCTTGCCTACCCAGCTTTTTGTACATCTTTTGATCTACACTAGTGAAACACAGGCGTGGAAATTATGAATAAAGGTGTGCAGATTATATTAATGTTTGCGTCTATAATGCCCGAAAAATGAATATCGTTGAATTATTTACATTAGTCATTAAGTTTTGATTATGAAATTGATAGTTACCATATAACAGTGCCGTCCAACCTTTTTGACAGCATGGGCCACTGAAAAATGTTTTTTTCTTGAAGCCGAGGGCCGCAGCAGAAAACTGAATAGCAACGACTATATACCTGCTCGAGCTCTGGCCGACCATTTAAAACCAGCCCGCAGGCCGCGGGTTGGACAGCACTGCCATATAGCAATCGACACATTTTCCTAATAAACGCAGTTTTTGACCATTTGGTATTCGTAAGCACAAAAGGCCCTAATGATTAAGGCCTGCTGAACCATAGTCTTTATAAATTTATAAGAGATATATTATTGATTAGCTTTGCTTCAAATGTTTTCTTTCACAATTAGTATTTGCCTTCTTTTAACTTTCTCACATTCAGCAACTTGCGTTATTTTCTTTTTGGTACCGGTCCTTATTTAACCTCTTCACCTATCCTATATACATTTCTAGGGTACTGATATGAAGGCATCTCCAGATGCAATTGCTGCGGATACTATTGGTATGTTCACTTTGCAATCGGTGCATATATATGTGCTATTTCAGAATACGAATTGATGACAATGGCTTGTTTCTTCGTATAAAAATGTTTAAACTTTGCAAATATTTGGTCAGTTGGCTATGTTCATTAGTGAATCAAGATAGATGGCTGAATTTCCCTGTGGCAGGAGTAAATTGAAATGTGACCGTGATACCATTCAGTGCTCAGATTGTTGTAAATGGTACCCTAGGAAATGTATTGATATGTCTCAGCAAGAACTTAAATCTTGGTCTTTAAAATCACGATAATTCCTCTGCAAATCATGTGCATTTGAAGGTGATGAGTATGATGCAGGAGCTGCTTTATCAAGGTAAGAGGATTTAAATAATTGTATTTAGTACGTTATTAGTCTTGATTTTCGTAAACTTTTTCTATGAAGTTTCAAACTATTTTGAGTGCAGTTTGCTTCAAAACATATTGTCTTCATGTATGCAAGATAATATTTTCCTCAAACTAAGTAGCAACTGCTTCTTTATTACAAGTAATAAACAAAAAGGAACTTTGTATTTAGTTTCATACAAAAAAACAAACATAAATAATACCACTATTTTCATTGCGTTTTCATTATTTTTACTACAATGTACAGAAGGCCGTGTGCGTCTTTTTTATTCAAATACACTCACATATATTGAAATACACTCAAATTTACTCAAAGACACTCAAATACGTCATTTTTAATATTAAAAGTCTCATGATTTTACTGATCGCCATTGAATAAAATTAAACATTACATCAACCTTACAATCATATAAATCGTGGGCCGCAAGAAAAGACCGAACATATAATGGGCCTAGTACGTAATGTAGCATACTGTTCAGTAGACTCAGCAATGACAACATCTCTGTTGATTAAACCGTTCACGTACGTGACCTGCTTTCTAGAAGATGTTTGTCGTTTTAATGCTGTGTAGTCCCCGTCAAACATTTTTAACAGTTAATTTTACACAAAGTTGTAAAAAAGATGTATAATTTCAATTCGGTATTTTTTTTACATTAAGCAGAAAGAATACCAATTTCTTTACATAAATATATATATGCATGCAAATAACAAAAAATTAAACAGACTTTGCGGTGTTTAGGACCGGAATGAAATGACGCTTTGGATCTACAACAGGGAAAATGGCCGCTTTATATTCACCAATTACTGAATAGAAACCATACCACCAAAGATATATTTAATGGGTATATTTGAGTATATTCGAGTGCATTTGAGTAATACTTCGTGCAGTACAAGTCCACATGATTAGCGGATTAAATAAGTATGATAGTGTATAGAACTCCAATGACAGCCAATGGCTACTGGTTAAATAATATTTATTTTAATGCAGGAAGGCATGAATGAATGTAGACTGATTTTTAAAGGTTGAATTTCCGCGATTAGTGGAAGAAAGCGAAAAAATATGGGATTTATCAAACCGTCATTTCTTGTACCATGTGGAAGACACGCTTTTTAATATGATGATTTTGTTGGACACCATTAGTATTTAATAAAATATTCATGACAAAGAAACACTGTCATAAATCTAACAAAGCATTATACTCCGACTGATACTCTCTTTCTCTCTTTATCTATATAACTATCTATCTCTCTGCATGTATATATATATATATATATATATATATATATATATATATATATATATATATATATATTATATCACAGGGAGAGAGAGAGAGAGAGAGAGAGAGAGAGAGAGAGAGAGGAAACATTACATGAGCCATATCTACGTTAAAGTATCATTTTCTTTTTCATAATTAAATACGCACTTCAAAAGATTGTAAGGATAAGGAGGAAGATATCTTGTTCAGGGTTTAATTAAATAATTTTTTTTACAATACTGAATATTCATATTGAGTTGGAATGATATTTGTTAGTATTAAATTTGATAATGAAAATCTTACATGACTTATACATTGTTTTACAGACTTCGGTCAGCTTTGGATGATGGGAAGCCAGCAATTCTTATTAATGCAGCCAGCTCGGAGGAGATTATCATACACACACTCAAAATCAGGTCTATCGCACAGAGCGGCAACACCAGCAGCCGTGATGCAGTAGCAACTGAACTGCTTAGAATGTTCCATCCCGCGTTAGAAACACGAAATATAGCGCTGTTTGTAGTTGGTGACGGCAACTGTCTGTATAGAGCAGCATCCCTAGCCACTTCTGGCTCTGAACATTTTCACAGACTGCTAAGGTTGATGACGGCTATTGAAATGATTTTGAACAAATCAACGAAGAAAACAGTGATTATAATTTATATGACTTGTTTTCAGAAAAATAGAATTGTAACAAGCAGTTATTCACAACTTGTCCATAATGCCGTTGTCATCAATTCGTATTCTGAAATGACACACATGTATGCCCTGAGTGCAGCAATATACATAACAATACGGTCATATTATCCTCCCCAACTGCATCCAGAGATGTCCTCAGAACCGTACACTAGAATCGTTCAGGGTAGAGATGTTACATTTTCTGATCCCGAAATTTATATCATGTGGAGTCAGATGTATCTTCCTGACAATCTTATGTCTTTTAAGCCAAATCATTTTGTTACAATTCTTAAATTGCAATCTGAAATAGAAGTTGTAGATTTCAATAATTCTAACTTTTCACACAAGAATGGAGAAATGTAGATATCAGTCTTATCTGTAGATCTCGATAAATCAAGTAGCACTCCTTTGAACAGCAGTACCGACGATGACAGGACTGAAGAAAAAAACAACTACGCTCACAACGATAACGTAAACCTTACGGACTAGGATGGGAATGAGGACAATCCTGCTAAAGTGGGACTAGAATTGGGAAAATTCTTAGATACTAGCAAAGTAGTTTCGTCTTCTTTTACCTTCAGAAAGTTGCTTAGAAAAAATCCCACAGGGCAAAAAAGAAAATGTGTATTTTATTATTGACAACGGATCCAATATCATAAATCGCAGCAAGAAATCAAAGAGTAGCTTTTCTGATGATAGCGGTAGTTGGAACAAGGTTTTGGGTTCCTCACCGAAATCTTATTATTTATTATGTGCAAACGGTGATCTCAAGAAAACTTATTTTTACAAGGATCAATTCTGCAATCATTCCAGATTTAAAGGAGAACATGGGCAGATGAAGCGGAAGTATATGCCTATACATCCTCAACCAGAATCAAACAGTTATTGTGGTCCATAGGTACTATACTTCTCTAGAAGCAGATACGTTGTATATGAAAATAGTTACTTGGTTAGGGGAAGGGGGATTAACCAGTCGACATACTGTAGTAGAATACAATGGCACATTTCCTGGTCTAGCCCCCACCCCCACCCCCATGGAAATTCAAAACATCTAGTATCACAATGGTTACGCACATCAGACTTGGTAATGACAGAAACAAAGGACATGTTACAGACAGACAAACCACACATGATCAATGCAAAGCTTAAGAAAAAATATGTCAAGGTAATGCAACCGACTGGATTTCGGCAAATACGTAACAAAGAGAACTATGAAAGATCAAAGGGACATACCACCGGACATAGAAAAACAGTCAAAGTTAAAGGTCATATTCAGCAATTTGGGAATATGATTACACGAAGCCATCCTTTTGTAAGAGCTCTAAAACGGACTAATGGAACAACGCCATGCAATTTACTTTATGACGATGAACAGCTAATTGACATAAAGAATATGTGCTGCTCTGAGCAGACTGTTTTTGAAGTGGATAAAACATGTGACATGCATGTGACTGTGACTTCTTATAAACAACTTTCTGTAATTAGACAGCGTACAGGACAACCACCAATTTTTATAGGACCGGTCTTCGTGCACGATAACAGCGACTTCTGAGTTAGTGCCATTTCTTCCATCATTTGAAGATGAAATTAGTAGACATATATTTGCCTAAACTTGTGATTGGAACCCGACGATGAAACGGCAATGGTCAAAGACATAACGACTGAATTTCCAGATTCGACTAGTGTCTTATGTACCAGACACCTTTGTGAAAACACTACGCGCAAACTTAAAGACGACGCTTTTGACAAAAATGACCGAAATCTTATTTTGTATAAAATGTATGATTTGGATTAATTATTGATGCTGATGACACAATTGTTTTGAAGAGAAATGTGGTAAGTTGGAGTCCTTCTGTCGGGAAGTTTCCTGAAAATGTATTGACTATTTTTAGTCAAGACTGAAAAATCAGTTGCTGACCAAGGTAAACGGACCTACACGGCTGGATTTGATTGACGACGAATGGACTAACAACAACTGCAAGTCCGTTAACCACGTGCTAAAGCAGATTGAAGAGTGGAAATCGAAGCCACTAACAGAATTTGTATCTCATTTAAATGACTTGGTGGACGGACAGTTCAAAGGATTTCGAAGACGCACTGGGTAACACAAACTACCAAACAAAGAGAAAAAATCTACACAAAATTAAGACGACTGACTCTTATAGACAGTAAATACGTGAATCATCAGACGGACATTCAGAAATCGCGGCTCCGAGGACACGTGGAAAGAAACCAGGACAAAGAAAACGGAAAATAAACGAACGAACAGTGACGAAACAAAAGACTAAGACAAGCAAAAACATAATTTTAGATAAGGTACATTGCAACCAACGCACATCTTATTGCATGGTAATTTTTCTAATCCTATTTAAAACCTTGTATGTACTATTCATGTGTTTTGATTTGGCCCGCTATTTTCAAACGGATTTTTATAACACATACGCGGAAAATCCAATGTTTGATTGCTATGAAACTAGTATCTTTACATGCCGCATTTCTTGTTCATATTTTTTATAAGGATTAAATTTCATACTGATAGGATTTGTATCACAATTTTGCAGTAGGTTTTTGTGATGCTTTGTGTATAAACTAGTAAATTGTCCTTTGGAATATATAGTAGTATGGCAACGTGTTAATTACTTGGTATGGTTTAATGAACGATATATATATATATATATATATATATATATATATATATATATATATATATATATATACCACCATGTCGGCTAATGCTGCGCGACTGGTAAAACAGGTTCATGAGGCTGTATGCAGGGGCCAAAGTCTTATCAGTTTCATTGATATAATTTGGGATGTGTCTATTCCTGTTGTTGCTACATTTAATCTTATTTTCTCTCCGAGTGGGCAAGTCCGAATTGCCTTATCTATATATTAATTTTTAACAATGTGTGTATTATATCAAACAAGTACATTTTGAAATATGTTCCAAAAATTGTCTTCATGTATTAAACCCAATTCTGCCACTATCCAGTATCCCATGCTCTTCTTCCAATAGCAGAATAGGTTTAGAAAACGATCAGAGAAAAACTGAAATGATTTGACACGCCATTTTCGCATATTTTTTTGCTTTAGACCATTATCACGCATAATTCATGATAGTTACACTTAAACTATACAGCTGTTTCACCTGCTGGATTGTGCAAATCTCACATATCCCGGAAGATAATAAGAAAAATGTAATTATTAATTACTACAATATAATAATCAACTTAAGAAATCAATATTAATGTGTTTATTATTAATAGCTAAAACATTAAACTCTTGTATAAATTGCAATACACGCTGTTAATATTAAATTTTGTTACCTTACGAACTGTCACCAAAATGCGCGTTTTCCACCTTCTTTTTAGTTTGATGTTGCATCACTTGCAGAAAAGAAAGTACATATTAATTTATTATATAACTAATATTAAATATCACAGATATGAATTATACATACACACCCAATATACACTATGGTATATACGATATAATTAAAGTGCGTTTCGGTGCATTCCGGCATTTCGGTGGGTGCCGATGCTCCTATGCACCCGCCAGGGTCAAGTATCTGTCTGGTATGTCCACTAGGTTGTTCGTAATCTTGTTCAATATGGTCAGCTGGGTTTTGGTAAGCCAGGAATCGAGTGATTCCCCCTGTAGATGGTTCAACATTGCACTGACACTGCTAGTGTTACGATATTTATTTGTGGTGAATCTAGCATCTTTATTATGTGGGTTACACACAGTCGAGCAATACCTCATGACCTGGTCGAACTAGAGTGAAATATGCTGCACTTTTAACTTCTTCGTTGTTGATTAGGAGGTTGCGGCACAGGAAACCAAGGTTACTGTTCCCTTTATTCACTGTCTTGTCTATGTGCCTTTTCCAAAGAGGTCTCTGGACAATTCCACCCCGAGATATTTTGTTGTCAGCTCATTGGTTAACTTGTTCACCTTAAGAGTATATTCGGAAAAGATTGGTGATTTCTTCCTGTAAACTCTTAGGATGCTACATTTTTCTTAGTGGAACGACATACCCCAAGTTCTTTCACAGAGGGCCAGTTGGTTCAGGTCTTCTTGAAGGATCTCACATTCCTTGGAGACATTTATTTCCCAGTAGACTATACAGTCATCTACAAAATGTCTCGTAATGGATTTGATGCTCGCAGGTAGAGCATTAATGAACACCAGGAAGAGGCTGGGACCCAAAACACACCCTTGAGGTATCCCACTAACAACTGGTACTGGGTCTGATGTTGCTTTATCTAATATAACTCTCTGCGATCTGTCTGATAGGAAACCTCTCATCCATTTCTGGATGTTTTACCCCTCATGCCATAGTGGTCCAACTTACTGGGGATTCTTTCATGGAGGACACGATCGAAAGCCTTACTGAAGTCAAGGTTAGCGAGGTCATACTGCTTCCCTCTGTCTAAGGATTTGGCACTAGATGGCGATGTAAAAATTTGCTAAAATAAATCAGATGAATTAAACAACAAATTATGCCAGGTACCATCTTTACGGTCAGCAGACGTAAAATTGATTGCAGTGTCAACATGATAGCGCGCACATTATAATG
Source organism: Sinohyriopsis cumingii (assembly GCA_028554795.2). Taxonomy (NCBI): domain Eukaryota; kingdom Metazoa; phylum Mollusca; class Bivalvia; order Unionida; family Unionidae; genus Sinohyriopsis; species Sinohyriopsis cumingii. The sequence continues at coordinate 47,411,637 of CM068840.1, read as the reverse complement.
CCATAATCTTGATGCAATTTTGCCGAGCAATGACGTTTTTAAAGGCTGCATAAGTTTGATAGCTTTATAAGCTCATCGCTATATTTTTGAACAATTTAGGCCACCAAGGAATTTTTGTTCTTGTGTTGTCTAATTTATAGTTTAAATATCTGTTACGGAAAATGATGTACTTCAAGCCAGATCTTTTGGAATGTCACTTATCCACATTGGAAAATGCGTCAAACTGACTGCATGAAAACATTAACGTGGACGTGTAAAAGAAGTTCTCACTGTACATTGCCAACTGCAATAGTTGATGTAATTTACACAAATCAGGGTTAGTATGAACATTTTCTGATTGCTGTATACATCTTATAATGAAATAAGGGCTCGAATAATTGAAATATTTACATGTGACTGTCTCCGTTGTCTGATTATTCTGATATGCAGTACCAAACTTTTCATTGTGTGTATATTTTCTTTTTGAACATACATACATACATACATGCATACCATTGTTTTAACACACATTGATTCTTTATACTAAAAGTCAATTCACAAGTTATTTTCTACGTTGAAAGCAGCAATCAAACTATAGAATATAGTAGTTTTTATTCCGGAAGTTTATTAGGTAAATTCTATTTTTGAATGATACTACCAGTACATAGAAATGACATTTGTAGTATGATGTTAATATTGTTACATATTTGTAGCTTGATTGCAATTTTGATACCTAACTCCGTTTATCGCAAATTCATGGTTCACAATTCTCCTTCGCATCGCTGGATTTTTCTAGTGATATTAATCTTTTGGGATGTGTGATCTTATAAAGTGTATCAGTATTGGATTTGTTTAAAGTAAGAATAATTCTCTCTCTTTGCTCTCTCTCTCTCTCTCTCTCTCTCTCTCTCGCACACACACACAACCCTTACACTATCAAGCTTAATGCATTAGCTCGTCAAGTCCGCTCTCTTTCACACACACGCAAACATACACGTGTCACGTACTTTTGATATTCCTATAAAATAATTAAGATTTAAATTACAATGGTATATTTTCTGCTTTAAAATAAGCACTCTCCCCTACTCTGTTTCACAACAAAACACACACACACCTTGGACGGACACCTATACATATAAACACACACTTGAGTTTCTTGAAGAATGCTTTAGATTCAAATCATAATAGCATCTATCTTATTCTGCACGACATTGACTTTAAATTATTAGTCTACAAAATATGTTTTGTAACAAGTACACTGACATTAAATAAAATCTCCATTCAGTGTATGCTAATACAGAGTAGGCCACGATCTGTACAATTGACAATAACTATAAAACTGAAATTGATCAGTGAAACAAACGTGTCAATGAACTTTTATAACTTCGGATTTACCCATGTTTTCTGAAACTCATAAACAAAATAACCTAATGGTACTTTCTCCTTGTTTAATAATATGGCAAAAAGAGTATCTTTATTTTTTCTGATGCTAAATAATAATAATAATAATAATAATCAATCAATCATTCAATCCCGTAATCAAACAGGTCGTTCGGGCACCACAAATGACTTTACGACCAATTCTCTCCATGTTTTCTGCTCTCCTTTAGGAATCTGTGCGAGCTATGCCGATGTAATAAAGGTTTATATGAACAGCTAGGGCAGTCTGACCATATCATATTTCTGTGCGAATAATTTTTTTTAAATCGAATTCATACGATTCGGAAAACATAAACCTGAAACTTGGTGTAAAGGTCTCGCAGGCTACCTTAGGCTTGGGGTGGAGTGCTCCCAGTATTATCTTTAATTATTACAGAAGACCCACCCTGATTCGTTTTTGTTAGAAATTGAAGTAGCAATAGAGATGCAAAGCTCCGAACCCCCAGTCAGCGATGCCGACAGTTAAATTACTGAATACACAAAAAGTGAAATTCAAATGAACAACAAATTTAATGCCATTCAATTACAGATAGTCCTTCCTCAAGTGAAATTCAATATTCAAAACCCTATTGCTCTCGCATCATCTGACTTAGTGTGATAGATTTTCCTCCTGTCCTGAGTTTCTACTCATCTGTAGTATTTCTTGACTGGTACCCAGTACCCCTTCAGTCCAACAACCACGTCCTTCACCCTTCCACTTCCTCCACTTCCGTTCTCTCCTTTTCTTGTATCCCAGACTCGGGATCAACTGTACCAGGGTATATCCCTTCTTTGTCTCATACAGCTCCTCCCGTCCCTAAAAGCTTCCTGCCCGAACACACAAAAGGACATAGTATATTCCTCTAGCTATCTAGTCCCACACTAAACAACAATTTATCATCAGATAAGCCATTACCTACTTTGGTCACGCATTCGTGCACATCAAAATACCCATACTTTCTGGCATGGTATACACGGTATCAACTGCTTATAATGCATATATCAATAGATTTCATCACATCGGTATATAGAGATTCTCAATCTTATTATACAGAACGATATCACATAATCAGACGCATTTCTGTACATTACACTTCTACAAAGTGTACACATATCCACATTTCCATGCGCTTATATATCCTTACACATTATACTCCTACAAAGTATACACAAATAGTCAAATACCCCTATTAACTAATGTTACACACTGCAACCATTATACAAAGTTATAATTCAATTCAACATTTGTAAATCTAGAATATCACATGAAAAAAATGCACGAGGTTACTACGAATTAACCAAACAGCGAATTACAATATTAATTCCTTGCATAAACATTGCTCATATCTCAAAATATGCATGTAGATCAAACACTACAAATGAATCAAACCCTACAAATGATAATTCTACGTACTAACGATTCTAGTAATGAAGTACACATAATTAAAGTACAATTATCTTGCCGTAATAGATTGTGACAATCGAGCAAATAAGTCGCTGACCTTTCCGAAGCTCCTTTGTACTTCCCAAAATAACAATGTTTCCCGCCAACTTTGAATGATGTTAGAGTAGCTTATAACTTCCTTATGTAATTCCTGCAAGATGGTTTAGCAACTACTGACGTTTAGTTTCAAGACGCTAGATTTAAACTTGCGACTCCAATGGTGACCATGCCTTGCTCAATTCCAAGTGGATGTCGATTCACCCATGGTCTACATAATTAACAGACATTGCCCCCTCTACGGCAGTCTGTCAAGGGTGGATTTATGACCCCCACTTGATGTTCCTTTGAGTCCAACACCGGCAATTCATGCCACTTACCTGTGAATCGCATGCAGCCAAATAAGGCGCCCGTAACAAGTTCCTATGGCCATGTTATACAACTAGCTTCCCACCCATCCTTTTGATGACTCTTACACTACCGTAACATAAGCTGGCCGGCCAGTTGTGTACAGATCGCTTTGACACTCATTGTTCGCAAGGCTGACACTCGCAACATTTATGAAGTGAATAATTAGCCTCAGGGTCTAGCATATACATGTTGCAATCTGGCTATTGTTCCTTACTTATAACGTGACACTTGGATCTGATACAAAATTAAGATAATCCACGGAGAGAGAGAGAGAGGCATACACGGGTCATGGCATTCCAAATGTTCTTCCAGGTTACATTCTGACCTGTATATTTTTACACACACTGATAAATAAACAAGTTTCTATATGGTAATTTACTGTCCAATTTTGGATATTATACCAAAGCCAACCAACTCTGAGGCCACGTCTGTCTATTAATATCAACACATTAGTCCTAAACACATGGCCCCATTAATTTGATCATTTTCATGATTTACTGAAGTCAGTCTAACAAATCTCTCGGAAGTAATTTTAAACTAAGCATAATTCTTTCACAACATTGTGTTAATATGTGTTTCTGCATAGTGTAAAATTGCATATGCTTAGTGGAGGACTTCTGTTGTTAATTCTTCATTTTCTGACTTGCATAGTTTTGCACGCTGTAATGCTCTTCAATTTCGGAGGTATGTAGACCTTGCTTGTCCTTTGCAATCCCATAATGCTTAATAAAAAGTGATTGTTTAAAACAAAACAAAAAAAATATATATATTAAAAAGTTAAATAAAAACACCAGAAGTTGTAAAGTTTGGTTTTAACAATGTTACCTCTATCTACTAAGGCAATTTTTAACTATCCTAGGACTGAATTGTTAATTTCGCCTAATGATTAGACAAACATGTGCTTTTACATTTATTGGCATATTTCAATATCTTAAAAGGAAATAAATAAGGACCTGAACATAATAGTGAAAGACGCTAGCATTCTCGTAAGTTGTGATTCCAATTTCAATAAACGTCATTTAGATTTTGATAGTTTCAACTTTGTCACACTGGCCCATGAAAACAGAGGCAGATGTCATTTATTGTTGTCTAAAAGTTGTAGGGAGGATATCAGCTGATACTATGCCTAGTGTTGGGATTTAAAGAGATGGTAAGCGCATATGTCCAAGAAATTTAATGTGAATAGACCCTGGTATAACAGAGATGTTAAACTTACTGGGTGAGTCAAACTGGTCAGTTCTAGACCAGATGTTCCAGAAATGTAATTAAAGTCATGCTATTTTCGTTTGCAATATTGATCTCTCTCTCTCTCATACACAAACAACTGCTTTGTTTTGGGTTTTGGGGGGTTTAAGAAATGTTTCTTCATTGATTTTAGTCACAAACAGTTTCCATCCCTACTTTATATTCAATAGAAATATACTATCAGCTTTTTATCAAATATATCTGATTTGTTTTGTTTTTTTCTCATCATTTTGTGTGTTAATGAGATCCGTAAATAATGCCAATTCTCTCTCTCTCTCTCTCTCCTTCTCTCTCTCTCTCCTTCTCTCTCTCTCTCTCTCTCTCTCTGTATGAATTTTGATTTCTGAGAAGGTGCCTATGACAGAAATAAATTTCAACTGGTTGTACCCTGAAATAGATGGGTGTTTCGAGCCCACATGTTATGTTTTCCTGGAACAGTCATGATGACCAACTAGACCTAGAGATGAATGTGTGAGTAAAATATGCATGGCAGTCCTCTAAGTATTTGTCTTTTTGGAGAAGTAGAGAAAACAAACTGGTGCAAAATGGATGGATGGATGACATAAAACAGGATATCCTATAACTCTTCTGGGCAATGCACAAAACAGCAAAGAAAAAGGATGACTGTCTTAATTCCCATTTCTAAGCAAAATAAATGAACAGCAGGCTGGAAGTATGCTTCAGAAATTGGTGTTTTCGATGCTCTTATTATCTGTGATGACTGCAGGAGTACATTTTCAGTCCAAACTAGAGTTAAGATATGCATAACCTATATATGTGTACACACTGTATGGACATAAATATAAAACATTGACACGCATGTTCAAGTACATAATTTTTGAACTCAATTTGATGAATGTTTCACTCTCAGAAACTACGGAATCATTTAAAATACACACGGACACAAAAACTCCTAACATGACACCAGGATATGACAAATTCCTTACACGTGCATTGGACTCGAAACCAATGATTTGTGGATTCAACTCCTGCCCAGATCAGTCAAGGTCAACAGTCAACGTGGTGATGTGTTTTTAAAGACCAATCATGGATTATGTCATGATTAAAGATATTTTTTTCCCATGGTAAATATTGGTAAACATATTTTCTATATACTTATTACAAATGAAGATATGCAATTAACTTAGATTATGATTTTTTGTAAAATGTGTGAAAATGCATTAGGATAAATTAATGAGACCTTTCAGCAGAATATTTTCCAAAAGAAAAGTTTGAGGTGGCACACAATATTTTTACTCTTTCACAAATAGTATTACTTTTAATAAATCCTATTACAATATCCATATTTTTAAATGAAGCTGATATGTAATTTGGAAACAATGATAATGCATTCTGTTATTACCTTTACATTGTTCACAAAAGTAAATTTCTTGTAACGGTGTTCCATTATTAAATCTGAAAATTATACTAAATTTCTGAAAAAAATTACGAACCTTTTAAACAAACGTTTACACTTGTTATTCAAATTAAACTATAATAAGACATCATAAGGGAAGGCAATTTTTCCTACTGAATCGAGTAAACATTTAGTGAAATTTCAAGGTCTGACTAATCATTGCAATTAATCTTTCTTGAACATGGTAGGAGAAAAAAACCTTTTTCATCAGAAGTTCATAAAAACAATAAAAATCATATCAACCTTTGTCCTCTGTAGTTGCAGCTGATTTTCTAGTATGAAGGCTGTTGTCATTCATATCCGTTTCTGTGAATTTTATTACCAACATACACACTTGATGCATTTGTCCCCCACCCCAATTCATGTGCTTTAGACCATTGACTTTAACCTTGAAAATCTAATCTCGAACATGGCACTGAATTTGCTTCCTGGTAGTGATTCAAATAAAAATAACATTTTATGTATGTATCAGAAAGGGTTTCAGAGCTATTATACTGACAGAAAAAAGGTCTATGCTTTCATCTATGACCTACATCTTGAAAAGAGAATTTTGAACAATATGCCAACACAACTTCTAGTAAAAATATATATAATGATACCAAGTTTGACAAATCTTTTTTCAAACTGCAATATAGGCACATGGTGGAAATGGACAACAGAAAATACTAACATTAGACTTCCATCTTGAAGCTGTAACCCTAAATATCCACTATTTATTAGAGATATATTTACAGGGCATTAACGTTAGAGTGGATGGATGGACTGGTAGACAAAAGAATGAACAGACAGTGTTTGCATAGGTTTACTATGGGAACTGATTTAGTACCATGAGTCCTTAAGTATACACTTGTATAAAGAATATAAATAATTCAGACCATCCAAGATAGTTCTGTGCAACAAAATCATGCATGAACCAAATGATGTTGTGAATGGGAATTAACTCAAGACATTTCTGGTGAATCCACCTATGCACGAAAAGAATCTGGTGGATGCTGCCCTTCTTGAAAACCAAGCCTCTCCAGAACAGGGAAAGAGCCGAAATATCTTCCAATTCCCGGAAACAAATGAAGAAGTAGCAGAATGCAGCTTTCAGTCTGTGTAACTGAAATGTGGACAATAGTTCAATATAAGAATTTGATTTTCTTCACATTTTACCCAATCTGTAAACTAAAAATTTAAGTTAATGAGTGCAAACAATCTCTCTTCCTCTCTCTTCATGACTTTTATAATACATCATTATTTTATTTATTGGTCATGTTTCACTTCAAAACATGGAAATTATGTGTAGATTTCTGTACATGTTCAATTAAGTCAAGTGACAAACTAGAAAGTGAACACATGTGACTGTGCATTCACTCTCAATGCAAATTCCCAGTACACAGATACAGTCACTTTTATTTAAGAAAATACAGCTCATAAAATACTGACCATTGTTCAGCTGTGCCATTTAAATAAAAAAAAAACATGAATCACATTAACAGTACACGACTCACCATGTGTTTAATCAAGGACTGAAAGCAAACACCATACCATCATAAAACAATTTTGAAATCTAATAGACTATCCTTACTGAAAAAGAGTAATTAATATTCTAATATTCAGAACAGCAACAATCATTGATAACATTTATTCCTCAACATGCTATTGTTTTCACCATGCGACTCAACATGTCACCATGAAAAGAATGCTGTGCTAGTGCAGAGGGGCCTGTGATGTGGAGTCAGACTGGGTCCATAATGTACATAGAATGGAAAAATGGTATGGCTGGCATGGAAAGGGTAAGAAACAAAATTGATACACATAATGTATTACTGATATTAAACATAAAATGTACAATGCTTTGCTTTATGCACATCAATAAACTATCTTCAAGGCTGGTTGTACTTGCACAAGGTTGGTTATATTGCCATACTGTGTGTGGCTAATGAGGAATAAGGGTTTATCATGTAGCCAAAACTAATCCTATTAACATGTCTGAAGATACAGAGCACATTTCAAAGTCTTAATAATTAATTTGACAGTCATCTGAGACATTGCTTCTTGAACTCTTGTAGCAAGTGTCCTGAAAACATAATACGTGCCCACTGAAATATCTAGAAATGCAGCTATTCACACAAACATTTATTCTATAATGCTGAATTAGTTTCTTAAAGAAATGTGCAAATGTTACATGTTCCTAATGAACATATCAAGTATTTCACACTTAAAGAACACCATAATGTTCTGATTTGTCAATCTTATGTTTTCAGTTTAAAAATTCATCAGTTACAACAACCACAAAACGTTTAATTGTTCCAAAATTGTTTTAGATGAAGTTATTTTGTTGTTAAACACTCCTGTATATGACCATCTTTTGACATCTACAGTTCTACTAGTAAATCATGTTCTTGAGTATTGTATTTTCTGTTAATGGAGAGGTCCAGCATAAATACAATTATGAGTACAAGTGACATGTCTTTTAAACTGTTCTTACAAAAGCATGTCAAACTGGCTGCATATCCTATTTCTCCAATTATATTTCCCGATTTCATGTGGCCGGAGGTAGAATATGCTAATCAAAATATTATATGACATGGCATTTAATTACCTCATGTTAACAAGACACATTGAAATTATTGTTACTGATGTAAAAAGGTACAAATATTAAATCCATTTATATATATTCTTTGCGTCAGTGGATAAATATCCTCATAACAGGTGAAGTTTACTTACCATTATGTAGTGGAACTTCTTTATACTGTTCCTTAAATAAACAAACAAGATTTTTTGGAATAAAAATGGATGTCAGTGGAGAAATGAATCAGAACGTCTATATACTATATCTTAACTGACTTATTTAAAACAAAACTTCTTACTCATGAAGCATAAAGATAACAGTTATGTTTACAATAAAGCAAATCCATTTCCTTTTTTGAAGTATTCAGTAACCTTGACATTGATTAGTATTTTAAATCACTGAGCGGCTTTCAGCTGGTATGAATTCGGCACACTTGTGATGTTCATCAGAAATGAACATTCAGCTTGAACATATTTTTTGTTTTTTACATCAAAAGAACTGTTTCAAGAGAGTATTTTAAAACTGATATACCTAGATCCTATCATGTAAGAATAACAATCATCTATTTATGGTTTGCTGTAAGCAAATATTTACTAGTACACTTTGAAACAACACTGAACTCTCTGCCTCAGACCATTCCTTTGCACTGCAGGAAACATTTGCAAACAACAAGCTATATAAAATCCCTATATGAATGAAATTACAAGCAGGACAAAGAATCCTTTCAGTATGACCAGCATACATGTATGATCATCTATTCAGAAGTGATAATGCAGACATAACTTCTTGAAATGTTGTAGCAAGTGTCCTGAAACATAATACAGGTACCTCCTGAAATATCTAGAAATGCAGCTATTCACAAAAAAACGTATTCTAACATGTTGAATTATAGTTTCCTAAAGAACTATGTAAATGTTACCTGTCCCTGATGAGCATGGCCATTTTTAACAAGAACTTGTGATTCTGGCAGGTCCCCATTCTGTGTCACTGCAAATACAAACTGATTATGTCAAGTCTATCAACATATCAGGTATCTCAAACTTGAAGTTTACAACAAACTGTTCAGATTTGGCAATTATAAGTTGTCAGTTTAAAAATTTATCAACTACAACGACTACAAAATTTAAATAAATTTATTTTGTTGTTAAACACTGTATATGACCATCTTTTGACACCTAGAATACTACTAGTAAGTCATGTTCTTGAATATTGTATTTTCTTTTAACTGAGAGGTCCAGACTACTTCCTCTCATTTACATTGGGAGTACAAGAGACATGTACTGCAAAATGTTCCCATTAAAGCATGAAAACTGGCTGCATATCATATTTCTCCAATTATATTTCCCTGATTTATAAATCTACAAAAACTGTTAGAAGTTCAGAAATTTTCCAAGAAAGCCCTGTGTACTGATATTGTCTAATCTCTCCCAACCCATACAAAGAAACTTATTACCAAATTTGCAAGAAAGGTAGGGCTTATCAATGGAGAAATGCTGTATAATACATTATATGTTGTTTACCATGTTTAAATTAGGTAACATGAACTTAAATTCTCTGACTGATTATACCAGATCCAAGACAAGTTACTAAAAATAAATTATTCTGGTGCAAAATTCAAGTGTGAAATACCTGATAATTAATTGCTTCCTCAGGAATATTGATCTACAATTATATCCTCTACAGACCGGTGTACACCAAAAATATGCAAAATAGGCCTTGCATAACACACAAAATCTTTTGTTCATGTGGCCTGAGGTAGAATATGTTAATCAAAATATTATATGGCATGAATCAGTTTAACAAAACACCTGAAAGTGTTGTTACTGTTAAAAAGCTCAAATATTAAATCCATTTATATATTCTTGGCATCAGTGGATATCATTATAGCAGGTAAAGTTTACTTACCATTATATACAGGCTCTTCTGTAAACTGTTCCTTAAGTAAAACAAAAAAGATTTTTCTGAGCAAAAAAGAATGTCAGTGGAGAAATGTTTCAGAATGTCTGTACTGCATATACTATTTCTTAACTGAGTTATTTAAAATACAACCTCTTAATCTTGAAGATACCAGTTATGTTTACAATAAAAGCACATACATTTCCTTCTTAGAGTATAAAGTAACCTGAAAATTGGTTAGTATTTTAAAATCACTGGGTAGCTTTTCACTGGTTTGAACTTGACAGTTTTGTGACGTTCATCAGAACTAAACATCCAGCTTGAACATATTGTTTTTGTTTGTGTTATATCAAGAAAACTCCTTCAAGCAAGCATTTTAAAATATACCTAGTTCCAAACTGATCATTAACAACTAAGAATAGCAATCATATAATTATGGTTTCCTGTGCATGATGTTTGCTAGAACGCTTGGAAAGAGTACTGAAGTCTCTGCCTCAGACGCTGCCTTTGTCATTCTGGATACATTTGAAGACATTGACCATCTATTCTTCTGGAGAATTAATAGCACGAATGTTAAGATGGTCATTATGGCAGTAATATCGGATGTTTGAGCAGCACCATTTTCACTTAGGTCAAACTAGAACATGGGATGAATGTGTGTGTGTAAAGTATCCAGGCAAACCTCCAGGTAGTTTATGTGCAGTAGCAATAAAAAGGCCTGGAATGAAACTTTCAATATGAATATGGATGTGTGGCTTAACATATATAATAAAGGTTTTAGAATGACAAGAAATTCGTAAGTACAATGGTTTCAATTTCGTGTTACTCACAGAATTTTACTAATGAACTCATTTTTCTATAAAATACATTTGTCTAATACTGACACATGAACATTATGTACAAATTTACTGGAAACAATACAGCATGTGTTTTGGGAATGTGAAGTGATAAACAGTCTGTGGAATGATATGTCCCACTGAATTCGGAATAAAGTGAACATATATCCTGTGCCATTTACAAAAGACTATAATATTGGGAGATTCAAGCGCAAATGGAATATTTGAGCAACCTTTGTATTTTTGTTTTATTCTTGCCAAATATTACATCTATATGTGTAAAATGAAAATGGTTGTGCCTTGATTAGAGAAGTTTAAAGTTTTTCTTAAAGACCATGAGAGAAAAGACAAAATTATATTGATAAGGGAACAGTGGGAGGCATTATTCAACTATAACTAAGAAAAATTATTGTTATAATTCCAATGTACATTTTATAGCATGATGTACTTCTTAGTGTTTAGTGTGTTTGTAATACATTATGTCCCTTTATGCCTGATCAACTGATATAATCTGAAATTCTGTTGCTTTTTTTTCTTTCAGTGATGAAACTACGGTACCAAAATGTATTACATGTATCATCTATCTTTGTTATCTTATGGCAATAAAAACAAATGTATCTATACTGTATCCAGTAGCCAAAATTTCCAGTCATTGCCTTAAATTTATATGTTGTGAGATAAAAATAGAGGGAAATGAGATAAAGTATTAAACAATTTTACTGACAATGAAAGAAAGAATAAGAAATAGTACTAAAAATGACAATCTGATTTAATACATATTCAAACTTATTCTTCATTAAAGTAAAAATGTTGTCGAAATATGTAAATCCTCATGAAAGAATGTCTTGTTTTATCAATGCATGCTTAATCCCAAAGAACAGCATGACTGTCAAATACTAATACTTGAAGGACAGGTACTAATGAAACACTAATTACTGCAGACTATTGTGAAGCCTATTCTTCACCGAATTTTCAACAAAACCGCTGAATCAACCTTGCTATCGTTCAAGTTGGCTGGTACATACAAAAACGTTTGTCAGGAAAATAATCCAGACATTGTTAAATTAAACAATTCCAGTATTCTCAAGAAAAGGATAATTAGGTCCGATATTTCGCACATTTTTATGTGAGTTGCAGTTATCATTTCAGCAGCAACTGGCTTCTGTAATGATGTTTCAAGTAAATTCTAGTGGTTTCAGGTTCACGTGTTCATACAAAAGAGTGATTCCAATGTATTTCAATGTAGTAAGTATCTTCACACTTTGATGCATTCTGAATATATCAAATGTCAACAATGCTTGCTAACTGAATTCAACAAAGGGCATCTGGTAAAGTGTTTGGTTCACATATCAAATGATAGTATCATTCAAATGGAGAGGGATCTGAGTTGATTTTTACCATTCATATGCCACTGTGTTAATATGATGATCATCAGAAAGAAACCGATGGTTAAAATGTATGCAGAGTATTTTAAGGAAATGATAAAAGATAGTATAATATCATGTACTTTAATAACCAATTACAGTAAAACCTGTCTTGAGAGACCACTGCTATGAGAGACCGCCTGTCTTGAGAGACCAGGTTCTCCATGTACAGATTTAGAGATTATATAGTGTTATAACCTGTTATGAGAGACCACCTGTCATGAGAGACCATTATGTTTTGGCAGAAGGGGTGGTCTTTCAAGACAGGTTCCACTGTAGCAGTTTAATGTCTTTTGGCTGTATCAGCTTCTCTGGATGTTGAATGAAAGTGATTTATCTTAACAGGTGTTTGATTTGTACTCATACAACTTGTAGTACTGTTTTAACTAATTGAAGTAACCATTGTTTGTTGTCCTCATAGTCTAGTTCTTTTGTATTCTTCATTTTTAGTATTTGATGAGGTATTTTCAAAAAAAAGTTAAGTATGTACAGTGGAACCTGTCTTGAAAGACCACCCCTTCTGCCAAAACATAATGGTCTCTCATGACAGGTGGTCTCTCATAACAGGTTATAACACTATATAATCTCTAAATCTGTACATGGAGAACCTGGTCTCTCAAGACAGGCGGTCTCTCATAGCAGTGGTCTCTCAAGACAGGTTTTACTGTACTACAGATAGACAAACTTTGACAGGGAAAACTACAAAATTTGGGACTCCAGGAAAAGAAATGATAGTCCAGTATTTTAAATGAATCATGATTGACTAAAGATGTGATTTGTGATTTGGATTTTTAACGTTGCTTTTAACAATTTTTCAGTCATATCGCTACGATGTCTGCACTGTGGCAGTTTATAGTGATGTCTAGCACTGGGGCATCATGCCGCAGACATGTAGCATGATGTCCCATCCAGTCACATTATCCTGACACCGGGCCGACTAGTCCTAACACTAACCTCTTAATGCTGAGCGCCAAGCGAGGCAGCTCTTAGTACCGTGTTTGTAAGTCTTTGTTATGACTCGGCCGGGGATCAAACCCACGACCTCCCGCATCCGAGGCAGATGCTCTTACCACTAGGCCACCGAAGCGGTGACAAAATATGTAAAATTAAACTGCAAGTATAAAAAGGAGAACACAAAAGGTGATGAAGGAATCCAAGTCATGAGCTAAATGATTCAGTGCAAGCAGTCTCAAAATCATGAAAGAAGAATATCAAATACTATGGATTTCATTATCACGTACTTGAAACTGTAAATATCATTTATTGAATCTTCAAATCTCTTTGAGAAGGTCCTGTATGCAGATTTGCTAAAGATGATTACATGACTGTGTTTTTTTTACATGAATATAAGATATAGGTACGTAAAACAAACTAAGACTTGTTTTGATTTTTTTTATCTGCAGAGGAATAAAAAAGCATGCATGATTTGACATACATATGGCTTGGTTTGGTTTGCAAACCCCACCCCCTCATTCCAGAACTGAAATCACCGTTACAGGTGCCAACACAATTCTGTGTAGATTATTTACAAATTTGACTACTATGGAGTGTCACTGTGCAAGGCAATTTATGTTTCTTTACAAAAGAAATATAAATAAACGTTAATATCATTATTCATTTTAATTGTGGGCAACAAAATAAAATTCTGCTGTTAATTGCTGGTGTATGACAGATGCTATTAAATACAATTCTTCAAGTCATAATCTGGTGTTCCTCTTAAGCCTGCAGACATGTTATGTTTTGTCCTTCGGTATTATTCGAGAGGAAGAACATTTTATTGTCACTTTTCAGTAAAAATAGAAAGTTCTCTTTATTTGTACTATAATATTATTCTATAATTCCTTGGAATAAATGAAAGGAGTTCTGGACAATGCCATTTTGACTTCATGATACTTGGTAGACCAATACATTTCCGGTTTTAAATTTATAAAGAACTTTTCATTCTTTTGGACTTTCACAGAACCTTATCAGGACTGTTTTGGATTCACTTCCTCTCACATTTCCATTTATAACTTTGATAATTAAATTAATTCCATTTATATAAAATTTTATTTAAAAAATAACAACATAAAATTCCAATACTGGCATTGATATATTGTTTCCACTGGTTATGATTTAAAATTGTTATGCTACATTGTTAAAACTGAATTAGGAATGTACACAATAGAGGGAATTAAGTGACCCACTCGATGGGTTGGGAAATATAAAACTGCATGAGTTGTACTAAACTAAGAAAGATAAACAGAGTGGAAGTCAGTTGTATAATAATTTAACTACAGAGCAATTAAATATGTCCATTTTCCTGTTCCCTATGATAATGGAGATCTGACTTCCTACACACATACTTCTCAGATGCTAAGCTGGTGGAGAGGGACATGCCTTAAAAGAGTCAAAAAGAAATGGAATGATTCAGCTCTAACTGGTCAGGGCTAAGTAGTTGAAGGCAAATTATAGGATGGGTTTATCATCAGGCATCAATGGAGAACAACAGAAATTTCTACTTATATAAAACAAATCATCAATCATGCATAAGCTAAACAGCAAAATAGCACACACTGAAAAGGTACCTACCTTTCTGCTTTGGCTTTGGGTTTGGGTTCTCCTATAACAAAAGACTGCTGCTATGAAAGATGTGGTCAGTAGTAATGAAGTTATTACAAGCATTACAACTGGCGTTATCTTATCTTCAGCATGGTCTGTTGTTTCTTTGTCAAAACTGCCAACTTAAATGAGAAAAAGGAGAGTGAACATAAATGAAAACAACAACCAGTTAAATATCAATTATATTAAATTATCCATGTTTTGTTTTCATTCTTTGCAGACATGGTTCATTAAATGTCATAAATTCACTACATAAATGTATGCAACACTGCAGAATCCACAATGTCTAAGGTAACCTTATGCAACTTTGAACTCCAATACTGATCTTGAAACCACAAAATCTAAATGTTTTTCCCACTCTACAAATGATGTGCATAAGAAGTAACGAATTCATAAATCAACCTTTCATTTAGTTACACTGCATACTAATTAGTTATACTGTGATGCTAAGTTTTACCCCAAAACAGAGCGCCATCCCCAGCCCAAAGTCAACCCTTCAGGTTTGCATAATTGTCAAGTTTACTTTTGTTTCAGAAATCCATCTGAAATCATGCCACACAAAAACGACATGGACCTAATGTAATCTCTAATGATACAGTGCATCATCAGTGTTCTTGTATAATACTAAAATGCATGTCCAAAGCCTGTGCATTTACTAAATAGCATGCATGAACTAGTCCAAGGTGTAGTCATGTGCTGAGATCATGGAGATACATGTACCTCTTTCCACAACAATTGACCAAATCATAGATTGGTTTGCCCACTACTCGCATGACCCTGTTTCATGGAACCTCATACATGCCAACCCTTAGTGAGGTTTTGGCATAATTATTGCAAACATAAGTGGTAAAAAAGCATAATCTGAGCATATAAAATGTAATCTATATATAACATGTGATAATTACAGGAAACAGTATGAAATATATACCTTTATTTTTGCTTATAACCTGGATCTGCAGCTGGTTAAAATTCTTGTCACAAATGGACAAAATCATTGTGGAATAGTACCAGTTTACAAACAAAAAAACAGACAAATTATTTATGTACAAAACTCAGCTAATTTTAACAGTTTTTGCTGAATGATTGTGGAGTCAATATGCATAATGATTAGCTCAAGCTGAGTGATGTGTTACTTCACTCATATTCTTCTTTTTACATTTGTAAAGCACAAAGAATTGTCCTTTTTCTTATCTGACAAGTTTTGAACTTTAATGATCCTTCTGCTCTAACATTTTTCAGTCATACACAAATGATATAACATCAAAGATTAATATTGATAAAGCCTGTTTCGCTTAACATCTGGTACAATTTTGTCAAATAATAGACTGGTCTGCTACATAATAATTTTATCAAAATATGAATCTGTGAGATAAGGTTTTAAATTGAAAAAACCCATCTGCTTCTTGGAAATGTGTATGGAAGTTCATGCAGGTCTATGATAGACTAATCTATTAGTCCTATGCTATTCTTACACAGCAGTCTTCTTTTTAAGAATATTCTCAAATTTATATGACAAATACAAGTACAGAGATTATCTTTAAAAAAGGGCCCACTCAAATTTGTATTGCTTTATTTTTATTTTAATTTTGATATATCAAGAAAGCATAATATATCAGAATCAGATGAGCACAATGTTCATTTAGGCCCAGCTTGACAAGATGAGAAGTCTTGTAGTGAAAACCTCATGTTGACATTAATGATTTCTGCTGTCATTACCATATGGTACATCAGATCGGTACCGGTTTTATTTAGGACCCTATAGACATCAGAGATGTTTTAGTGAAATCACATGCTGATATATAATCATCCTTTCTGAAGGAGTAATAATATAAAGATTTTCAAGACGACTGACTGATTTATCATTATGGACTTGATCTTATCTTGAATTTTCGGAAATTCTTTTAGTCAGTAGAGTGTCAGTTTCTTTAAGAGACTCTTGTTGCTCATTACTAGATTGTTTTTGGTGTTTAATAACAAACTTTAAATTAAGCACATAAAATAAGTTTAGTGCAGGACTGAAATGCAGTGTCTTCAACTTAATATTTCTTATTGCATGACATGTGTGCTTACAATAAACATATGAAAGTGAATATTCAAATATGTGATATCGTATGCTTGGGGATTAATATGCCATGTGTGCTATAGATAGAATTTTTTAAAATTAAAAACAAGAGACCCTTAATTAAATCAATAAGGAAAATAAAAATAAAATAGCAAACTGCAACTTAAGAACACAAAATCAAGGCAGATTGCACATGAGGACCGTAAACAGCATACAGGAGAAGGATTAATCCACATGGGCCTATGATGTGGGAGTCAGACCTGTGTGCATTATTTATGTTCTACATTAGAACTTTCCATCTACTGGGAGCTGGAATTGTAAGCTGGGACAAAAGGACTTGCATCCTAAATAGGAGCAAGGCAATAATATCAGGCAAAGTATTACTGCTAAAAAGCGTGTCTCTAAAACTTCAGTCATATTTTTCTACTGTTCTGTATGGATTATTCACAAATAAAAGCAGATGATAATTTCCACTCTATTGTCTGAGAAAAATGGCAACTGATTAAGCATCTGGAAGTCTGTGTCATCTAAACATGTGCTGATTAGTCAATCACATTAGAGTAACTGAGTCTGCTTCTAATCAATAGTTCATTGTATATACAGCCGATGAACAATTAACCAGGACATCAAGTAATATTTACTTTATTATCATTTGCATACGTTTTGTTAAGTTAGCCTAGAAAAGACCAGTAAGAAAAAATATTGAGCTAACCTTTGGAAAAATAAAACATAAGTGACAAAATCAAAATAAAGACAATTAAGAAGTGAACTTTTCTAAGAAGTTTTAAAATCAGGGAATTTTGTGCAGCTATTTGGGTTCATAAAAATTTCACATCATTGATCAGCTCTGAATTTAGTAGATACTATTTTTAAAACACAAAAAAGAGTCCTTTCTTTAAATCAAACAAATTGCCAGTATTTTAAAAAAAAGACTTATAAAGATTGTTTTCCTTCTAAAAGACAAATCAGAATTTCTGTAACTGAACTGAAGATGTCATATGCAGAATTTTAGATAGAAAAACATCGTGCCAACTATTTAAATTTCTTGTCAATTACTGTTATTAATAACTTGTATACAAGTATTACAAAATAAGATTTTCTTCCTGTAAAATGTAAATAAAAAGATCAAAATACAACTTACTTTTATTTACATAGATCTCAGAACAATACACTCTGGGATCCTTTACACAATCCACGGCAGGTCCTTTGATGCAGGCAGTGTATGATCCCGGCCTCTCTGTGGAATTTATTCTCAAAATGGACTGCAAAGACATTTGGTCTATTCAATACAGAAATAAATTTAAACTGAAACAAGCTTGGTTTGTTGTTTTATAGTACAGCAATAATAGTATGTTATTTAGTGCCATGACAAGTGGAGTTAAGTGTCTTGCCTAAGAGTGCACCATAATGGCCAGCCTGGATTGGCCAGATATAGGATTATAACCTGCATCACTTTGGTCATGCCGATCCATAAGCCAACATGGCTCCTGCCTCAAATAGTCATCACTTAAATATGTTCTTTAAATCCCCAAACCACCAGGGGTGCTGAAATAATTTTATTTTCAAACCTCACTTTTCCTTGAAATACTACAATAAACATATTTCTGGCTCTCATAAATTTGTTTGTCTCCATCTGTATGCACTTACTAAAATACAGGAGATTTCAAACAAGATGCCCAAGTGTGCCTGTGATTGCTTAACTGGCTGGCATAGGCATAATTTATGGGTCTTTGAGAAAAATGGTTAACATTGCTCAACATTTTAGGAAGGCAAATGTTTACAAGTTAATGTATGCACATATTATTAAAGATATAAGGTGCACGTTAAATTCATCTAAAGGGTATATTGACTGAAGAATAAAGTTAAATTATAAAATGCTTAAAAAAAAAATTAATTTGAAGTCTCTATATGGAAAGTTCCATTTAGAAAAATTATCACATCTCTTCAAACTTTGACATTTCATGATGACAATGAGCACAACCATATTCAATGGGAATGTTACACTGAAATTCTGCCACTGATTTATCAGTTTTCATATATCTAATACTGGCTGACAACCTTTTCCCGACTGTAAAATCTGGACTTTTCACCAAAAATATGAGTAAACAACAAGACTAGTTTAACAGCTTGATCCATTATAGTTTAAGAACAATACCATATGTTCTCTGAATCCTGTTGTCTGTTACTGTACCCATATCTAATTATTAATAAAACATTACTAAATGTATTGCAGCCTTCAGAGGACACAGGTAGGTAATCTTGTGGTACATCTATAATTCTTTCTGTAGCTGAAACCTGCACACAGCCTTTTTATATGCATTACTATGCTCTCTACTGTTACTGACATGCAATGCTAGACTGTTGCAGCATCAGTACATAAGGCATACTTCATCTGCTGTTCACACTCATCCTCTATAAACATCAAGCAGAGAATCCTTCCAATTCTGAAATGTTCCTTCTGGTAATTGATTACCATTATGCTTTCTCCACACACATGAATCAATACTGTCTTACAGTATTCGAAGTACTATTGTTATGACTCTATGGTCTTAAACTAAGTTCCACAAATGAGTGAAAAGCATAAGTTTTGCCAAATTCACCAAATCATTTATTTCCCTAAAGTAAAAAGTGAAAAGTTGCAAAAAGAACTTACAGCATTGTGCATTAAATCCCAAACAGTCCTATGAGTTATATCAAATGTATGGAGTTCCAAACGAATTCCATTGGTGTTCCGTATAAATTCCAATACTGAATGTGCTAATGTGCCAAAAGTCTTTGATGTATCACAATAATATAATCCCAAAAGTCCTTGAATGAATTCATAATAATTCCAAAATAATGACTTAGTCCAAGAAGTGTTAATGAGCATTTTTTAATTCCAGGGAATAATTAAAATAAATTAATCCACAAAATTAAAAACTGAACACATCAATAAGACTGATTCCACTTTGGATGTTAAGGTATGAATGAATAATTTTTCAGGTACGAAACAACAACAACACCGATATAAAAAGACACAAAAATCAAGCTTCCTTTCCAAAATAATCAAAGTTGTGAACAGGATTATGAATTTCCAAGTGAAAAATTGATGTCCTAGACAAACAGTCAAATAAACATTATTACCTCCAGAAACAATCATTTGAATATTTTATATATAATCATAGAGAAATATTAACTATGTATTAAGTTGTTTACAAAAAAAATATCTTTAGTCAGGTACACAATTAACTTGAATTTGGACTAAAGCCAATTACAAATACAGATATACATAATATATAATCATTGACAACAGCTAAAACAAAATACAAATTAAATATACAAAACACAATTATCTGTCTTGTTTAGCTTCAACCACATGTGGACTATTGTAGCACTGAATGGTGATTAGCTTCAACCACATGTGGACTATTGTAGAATTGTATCGTGTTTAGCTCCAACCACATATCGACTATTGTAGCATTGTATGGTGTTTAGCTTCAACCACATATGGACTAGTGTTGCATTGTATGGTGTTTAGCTCCAACCACATATGGATATTGTAGTATTGTATGGTGTTTAGCTTCAACCACATATGGACTATTGTGGCATTGTATGGTGTTTAGCTTCAACCACATGTGGACTAGTGTAGCACTGTATGGTGTTTAGCTTCAACCACCTATGGATTATTGAAGCATTGTATGGTGTTTAGCTCCAACCATATATGGACTATTGTAACAATATGGTGTTTAGCTCCAACCACATATGGACTATTTTAGCCTTGTGTGGTGTTTAGCTTCAACCACATGTGGACTATTGTAGCACTGTATGTTGTTTAGCTTTAACCACCTATGGATTATTGTAGCATTGTATGGTGTTTATCTCCAGCCACATATGGACTATTGTAGCAATATGGTGTTTAGCTCCAACCACATGTGGACTATTGTAGTATTGTTAGGTGTTTAGCTTCAAAGCCATGTAGACTATTGTAGTATTGTATGGTGTTTAGCTCCAACCACATATGGACTATTGTAGTATTGCATTGTGCTTAGCTTCAACCACATATGGACTATTGTAGTATTGTATGGTGTTTAGCTTCAAACTTTGCTCTGGATAGGATACTTAAAATTCAGAAAAGAATGTGTAGGTTAAAATTCTAAATATACCATTTGACACCTCAATTTCACTGTTATTTAAAACCTGCACATTTTCAACAATTCATATGAGAGACTACTTTAACAAAAGGCAAATATCATGCATACAACTTGTCTGGGCATCCATCTGAGTTATATGTGATTTTGCTTCAGTTATGAGAAGATTAGCTTGATGAATCTTACAATCTATGATCAAGTTCTCAGTTGAATTTCACCAACTGAAACCAAGACTGAACAGTCTTGCTTGTTCTGGAATGTTATCCTGGATTCCCTCCCATTAATTTTAAAATTAGCCTTCAATAGAGAGTTTAAAGAGGGCATACCATTCTCTTATGAAAAAAGTTCATTCAACATAAACACTCAGTGCTGGCAAAAAAGAAATTAAAATTAAAAATTAAAAATAGTGCGTGTATGTGTGATGGGATGTGTGTGGGTAAGCAATTTGTATGCATGTTGTAAATACTATAAATATTGTAAATTCTTTATCAGAGGAGATTGCTAAATCCTGTATACTTGATGCTGGATGCAAAATTATAATGTTACTCCCATAAAATAAAGATTTGATATTATTATCAATATTATCTGTTGAACTGTCTGTATACAGGGATATACTGCCATGATAGACTAATCTGTCAAGCAGGCTTTAAGAAAAAGTCATTTGAAAGTATTTCTGTTTTTTAATTATTGCAGCGATATTTGATATAGGCATCATGTGTACAAACTTGAAACCCATTCATGCCAGTTTGATTTCTTCACATTTTGTTAAATGTCTGCTGAGCAGTTTTAAGACAAATGAAAGGTTTTTCTAGCTTTAATAATGTTGGCCATATCTAATGCCTGATTAGCATTATTGGTATATTTTCATTCAATCATGTACTCTCATAAATTTGGTTAAAATTGGTTCAACCATATTTTACCAATAAGATGCTTTCTGCAGAACATTCTTTCTACTGTGAACAACTGCATAATTATGTTGTGCAAACAAATGTTTCAAGATTTCACAATTTTGTATCTTCATCGATATTCGATAGCACATCAGCATCATTTATCCCATATTGAAAAGCCTATATGCCTGGATGTTGTCTGTCAAAGATAGTCAAAATTCTTTCAGTGGGGCACGTTTTCAGATAAAGTTGTTTTTCATAATGTCTGGACACTTTCTGTCCAATTAGGTCAAATTCTGTTCAGCAGTTTTTGAGACAGATTTTACTATCTTGTGTAATGGTGCCAATATATGATGGCAGAGTGGCATCATTAGCACAAAATTAAAAAAACATTTCATATTAAAATACATTTTGTCAAATTTGATCCAATTACTTGCTATTTAATGGCAGATTGCCTTCATTTGTATAAATGTTAAAGTCTTCATACCAGGATGCTTTCAGTGAAATCTGGTCAAAATCTGTTGCATTGTTTTCTCCTTCTAACTTTAGTAACAGCAGCTGTACTGGTTATAGACCAACATCATTTATATAAACATGAAAGCCTTTATACCAAGATGTTTCAGTCAAATTTGCATAAACTCTGTAAAGCAGTTTATGAAAAGTTTGCTAAACATGTTTTCTACTCTTTGGTAATGGTGGCCAAATTTGATAGTGGATTTGTATACTAAGTATACATCTTCATACCATCATCCTTTCTTTGAAATTTAGATTCTGTTTAGCGGTTTTTGAAAACGTCTTTAATCGTGTTGTCTACTCTTTTGTAACAGCTGCAACATTTGATAATAGTTCAGCAAAGTTTGAAAAAATTGTATTGCCATTTATCCAAGTATGCTTTCTGTTAAATTTTGTAAAATTCTGCAGAATGGCCTTTGAGAAGTTACTTAAAACTTTTATCTTATAACACTGGCCATATTTAATAGCAGATACACATCTTTGTACAAAACAGAAACAATGTCCTGTGTACTCAAATATAGATGCCCAGTTAAGAAAGCACAATGCAGGCAGAAAACACATGAGAGCAATGGAGGACTGATACATGAATGAATGCATAGTTGGATGAATGCCATCTTGTCCTAATATACCTATGAATCTAGACAGCAGCCTTTTCAAAAATATATTTCTTTGCATTTTACGTGTTTTTTTATGTTTTAATTGAACAATTTAAATTCAGCTGGTTTCACAATTACATGTTTATAGTAAAAGTTATAAAGGTCATTTAAGTTTTCAGAACTTACTTTTTCAGTAATGGGCATGACATTTCTTAAAATGTGACTGTGCATACCATTAAATGGCATTTATTCACTTTATTTGGATCCTCATAAATCCATATCCCTTTTGGAAGATCATTTATTAAATGCCCAGAAAAATGCTGATATGAAAATCAATGCTAAATCATCCATGCATTCTTGGAAGAGATTAACCTAAAGGCATGAACCAGAACAAACTGGACTGAATATCATGCACTGTGATGTCACACTGAAACAAATTTGTACCACCCTGTTAATTGTTATGATAGATCTAAAGTTCTCTTTTACTGATCCAGTTTAGTACCTGGCTACCATTTTAAAAGTCCATATGATCCAAAGTTGTTTTTATGGCATTTAAAGTGCAGTGCATTCAACATTATGGATTTAATAGGGTTTAGTGAAACTATTTTAGTATTAGATATTTAAAAAAAACAATAAAAATTTCTTTTTATTTCAGTAAATGTTCCTACATGACCTGTATGACTTTTACGAAAGAAAACCAAATCTGAATTGTCCCTGCTTTTATCACCCCGCTTTAAATATTTGGATAGTTATCTTGGGGTGACAGGTCAAAGCACAAAAGTACATCCCCTATCAAAAATATGAAATTCTCTGAAACCACACAGCAACCAGCATCTTGTAGTCATGTGAAACAGTGGCTAGTAAATTTAAGCAAAACTGTATCAAACCCTTCTTGTCTCACATCAACAAGTAGGAGATGTCAATCAGCAAATAAGCATGTGAGTATAATTTAAAAATTCATCAAATATGATTCATCATTAGATGATGCATATATGCTCCATGTTATACACAGTCACTGAAATTGCTTAGTTATTTTGATCTTAATAAACTGATATACACCAATATTATGCAATACAGTTTTATTATAATATTACAACTTGAATTAAAGTTACATCCTCACACTGATGTGAATGTCTGCACAGAAGGATGATGTAATATTTTTAACCACTTTCTCTTTACTTTGCTGGACATTTGTTTTAAATTCACTGATCAAAACTGCTAAATCAAATGTTTCTTCTGTGATATCTATTATTATCTTTATGTTCATTTTTCTAAATCCACTTCATTAAAGCAGTACTTATCCATTACAAATTTGTATCATCAGGAATTAATTTACAATATGCAACATTAATGTAAAATGATTACTGTATACAAACAAGAAGCCCAAGTGGGTTTGATATTTGTCATACAGTAACTGACAAGTAGGTTTTGAAAGCAAATTCACAAATGTAGTCAAACTGTGGAGTGTAAAGAAATGCTTGTAGCACCTTGCTGCCATTGCCTGTTCGATGTAAACAAAAATATGGGTATTTCCATTTTTATGCTAAAACAAATGTACTTCGAAGAGACTTACATCCCACAATGCAAAAAGAATTTCCAAAAATTCAAGATAAGATCATGTTTTTCCATCTAACTGCTGAGAGTTGAAACTATCTCTGATATTCTCAAGCAAAAACAAGATTTTAAATTTGCTGCTATTATAGTGTTGGATGTCATATTGGATGTCATATTGGATGTCATTGGATGTCATATTGGATGTCATGTTGGATGTCATGTTGGATGTCATATTGGATGTCATATTGGATGTCATATTGGTACCATTTTCTCTTAGGACCAAGTAGACATCATTCAAACTTTTTTGGTGATCATCAATTCAGGGGAAGAAGTGACAAGACGATTTTCAAGATACCTGTCACAGAAGGCATGCTGAATGTAAGAATCGCATCATTTTCATTTAGAAGTATCATAAGAAGTCTATTGGTGTAAACCCCATGTTGACATAACCATCCATTTGGAAAGAGTAGATATAGTAATTTCAAAATGGCCATTATAGCAGCCATATTGAGGTGAAGTTTGTATCAATTGCATTTAGGACCAACAACGGACTTCTTGCTGATATGGCTTTCCATTTTGGAAGAGAAAGAATTAATAACAGGAAATCTTAACGACAGGAAGTCTTTCAGTGAAAGCCTCATGTTGATATTATTGCACATTCAAGAGAAATAATAGCACATTTTTCAAGATGGAAACTGTGGTGGCCATATTGGATGTCAGAGTGGCACCATTTTTATTTATAGCCAACTAGACATCATAACAAATCTTTAAGAAAATACTCTATGCTGATACAACCATCCATTAAGGAGAAGCCACAACAAGATTCTCAAGGTGGCAGCAGTGTCAGCCATACTGGATGTACAAGTCATGCCATTTTAATTCAGGACTAATTAGACATCATAAAAAGTCACTAAATTAACATATGTATTCCTTCTCCAAAATTGGTCTGATTGTTGTTGTTTTGAGTGTAACACAATTTCTCATTGCAAGATAGACTATACATGGTGTCCAATTTAACTGGTGGAGGAAGAACCCAAAAAAAACCTGGCAAGAACCGCCATCCCATATGTAGTTACTAGCAAGCCTTCTCACTTACCCACACTTGCCAAGCCCAAGACTTGATACCACATGGACAGAGGTCAGATGGCACTGATCATGAAAGGCGAGCACTTTAGACCACTCAGACACCCAGGACTCCTCATTGGTCTCAAAGAGTATTTTGAGTTGGCTTAGATGTATATATATCTAGTATGGATGAATTAATGTGATCATAGAGACCTGTTAGTCAAGATTACAATAATATGAAGAAAGTCACTGAGCATGAAAATAAGGTCACAGAGAACTCTTTGGGCAAAGAGGATGTGGAACATTTAGTAGTGCATCCACTCACCAAGTTTCATCATTCTAGGTAGAATTGTATGCATATATAACATGGCAAAAACAGAAATTTAAAACTTACCAAGAATCGTCACTGTTATGTAATTTTTAAATGCAATACAGGAATTAAATAGTGATGTTCAATGTCTGTCTGCTTCAGATCAATAATTACAAAACATGTTGCAGCACTCCCAGTTGATCACACTATTACAATGTATATATCGATGTAAACATTATTGTAGTGTTAAGCATGGTGTAAAAGTTGGAT
The DNA here is from genome assembly GCA_028554795.2 of Sinohyriopsis cumingii. NCBI lineage: Eukaryota > Metazoa > Mollusca > Bivalvia > Unionida > Unionidae > Sinohyriopsis > Sinohyriopsis cumingii. The sequence goes on along the minus strand of CM068840.1, from coordinate 47,385,027 downwards.
GACAAATTCAAAACTTGCAGTCCTGCTTCAACACTAGCTGAGTGGTAAAATGTGTCAATCAACTGGTCACTTTAGCTGTCCTGATATTTACAATGACATAATTCAGTGGCTGAAAGACCCTCATATGTGCATGTTGTTATTATAAGAGCACAACAAAAGAACATGATGCAATAGTGGGGTGGCAAGTTCAAAGACTCTGACTAGCTGCTAAAGAGGAAAATGTACTGATATTTCCAATGACTGAATCCAGAGACAGAAAGACCCAGAGATGAATATGTGGTAATTATAAGAGTACACCACATGAACAAGTTTGGCTTTCATTACTGTGCTCTAATAAACGCCCCCTTTCGGAAAATGTAATATCCTGGGAGCATTTATTAGGGGTCTATGGTATAAGTCACATTGATCGACATTTGTAACGTGGGTGTATTATCAATTAAAATGCATCCTCTTACCAACTTCCATCAGCCTAGGTATAACAGCATTTATACTGCAAGCAAAACCCAAAAGCTCAATGTGAAAATGTAATGAAGAATGTACAACTAATGTACTTGAATCTACAAATTTTAGTCTCCTCCCCTTGGTGTTGGTGCTATAAAGCCCACCCTAAACTGTAGCCTAGGACCTAAGAAGAAAGAATGGTGGACAGGCAGGAAGGGTGTACATATGCATATGCTATTATCTATGCAGATGCAGACACTGACGGTTGGGGGGGGGGGGGTACTGATAGCTTAACTCTGCTTCCCAAAGGTGAGCTAATAAAAAGTAACTAGTTAAAAACCAAACCATTTCTTGAAATCTTAGTTTATTAATTTAACAGCTGTATTTTTCGTTCTACTTACAGTATTTTCCTGACTGTTGGTCCAAGTCACTGTGCCATGAGGAGTGTCACATTCTATTTCAGGCCAGGTTGCATTTAGGTAGTATATCTCTCCAACCTGAGTTACATTAATAACAGGTTTACATCCTGGGGATGGTGGTACTTAAAGAGAAAGTATAAAGAAAATCAGTCAAACTAACAACCTAAGAGCAGAACAGCAGTTTTTATGCAGGACTTTTATCTTTGTCATTATGTTGACAATAAACAACATACTCGGAGTTCAGGGAAGCTTCTTTTTATTATTGCATAAGCATTTTCTTGCATTTTTCAGCACATAACCCAAAGGCTATTTCATTGATTGGTTCTTGTAAAAAAACAATCAGTGATAAAAAAGACAACTTGTGTACTAATCATAACAGTTTCATCAAAGTTTTGCATTTTTTCTGTTCATTGTTCGATGCTAAGTGATAAGTTGTTGATATTAGGATACTAAATGCCATTTGCAGACAACTGGAGGCAATATCCTGCAAGCAAGATGTTTCTGAAACTGTCAGAAGCAGGAAAATGGATATGGTTAACAGATAACTCAGGCCAGAAAATCTCCATTTTTAACAACAATTGGTATGATGGTAGCCAGAAAGGCAAGTTGGAACTCAATCCAATTTGAAAAAATGTCATTATGCACTATAGTTGTAGCTTTTCATCCTGAAGTCTTGCAGCAGTTGGTGTGGTGAGTTGTAATTAAAATTAATGAAGACCTCAGATGACCAGAATAGAAAAAAGGAAAGAGAAAACTGCAGCTCAAGAACAACATGAGACAGCAATGAATGATGTAATAGATGGGCTAAACTTCACTAAATATATATATTAGACATGGAGAACAGGGAGATCATATCATTGGGTGCTCATGAATAGGTCATGGGTTGATGTCACTACTGGACATCAATTATATACAATTATACATGTACATGCATGCATATAGCACCAAGTAAACTTAAGCATCTGATGACATTCATGTTTTTCTTATTTTCTTTTCCTACTGTTTACTATACATAATATAGAAAAATAACCTGTTTTGAAGCAGAGTATCTCTCATTTTTACAAACACACATTATGGAATGTAAATCATTACTGTTCAAGTTATCGTAATCTGGTGCACTTACAATCAGAAATTTTTCTTTTAGAACATGTTTTAGTAGCAGTTTAATTATTTCCCAATTGTCTAGCTTTCTGCTTGTTTCATATGAAACATTCCAACAAGATGGCTCAAAATTGACAATTCCTTTTAAAAGAAATTGAAACAACATAACAAGGGGAAAAAACTGGTGATAATTTGATTGCATTTGAATAAGCAGGTCAAAAGATCTGGTGATTGTGTGCTACATCACGTAATAGAATGTATTCAACACCAGATATTCAACCCATATTGTGGCCTCATTGTTCAGATCAAGCCAAAAAGATGTTTCTGCTGTGAATGATTTTAATGATTCATATTATGTTTAGAAGAATTTTTCACCAATGTTAGTACCGCTCCAGTGGCCTAGTGGTTAGAGTGTCCACGTCTGATGCAGGAGGTCGTGGGTTCGATCCCTGGCCGAGTCATACCAAAGACTTACAAAAATGGTACTAACAGCTGCCTCGCATGGTGCTCAGCATTAAGAAGTTAGTATTAGGACTGGTCGGCCTGGTGTCAGGATAATGTGACTGGGTGGGACATCGTCCTACATGTCTGCGGCATGATGCCCCAGTGCTTGACATCACTATAAACTGTCACACTGCAGTCATCATAGCGATATGACTGAAAAATTGTTAAAGCTATGTTAAACAAATCCAAATCACACACACACACACCAATGTTAGTTTTAAATAATTAGCATTAAAATGCTTATTAATGCTAGACAATTTTACTTTGTTGATGCATGGCATGCTGACATTTTTAGTTAATCTTCATAATTAAAATCTTAAAATCTGACCAATGATAGATTTACATTTACAAAAACTGGGAAAAGTTCATAAGTGGTAAGAAAATTAATACCATACATGTACTAGAAATAGCATCAAAGATGAAAAATTAAAGAAGGAATATTCCTGGAAATGCAAACTCATGACCTTGTGTTCCAAATTGCACATGTAGGCATCACACACTTTATCTATTTGGCCACAGTAACCAGCTGTAAAGCAGTATACCACACACAGAAACATGCCAAATACTATTCAAAGAAATTAGTTTCATGACTTTTTTGTTTGATTTTGTTTGTCTCTATTGCCAAATGCTCCATGCATCACAAACACGAAAACTCAATATTTCAATATCTGCTTCAAATTAATTATGAGAATTGGATATATGTTATGATTAGGTTATTGACATATCATTTCCATGATTATTTACTTTCTTTTATATTTTTTCCTTACCAGAAAGAACAAATGATACGATACATGTCGAGACAGCAGAATGCCCAAAATCTGTTGGAAATTAAAATCTCTGAACATCTCAGATTTGATAATTTCCATCCTTATTCGTTTTAACACGAGCTTGAGGTCAGTTTAATTAGAAACAATTACCAACTTAGCTTGTTAATGATGGGATCATGTACCATGCACCAAATCAGATTGCTTTGTGTACTGGAAATGCACATTTCTCAAGCTGAAATTGACATCATCTTCTGATGCTAATGTTTTATGACAGTGTTAACAATATTCTTTGCTATAATTCTGTAGATATACCACTTAATCTTTGTGGGGGTTTTTTTGGGGGGGAAGGGGGGCATTTAATATTCTAAGGGGGGGATGCTTGCTTGAAAACATTTATCTTGCTTTGATTTGTATTATAGAAAGGACACCATGCCATACCTTTTCTTACCTGAAAAAAATTGATCTTGCAATGATTGAAACAACAAAATATATCCCCATAAGAAAGAACAATATAACCCCATAAATTAAATGGCCAGTTCCTAACAGTACACATGAAATCAAAACTGAACAAGATTAAAGTTGTGTACATTTATATTCAGCCTCATGACTGGGCCATTATGTGGTTCAATGTATTTAAGTGTATATTCAGAATTTGCTGTTGCTTTTATTTTTAAGACACTAGTGTATGTCCACTGGAATTTAACTGTCCACATCTTAGTGGATTACTTTTCATGTTTTAAAAGCAAGATAAATTACCTGGTACACTGTTTCTGAGAAGATCAACACGGTGTGCCTCTCGTCAAGTTAGTGCACAAATTTGTTCTGATTTCTCTGAATAAAGCATAAACATACTGCAAAAGTAGATCAAACTTTTCTAAATGTACAGAATATAAAGTACATTTTTATTACGTTTTGTTACTGATAGAACTTAAGATCATTTGATTCTTGGAAATTGTATATGATTGCAAATTATGCATGATATCTCGGTCTTCATTCATTGGCTGTCCAAATGTCGATCAGTAAAATCAAACAGCCCCTCCAAGGTTGATATGGCACTGGCATGCAGGTCAAGGAGCAGTGGGGATTTGCAGGAACAGTAAAACCTGTTATGAGAGACCGCCCCTTCTGCCAACAAAAACCAGTCTCTCAAGACAGGTGGTCTCTCATAGCAGGTTTGTACAAAAATGCCAGTTTCCAAGGTCGAGTTTCAGAACAATTTAAAGAAAAGTAATCACAATCACTGTACATATATTATATTCTTTATTGATATCCCTGCTAACATATTGTATGTATGCATCTAGAAGCAAAATTATATAGCAATAAAGATATACTTCTCTCATTAAACATGAAATCACATTTACTATTGAAGAGTACATATATTAGCACATGAAATCATTTCTGATTTACTTCTTTTCCTTTACAACAACCTAAATTGTTTTTACTGACATTTAAACCGCTTTTTTGCGAGTGGTCTGCTCCTTTTCACTTCTTTCAGTTACAATAATTATTTTCTCCAGCCTTAAAATTTGTCTCTTTTTAGATGGAGGTTCATCCATTGTTATTAAAGTTTTAGGTGTTAACATTATTAGTGCTCAGTTGTAATATCGAACGTAAAGACAGTTTTGACAGGGCTTTGGGAAAATATGAAAAATCTATCCATTTGCACTACATATCTAACTATTAATGAAATAAAAAGAAACAATTATCTCATTCAGAAACAGAACCATTTACTCAGAGAAAAAAGTCAACGGCTTCATTCAAAGAAGACAAATAAGGATTCAAACTCTATAAACAAAGTGTGTAACCCAGTCGCACCAAAGCTTGAAAGCTTTGTTTGGGATGTAATTGCATAACATTTTGGGAAAAAACAACCAACATCACAAGTCTTGAACACTACCAACTGAATCCCACAAACAATTCTCTCTTGCTGGTTTAATAGACAATGACCTTATTCACCACAGGCAATATGGATTAACTCTAAAGACAAACAATATATGTGACCACTACATGAATTTAGGCACTACAATGGCAATTCATAGCATGTACATACACTGAGCCTGGTTTACGGACTGTAGCAACTATCATTGATAGCCCCAATAATTCATTATTATTATTATTATTATTATTATTATCTTTATTATTATAATTATTTTTATTATTACTATAATTATTATTATTATTATTTGATCAGAACAATCGTTAATAATCAAGCGGTCATTGTAACAATTCATTACATATAAGTCAATGGTGTCTATGTTCTCGTGATACAGTCATTCATAGGGATGCTGCATCCTACTCACGCGGCCGGGAAGCAGGCTATGTGCGGGAATAATTAGTCAGGTTCCCTACTTTGTATGTTGTGTTGCTCTCTCCTACAAAGATAGTGGAGACTGACGCAGTGAGCATGAAAAGCAGGGAAACCAGACTAGGGAATAATCTACATGTACTTTAGTCAGGTAAGCTATTAAACAGCATAAGCATACCCACCAAATTTAAGATATTGGTAGTCAGCCTTTTTTTTTTTTAGAACGGTATGAACAGTTGTTGTTACAGGGAACAAATAAAGGTCATTGGATTATCTCCTCGTTTTTGCAATGCGGTCTTTCATAGCAGTGTTGAAATGCATATTTTGCCAAGACATTGCAGTCGCTAGTTGTGTTGCAAATATGCTTATTTTGCATGTCTAAAAGAATATACAGATGTAACAGGAAAAATCTTGTTCCAAATTTGATTTGTTTCTGACATTATTATAATTAGGTTCTGTTCACGAATAACAGGAAGTAGGATCCATCGCTAATCAAGTGCCCATGTTGTACTTGATTTTTGGGCAGAGTCTGTTCTAGAACTTAATATTTATGGGAAATTACTCCCTCCATCTGAAGAAAGGGGAATTTTCAGAACATACATATCATTAAATGATGAAACTAAGATAGGGCATGAAAATATGAATGCACACATTCTACAGATCATTTGAAATGATTATTATAGAATTTATTACAAAACCAGCCGTTATGTTCTAGAATAGACACAATGACAGTCATGTTTTAGAATCAGACACTGACTGGGTATCCACTCATTCATGGTTCAGAAATCAACATAATAGCAATCTGCAGACTAATATCTACACTTACCCAAAATGACTAATGTTTCATTCATCTGCTCTCGTCTTGCACCATTTGTACGCTTTGAATACAGCAAAGAATAGCGTCCTTGATCATTAGCACTCACATTATGGAGCCATATATCAAGGCTGTCATCACGTTTTATTTGTTTGGCATCTTTAAATGTATCATCAGGTATATTTCTAGTCCAGACGTGAATTAGATAGTTATTGTGATATAGAGTAAGACGCAGCTCCTCCTGATTGATTTTTGTATTAGTAAAGAGTTTCACATTGTTTCCCTCGCATACAGAAAGTGCATTAGCTTCTGAAAATATATGAAAAGTATTACATACAAAAATAATACATAATTACATGGATATCTAAGTCATAATCCCCAAACACTGAGTGATGTTAAGAAAAGTTTTGACGAAATCCAAGACACAAGTGTCAAACAATGTAGGACAAAAGTATAAGTTAGATTTGTAAGACATTGAAACAAATGTTCATTTTAAATCAAATTTGCATATTTTTCATAGCATTTGAACATTTTACAAGCAGAAACATTCACAGCTGTGACCTTTTATGTAAGATTTCTATCTATGAAATTTCATCCAGGCTTGTTTAACGTAAGATGCATTTTCTAATCAGAAATATATCCAAGATGTGAAGTTGTTTTTGTCACCCTTACCCTGAGAGCATAAAGAACAGTAACTGGAAGCTCCTGGACAGCAGTCACAAGGAAAACATAAATTTCTGAGCCTTAATCACAAATAAATGAAACAATTGATGTTTCACCTATTTCAGAGCTTACTGTTGGTTGCATTTATAATTAACTAGTGCTCACTATGTGATGCAAAAATTGTCAGGTGAAAATCAAAAGTCTATTCAGAACAGCTGGTGGTGATGGGACTAAACCAACTAAAAGAATGGATATGTGCCCTGCTGGTTTGGAAATTATGGGTCTTTCAGACCTCACCAATCATTAAAAGAAAACTTTCATAATGTTGAGGCCCCATGAGTAGAATGCTATGGAATTTCAACTACCCAAAACTTGACGTTCATGGAACTGACCCAGGTTTACAGTCATTAGACACAGACTAGGTATCCCCAGAGATGTATATGGAGTATTTAAGGTTAAAAATTGGCATTGTTTGGTATGGAAAATACTGAAAACTAACGATCTGTGTGATATGCAATGTTGGAAAAAATGTTTCTTTATCATGGCACATATCCATAGTGATCTTATGGCAGTCAACACCCACCCATTGCACGTCCTGGAGTATAATATTTCAGAGGAATTTATATACCGCATCACCAATCCATCCTGACAACAAACAAGACAAAAAATCCCAACCATGATGTATGGGATTTTTTGTCAAAAGTTACTGAGCATGAATAAAATCAAGTTCAAAACGATAATTTATGTTTGTGTTCATTCTGATTAACAAGCAGCACCACATATCCCAATATTAGATAATACAGCATGCTAACCCTATATATTTTGTTCGGGATAGCAGAAATTAATGTCAGATTAATGAAAAAGAATAAGAATGTATACCTTTATATGCTTAATATGTATAACTTAATATGCTTAAGTTACACATTCTTATTCTATTTCATTATTCTGACATTAATTATTGCTATTCCTCAAAAAATGTCTCAGTTTAGCTTACCTGGAAATTACATTTTAAGGGCTTTGTGACATTAGTGACTTGTTTGTTTATGATTTAAGAATGATAAAATTGATGATTGCATGTATTATTATTATTTGCATATTCATTTTACTTGTGGACTCAACAATGTCAGGTTTTTGAAGATTGGTTCATTTTAAATGTGCCTGGTTGCACAGAATAAGATCATATCAGTTCATCTTTCACATGAAAATATGTCATCATGAAAAGTTTCATTATCTACATGTAGAGCTGAAATCAAGTAATTGCATGATACAGTTACTGTGTCAAAAGATAAATGATCTAACTCTATATGTAAATTGTTTTATACATGTATTTAGGAATAAATTCAATATTTTTTATTTCATCTTTTTCTGTGGAAGAGAAGCATAAAACACTGATTCACTTTTTATTCCTTGAAGAAGTATCACCTTGTCTGGGCCATGTCACTGAACGGAGACTATACAAATGAAAGTAAGCCCCTAGAAAATCCAATATTTTTCATTTAATAGATTCATATTACAGTTATGGGAGAACCTAAACATTCTTAATGCTGACAACAATGCCTGCATAGTAACACAATCAGAGAAGTCGGCTTCACACACTACATTTGTATGAGATCTGATCCAAAATAAAAACTAATTGCTACAAACTCACACCCTGGTAGACTAAGATTTTTTTCCATAACAAATCACAACCTGAAATTCCCAAGTTAATAAATGTCCAATTTAACGAATATGGTAAAACTAATCTATGTAATGAAGAATGCCAAAACTATTTCATTACAGCAAGGGCCTGCATGTTGAGGCCATGATCAAAACATTGCTAAAAATGTGACATTTACTACAGGGTCAAACGGTTGAGCAAGTATGCTACAGAATTCATTTAGGAAACAAAAGCAAATGAAACAAAACTTCAATCAAAACTTAAAACAAGTTGTGATTGTGATCATGACCCCAAGGTCAATGGGGTACATGAGCATATTGCATAATGAATTGCCTCAGGTTCATATTGCTTCGATCCAAGTGAAAAAGAAACAAAGTGGAATTCAGGATATATTAACTGACACTAATTTTACCCAAACCTCAAGATGCAATCTTTCTATGACTGTAAACTTGACCCCAAAAGTCAAAGGTACAAACAGGTATGTTGTGGTATGAACTGTCTTAGCTTCATGCAAAGTATGTTACAAACAAATCCATCAAGGGCTTAGGAAATATACACAAATGAAAGTGCTTCAACCAATATCTTAACTCAAATTGTTATTACTGTGACCTTGACCCAAGGTAAAAAGGGGAAGGTAGTACATCAAAGAATGAATTGTCTTAGCATCATTATGATGAAGTAACTTAAATCGAATAGTTATTACTCTGACCTTGACTACATAGTAATGGGGGAAGCTAGCATGTCAAAGAATGAAGAAAATCGATCAAGGGATCTAAATAATATAAACAAATGAAACAAATATAAAGTGGGGCCCTGAGTAGTCTAAAGTAGTCTTATAGTTTTTCCTTAATATTTGTTGTTGTTGTTGTTGTGGGGTTTAATGCCATTTTTCAGCACACGATAGGCTATGCATGGCGGCCAGTATTAATGGTGGAGGAAGAACCTGGGAAAACCCTGGGAAAAACCACCGACCAACGAGAAGCTACTGGCAAGCTTTCTCACATACCCACATTGGCCGAATCCTAGACTCGATTTCACGCAGACAGAGGTGAGATGGCAGTGATCCGTAACGGAGGTAGCCTGATGGCCTCAATAACTGTTGTCAGATATAACATGCCATCAATTTCAATTCTGATGCTAATGCAGACTGGATGATGGCTTGCTGGCAACTGTTTGTACTGACACAATTAGGCCTAATGCAGAAATGCTCTCATTCTGGAGCACCTTCTAATGTAGGTAGAATGAGGAACAGTGGAATGAGAATGCCATATGATGGCTCTTTGTGATATCGTCCAGGGAGGAATGATTATTCCAAACCTAACAGACTTTGATTCTTGTTGATGAGTTCTCTTGAGATTGAATCTAACTGACCAAGAAATTGTTGCTGTTGAAAAATAACTGGTACTTTTGAGAGGGAAAAAGATGTTTCTCACTATTTTTTCTCTCTTTTAGCTAAGCCAAACAGAAACATAAGACTGACTTGACAAAGAGTTCAATCTTGATCATCCTTACCACATATATGCACCGAGACTTGGAAACTGAATCAGCTTAGAAGGAACTGAAGATAGCTGCTTCTGGGTTTGAAGGCTGCATTGGCAAATAGAAACGACATAACTGTAGTTGCCACTGAAACACTGGAAACACTCTACCATCGATACTGCTTGAATATGACTCTGTACTAGCCTATTCTAAAGAAAAGATTTAAGCTTAGATATACACAAGAAACCTTACATAGAGCCTTGGAAGAAAGTTTAATTACCAAAGAACACAAGGTTCCACCTAAATATTAATAAGCAAGAAACTGGTATCTTGACCTTATAAACCTAATAAATTTTGAGATGACGGTTTAAGACAATTGAGGAGCCGTTATAAATTTAAGACCTCATGATTGAAGCTAAGCAATCGTATAATTAGACAGATAGAGAAGAATATCTGTAACTGCACACAAAGAGAAGATCAAATCAATGCCCTGCAAACTGCATCAATTACAGAAGACTCCTGGCTTGGCATAATAACTGACTCCTATCCTGAGCAATGCAGTCTGTAACTCTTTGAAGAACCTGAGACATTATTCCAAAAGGTGGAAGGCAAAGGTGCACAGTCGATCACACTTCAGACTGGAGATGTCTATCACCCATGTAATCTGAACTGGCAATGGAGAGGTTTGTTTGTTGCTTAGCCTCACTGCAAACAAGTCTACCACTGGCTTCTCCCCACAGCTGAAAATGATTCTCTGGAACTGACTGGTGTGGTAACAACTTTGTGAGTACTACATGTCCTTGCAATGATAGGATGTCAGCAAGAACATTATATTTGCATGGAAAAGTCAGAGTGAGAGTGATCACCTCAAAACCTGTCCACCAAGGGAGTTTCCTAACTTCAATTCAGAGAGAAGTGCCTCTTTTACATATCAGGTATGCCACTGACTGGTGTATTTTTCTAGGACAACCAAAACACAACTGTGTCTTATGAGACTGATGTAAACCTGCAATACTAGAAAAACCGCATGCATTTCTAGGTTGCTGATGTTTATTAACGAGTCCTGCCTGGACCACAACATGACTTCCCCATATGTATATAGGTGACAATCCCAGCCTGACTATGAGACATGTGTATATGGAAAGACTTGAATTTCTGGGACAATTAGGCAAAAGGTCTAGATTTATCCAGCAGGTGGTGATAAAATTTGGATCCCAATGAATTCTGAGCTAAATTTGGTCCCTGTCAGGTCAAAATCTATCAGAAATGTGGACTCCAGAGTTTTCACAGATTAAGCTAATCAGATGCATAATCACCTCATAAATATGCATGGATGTAATCAAACTCAGACTTTGATTAGTTAAGCTCACATAACCAGTCTTAGCAAATTCTGATCAAACTAAAACCTAAACAAACAAGTGTGGATACACTGATAACAGATGCATGTTCATACCACAAGCTCAGAGCCTTTGAAAAGGTGAATTAAAAGCTTTGAAAATTCTGCATCATATGATGCTTCATTAACTAAATTCAATCTATAATGACACTGAAATTATTGTAGTAACTGTATACATACAGTAAATACTTACTGCTTGAGTTCCATTGATTGCCTAGCAGCATCGTAACATATAACAATGATATGAAGTGTAGAACCCAGCTCTTTTTCATCCTTTAGTAGTAATATATCACAACTGAAGAGATTACCAATACCTGTAACACAGTATAATAATAAATGCACACGGAACAATTAAAGTACAGTTTCAAATATTCTAAGTAGAGTCATGATATGGAAATTATTTGCCCACTTGTCAACAGTGTAAGGTCAACAAACAACTTTAAAGAGAACTATTTTGCTTTTGTACAAAGAGAGTTAGTATTTTATTATAAATATTACCAACCTCCACAACCAGATAACTACTATCGTTCATCCAAATAGTAGACCCTTCAATTTTCCAGACACCATATTTTCAAATTTGTAATAATTTTTAATAGTATGTAACATTTCTGCAAACATTCTACTTTTTGTTTTAAAGCCAAAATTATATAAAAGAAAGAATTGCTGTTATACATGTACTGTCCAAAAAGAATAAAAAAGAATTAAGTGTTAAATATCTTATGGACATTCATGCATTGTGGGAAAAGGGTAGTCGCACAGTAATAAGATTTGTTGTACCAATCTTTTTACCAATTCAGTTTCTCCATTTTCTGGGTATGAAAATGTATATATGTTAATATTTATGAAGCTTTATTTAGTAAGCAAGAGCCTTCAAAGGTGAGAAGTACATCCACTACAAAGATTGTAACTGAAAACTGTTTAGTGTCACCTGCCCACCCACCTAGTAGAATCAAGGGATGTAATTGATATCACATCCACTGTAGAGGATAAAGGATAGGTAAAAAAGAAAAATATGTGTGTTTCAGGTCGTCTGACCATCCCTGTTTTTCATTGCCAACCCGAGTACTTCCTCAACCCCCTCGCCACCCCACCCCACCCCGGAGTAAAAGAAATAATCCCCGATTTGATTTGTGCATCTACCTCAGCTGGTTTAGCCCAGTACTTGAAGTGCTTATTGTATTATATATACTAATCATTATAATATTTATATAATGTTTGTTTTATAAAAAAGACTACAAATAAAACCTACCTACTTACCCCAATTCTAAAAACACTGCAATAGGAATCATACATATTTTGGGAGGCCTTAGCAACAGTTTAAAGCACTGACCATTAAAATGAAAATCAGGGAAAAATCCAGAAATATATAATCATATAAATTATGTTTTTTACTAGACTTGGTGCACTACCTTTGAAATGAAATAAACTGAAATGAATTAGACTAAATACAATAGAACCTGAAAGCACAATGGCACTGTTAGGGTCAGTCATCCTAAAATTCAGCACACTAAAAGAGTCTGCTTTTTGTCATTTTTCTGTGTAAGTTTAAATGCCAAAACATTCTTATGTGGGCATTTATATTTGAGGTTAATATGTACCTTCTCATTTTCTTTTGATTTAAAATTCAAGAGGTTTTAAGATCATGTAGGAGGTTATTAAATCAAATGAATGTTATTAACTAAAATGTTTCTTCAATAAAAAAAATTGTATTCACTTAGTGCGCAGAGACGCACCTATCCCTTTTTGTCCCTCTATATGAAAGTGAAAAAACACTTAACCACTGCTTACAATGTGGCCAAGTATGCATTTGTACCTGTTCTAGAAAAGAAAACATACTCTCTACCCATCCTCTCTCTCTGAATTATTATTCATTTCCTGTGGCAAATACTGGCAGCAAGAGAGATTATTAGAAACTGTATTAGTTTTGTTTTCCATACACAAGCAAGTTGTAATTCGTCGTATGAAGATGAAAAATGTATTTCATCACTATAAATTATGGAACAGAAAATGTCAACTAATGTGTAGGCAAGGACCCATGACTTTTCAGCAAATACAACAGTTTTGCGTTTACAGGAATTTAATTATTTTATCATAATATCTGTGTCTAACATATATCACGTACTCGGCCTATCTAAACAGCACAGAGATTCAAATTATCAAATATACTTAAAGGAGACCAGAAACCAATGGAAATATAGAATAATAATAAAAGTACTATAGCAGAAAACCTTATTCTGAAGTATCATCTGCGACCGTAATGCCAATATTTAAATATTGGCCTATCTTCTAGGAGTTGAATTTCCGTGACCTCGTATGCAAAATTTCCGCGCCTATTCGGTTACTTTCGGGATGTGACGTCATAGTAGCGACTCCAGCAGCCCAAGTGGGAGTTGCTAGAGTAAAAGACAATACCGTTTTGCGTTGCTTACGGGTGTAATGGAACATTAAGGAAAGCCTGTGGACATATTTTTTTTTTCTTTTCCGAAAGATAAAGGCATCATGAAAGAATAGGTGCATTATTACAAACGAGTCGATTTCAAAGCAACACCATACAGCACTATGTGCTCGTTACATTTCTCAAAGGAATGTTACGAGAGGGATCATCAAAAAATAGCAGCTCAAAGATACGTAAATGCTAGGCCTAGACTAAAAGTTGGCGCTGTTCCAGATATACCTTTGGACATTTTAAATCCTGGGAAAAGAGTTAAACGTGTGAGTTACGAAAATAGGCAGAAGGACGAGTAAGTGACCACAAAATGCAACAATCAGTCCACATATCTTTTATCTAAAACAGCAGTGCTAAAAACAAATCTGATAGCCCGACACCCTGGGCCCCTTCTGGTTTTAGTTCCGGCCCATCCTGTATTCAAAGTGAGGTACCCGTCAGGCTTGTCAAAACAAAAATTGTTTGCCTGAGGAAACTTTGATCGCGCTGGTGAAATGAGTAAATGTATTTTCAAGATGTTGACATACATGCCTTAACACGGCACAATCTAAATCAAATCACCACTGTCCTAGGTGAAATTTAGATTTGATTTTAATCAAATGGAAGCTTTGCTAAAAATAAGATTCTAAACCTGTCGTGTTTCGAGAAAACACAATTTTCAGTAATCTTATAAAAAATAATTTTAAAAAAATGCATTGTATACATGTAGTTTGCATAAACGGTAATCTCTGTTAATTGGAACTGATATAAAACTATTCCTTGGGCAGTTTAAAAAGCAGCGATTAAAAAAAAAAGGTCAAAGTTTCACATTAACTGTCTGACAATAGAACGGGGGGGGGGAGCTATTGACCCCCCCCCCCTTGCCCCAATGTGCGACCGCCCATTTGACGTGCCTTTTCTCGCTGTGATACGCCTTATTATTCCCCCATGACAAGCTCCTTTTGCATATTCTGGTCAGTTCTGGCTAAATTGCAAAATAGCTAAAGTTTTGATTTAAGTACGCAAACAATACAGCCGGTGTGACTAATGAACATACTCCTTATCCTTGCATTGATCTTGTGATCGGACGTACTTCAAAGAAACCATGTTCGACAGTGTGTATGTGTAAGCATCAGCAATCAGCAATACCAAATAAACGATGCCTATTTTGTTGTTACTTACGATGCCATGGACTTCATTTTAACAGTTCAAATTTGCAGTCACAAGTTACCGTACATGTGGCAACTGTTTTTCTCAGTTTTATGCCCCACCTTTTTTCCTTAGGTTTCAGTCTTAATGCATGTAACACTGTTTGCTGAATAAAATATTTAATCAGAATTAGTTCTTTAGGGCCACATATACCGCATGGTATATTTTGTTTTTTTCCTTGTAATTTAATCATGGTAATTAAACTTTTCATATACGGTAGAGGAATGTCAGGTGTTAACTGGCCGAGTTTCTTTGGCGGAAATGGAGATGCGATTTTGTTTGCAGAGAAAATTTCAACGTGATCATTCATTTAAGCTAATTGGTGACAATTTTATTCTTTTAATTATTTTTTTTTACTATAGTACTGTTGTAGTTGTTTAAAAAATCTGAAATTTACTTGAATAATGTTTAATCTTCACGTTCTATTTACTGAAGAAGAAAAAAAGAAGAAAAAAACTGTTGCATGATATTAATTATTTCGTCCAGTGCCGGGTTTAGACGTGTGTGCGTGTGATTTGAATTTTTAACGTAGCTTTAACAATTTTTCAGTCATATCGCTACGATGTCAGCAGTGTGGCAGTTTAGACTGTGGATTGCATACGTTATATTTAAAAATGGTTTGGGGTTGGGTTTTTTTCTTCTGACAAATGAAAATTGACAGACATAATGTAATAATCGGGACTTCGCTGCGCAAAATTGAGAGATATTACGAGATCGGGATGTAAATGAGGAAATACCCCCCAAATCGGGAGGTTTTTCTCCCGGCTTGAGAGTTGACAGGTATGAACTGTCCGGGCTTGTGGAATTTCATTCAGGACTTTAGTTTATTTAAGTCACCAGCCCGGGCCTGTGCCTAACAAATTTCTTTTAGCACTTACCAGTACAGTACATAAACTATTATATCAGACTGCAGATTCAACTTTTGAATGTGCAACCCAAATGTGGTCTCCTGTCTGCCTCGCTCGCCAATGTTTATATTTGTATTCGAGGACTGGCTAGTATAGCGTCACGGTACCACGTGATCTGTCGTCTAATCAAAACTCGGAAAAACTCGGCAATTTACGGAATCGTGGTATCTTCCACGCAATATAATCACTACCCGCTTACGATATTTAATTTATAAACATTGCAGTCGAATTAAAATCTGTAGAGAATTACATACGTAAAAGGAAAATTTTGATTTCTAGTCTCCTTTAAGTTAAGGGCTTTTACTTCAAGATAACGATAAGTTTTTGTTTGGTCTCTCATATCACTAAAACTGACAAAAATGGGCTTGTCACATCCATTCTATTGATCTTTTTGTGAAAACAGTATTTAAAAAATCTCCATTTAATCTATACATATTATTGATAACTAACATGTGCATATATGTGCCAAAAGAAACAAAAATTCTGAGTAAAAACTGAACGTATAATTTGTCATAAGCAATTAAAAACTAGAAAAACAAATAACCTCAAACACATTGCAACAGGAATCATGAATACTGTGAACAGCTGATACACCTGCATCATGTTCAATAGTCTTCCATTTAGATCTATCTTTACCATGCAGAAACTGGTTTTCTTCTTTCAATCACATTCACTTTGACCTTTGCCCTTTTGATCCCATCATACTAAGGCTTCCACATTTCACCAAATGCAAACGAATTATGGAGAACTCGCCCTGAGAGAACTCATCCCAGGAGTCAGAAGAAGTCGCCCCATGGTGGTCGGAGACGTCGCCCCAAGGATCATATATACTAATTATGAGATATCGCCACATGGTTGTTAAGCTTTTATGTATTGTTGTTTTTCTTCAACTTAATAACTTATTAAATCTATAAAATTTGCAACTTTTCAACTTTTCCATTTGATCAACTCCGCTTCTGTAATTAACGAAGAAGAAGTGTTATATGTCTTTTGCTCTGCTCTTCAAATCATTAGATGCATTTTATTTGGAAAAATAGAGCGGGTATAAGCATGATGTGACGTGTGCAGTTTTATATATGAAAGGGTTCCAACCTAAGAACCAAAGTCATCCAGAGATGACTTTATGGCATGGACCTCTATAACCGAAATCGACTGAATTGATGCTGACCGTCAATAAGCCAAAGGGTTATAGTATCATCTCTCTAACTGAAAAATTTAATCTGATTTGCTAACCACTGACGAATGATACTTGAACTCGATAAAAAGCATCACTGACGCCTGCTCATGAAATGCGGTCGCTATTGAGTTAAACGTCACGGATAATGCGCAGAATGTCACATTTAAATCCTGGACTAAACTCAATAATATTTCACATGGTCCGAACCAGTTTGGAAGTTTGGAGAATCTGCCAGAAATCTGGGCCGAATCAGTCAGTAATTTGTACCGAATCAGCCTGGTCCGAGTTTGAGAGTAATTACCACATTAATGAATAATGTTAATATAACAGATGTATCAATTAAGAAAGTTAAGAGGAACATTTGTTTCAAAAGGTTTCTCGTAGTGTTCCCGTGTGTTGTTATAAGAAATCTAACGAGTTTATATGAACATACAGACTTTTAATTATAAGTGATTTATTTTTCTATTATCGACATTACACAAACAAGATGAATGCAAAATGGGAATGAAGGGTTTATTATACAACGAGTGGAAAACATTCTTGAACGTAAGTGTAGAAGAAAAATGCATATTCATCCGATGCAGTTACATACAAAATAAAAGGTGCATAGTAAATTGATGTTGGAAACATTGAATGAAAAAGCGTAAACATGTCTTTAATGTTTTTACTTTTTAACGATGAAGAAGAAAAAAAAAAGAAGTAAGAAAATTGAGGATTGTTCCAGTACACATGTTAATATAATTTTGCAATATACATATCAGAGTTTAGCAACGATAAAAAGTAAGGATTTCAAAACGAATACTTTTTGCTACCAATATTGAAACAGTTTTGCCATATAACTGTCAGAGATGAGCACTGGTGGAAAACAACGTCAATATTTCCCATATTATTCAGTACCAAGCGTAGGATCGTCTAAGAGAATGGAAGAAAAAAATATTCGCATACGCGCTGAACATATTCAACCAAGGAAAAGGTATTCAACGATCTATTTGACAATAAGAACCCTCGACAAAAATGACTGTAACTACTTAAAAGTACGTTTGATAAAATTAATTACGTTTATTGGAACATCAATGGATTAAAATAAGTAGCGCACGCCACTTACATAGATTTTGTCAAAATGGTTTACGAACAAAAATGTTTATATCCAAGTTAAAAGCAATGACGACTCGTGCTTTTTGTAATTTTAAACAAATGTTCCTGTTGTTTTAGTAGATGACCGATGAAAAGTAGGATCTCAGCAAATTTGACAATGATTTTGATATCACTTCTTATATTTATGAACTTACTGAAATTTACCAAATGACCAAAAAGGAATATACACTTGGTGATGATAACATTTGCACCATTACGTTGAAATGACAAACATAAAAAATAGATTTAGGATACAGGTGCAGCATATAATCTAAAACATTTATTCAACAATGGACTGACACTTAGTCATTTGCTTTTGAACATATCCAGCAAGTGAAATATTCTTCATTGTTTTTCTTTTGTTTTCCGGGTCTGACTTCGTTTCAGTTTCCCTTCCGAAACCATCTTGAGTTGCATATGTATGGAGTTTGCTTCCTTGTATAGGAGAGTCAATACCAGATAATATCTTTCATGTATTCAAATAATGCGGTAACGACCATGTGGCAACATCTTTGTTGCTAACAGTATTGTTCTAAGGTACACATTTCTATCTTGTAAATAATATATTTATTTCAAAGATAAATATTAAATAGGTTTTCTGGAAGACATGTTTTGGGGTGACTTCTCCAACCATTTGGGGCGACTTCTCCACCCACTCTGGGGTGACTTCTGCAGATACGTTGGGGCGAGTTATCCCAGGGCGAGTTCTCAATTGGGCGAGTTCTCCATGTACCATTGCAAACCGTCCACATGTTTGGTCCATGCTAGATAAATTTCTTCACTGTCATAGAGACTATCATATTGAGAAATTTACTACTCCTGCTGAATATTCAACGACACCAGACCTTCACAGTAAATGCTGACTGGCAACAAACTGAAATATTACTACCCATCAGACTTCTGAAATTACAAAAATGACTATTCCAACAGGAGATTTACTGGCCTCAGGCTAGAAAACTAATTTTTAGTCAGTAACCTTCACCTTTTGACATTAAAATCAATTAATTTTTTTCTGCACCCCAAATGTAAGTCGTGTACATACTGAAGTCACAGTGAAGACACCATATCTGTTCATTATCAATGACAACGACCTATGACCTTTTCATCCTGAAATCAATAGGGCGTGTCTGTGTGTATGATTTGGATTTTTAACGTAGCTTTAACAATTTTTCAGTCATATAGCTACGATGTCACACCTAGTCACATTATCCTGACAACTATGTATTCAAATTCAAAATTAAAACAAGTATAATTTCTAACATAACACATTAATAAATCCAGTAATTCAATACGATTCACACAGCAGCAAATTAGACAATTAATTCCGATCACAGGCTAACAATCTACCTAATTCAATCTTGTATACTACTAATTTCTCTACAGAACGTCATGTAAATAACTCAAATACGTGAGATTAACTCTGATAAAGGTAACTTCTACATACCAACATAATTCTATCAATCAATTTCTACATTCTACATATAAACTTACAACTCTCAGGTAGTAATGTTCAACAAATTCGGTCGAAGAATTCTTACATTTAAGAAGCTTTTCAAGTCTGAATTCCTGCTCTCCCTTTTATGAATGACGTGCATTCAGAGTATGCCTATTAGAATTCACTCCCTAACTTACTAGACCTCTGCGTTGGTCAAAATCCTGGCGAGTACGGAAGTGATCATAAAATTACCTGTAGAATAAGGGTCTGCTCCGGACAGGTGCCCTGACCATATTTCCCTGACTCAGCCCTGATTTGATACTGAGGTCTCTTTGAACTGTAATCTGCCTAGTTTCTCACGCGCATGTCAGATTTCTTTCTCCCGTGGTCAGGCCATGGGTTGTGTGTGAATAAAAAACTTCTTCTGGTTTTATCAGTTACTTCATCCCTTTGAAGATAGCCGCCCCTTTGTCCCCCCGCCCAGTCGATTCTTGCTCAACAAAGGTCAGTCGCCAGTGTTGTGGCAACATTCTCCACCCAAGATAAATTGTGTACACGAGTGCTGTCTTCACATCGTGACAATCTTATACAGATGAGATGTGATTGTTTTCTGTTAGAAGCATAAGACCCGTCCCTCCACATCTTAACTTTTTCATTTTGCCTTTTAAGATTTTTTACACTACTCACAGCTCAGGATGTTGTAGCATCCACCCGCTACATGAATATCTTCATTCCTCTGTGATTTTAACATTATTTTACCCCGTTTAAAAAATAGGTTAATTATTGTTCGGACAAAAAATATCAGCACAATAAATACTATGCAAAAAGCAACAAAATAAGAATTATCCAGTACTGTTTTGAACTTTTCATAAAAAATACTAGAGAATAAATAAATATTTTATTGCATGATAAGTGGGTGCGATCATGGCCATCTTGAGCGATAGCATGGGAAAATGGTCTGGCATTCTTTAACAGTATGGTAGTAAACCAACCTTTGGATAGGCATACAAAGTCAAACGTCTGAGCTAAACATCGGTACCAAATTTATTACACTAGGCAAAATGTAGCTTGAAATATCAGTGTTGATTTTTAAATAGGTCATGTGAGAAGGTAGAGAAGTGTCCTCCTTTGCATTATTTGATAGCACATGTATGACTGATAGTTAATTTCAATTAGTTAGGGTTAGTACTAAAATACAAAACATAGAATTTAATGAAAATTATTTATAAAAAACACTCTAACTGGTCTTCTACCAGTGCGTAAATGACAAAATAAGCATAAATCTGGAGTAAGAGAAAAATATTTTGCAATGGATGAAAACATTAAAACTAAACTTGTACCAAGTAACCTACAGTAATCTGGTTCATCGTAACAGTATGTTTACACTTTCCTTGGGATCTATCTACAGTGTTCATAATATCAATTATACATAGTAGCAGTAGCCAGTGACACTAGGCCTATAAGTTAAATTTGTCGTTATTTGGTACACATACTGTATTGTATTTTAATCCTTTGTTGTTGTTTCTTAAACCTATTATATAATGTTCTAAAAATCGATTATTAATTATTAAATATAAAAATGTCCAAATCGTTGCTCTGCCCCTCCCCTCTCTGGATTATCGTAGCTAGATACGGGCAAAAATCCATGAAAATACGAGCGTTGGGGATTTTTGCTTGTGTTTTACGACGATGTCTCTGGACCTATGAATGATGGTAATGTTAGTCAAGCCGTCCAAAGGAGAGAGAGAGAGAATTTTATAGTCTATAGAAATGTTAATTAAAGCAGAATAATGACTTAGATGAACTGTCAATATATTAAAATATTTTAATTGCCTCTTGTTGGTTCGTCATTTCACTTAGTTTCTATTCCACACTAATTTCCATACGCCAGTACATGAATGCCTGACAGTACAGGTTCAGTGTACAAAAAGATAACCGTGTTTACAGTGCACTACAATCTTCATAAAAACCATATTTCATGTTTAAATCATGAGTGTGTCTTATATTAATTTGATAAATGTGAATAAAAATAGAAACTGAAAAAGAAAACAATCAACTTATCAATTTGCATATGTGATTGTGAACAAGAAGAAAAATCTCAGAACTACATTTTGTAGCGGACACACTCACAGGGATGTGAGGAGTTCATTCACTCTGTCAATACACAGTTGTCAGGAGCATATCATAACTCCATTTCAAGTGCATTGTGTGTATTTATATGTGATATAAATAAAATATATGCATAGTATGTATGTTGTATCAATGATACACCACCCTTCGTATAAAGTTTTCATGAAAAATAAACTTGGGCAAGCCTCGTTTCCTTTTAATGAAAAATGTATACATCTTGTGGTATATCATTGATACAGTGTACATACTATACATACATACATACATATATATATATATATATACATACATATATATATATATATATATATATATATATATATATATATATATATATATATATATATATAGACACACACACGATGAATATACAACAGAAATAAGAAAATACGCTTAAGATTTATTGAACTGAGTAACTTAATAGCATAGTTTAGAATTGACTAGTTATATATTTTTTTTTATGGAGTCCTACCTCCCCACTCAATTGTATACTTTTGAATAATATACAGGCCTGCTCAGTGCAGTGGGGGGGGGGGGAGTAGGGTCCTGGGATCAACTCAGATATCAGAAGAAAAAACAAATCTTTGCAACAAATTTTCAAATGTTATCCTTTCAAGTGTCTAAATAATGGTAGATTACTACAGGCTTGATATACAAAACTGTATAAAGGTGTTTATATACAAAAAAAGAAAAATAGTAGTGGAGCCCATAGTGCTTGATTTATTTAGTACCAAAATTTGCAGTCTATGTCATAGTAAGACCATGTTTAATGTTCAAATTTTTCAGGTTGAGTGATTTTCTAGAAAGAGGAATGTGCCAATACCAAGGGCCATAACTGTAACTAAAAAGTTACTAATGTAAATTGCAGAGATAATGGTGTCTTTACAAGACGACCCACCACTTCCAAATTCATCAGGTTCTGAAATTCTACCTAACAAGACACCAGATCATCTATATCTACAGGTAAATGGCAGCTTATTTAATATGTCGGAACCATTATTCAGATATTTCATTTTAAGGGTAAAAATAAAAACAAGAGTAAACAAGTTTAAAAATCTCACACATTCAAAATTCAAGTGTGACATGTAACATATTTATTTATGTCTTCTGATTTGTTTTGTTGATACCAGAAGAGACCATCATATATAGAGCAACCCCTGTTTGTGATGCTGGGACACAAAACTACCTAATACGGCAGGGATGTGGTTGCCAATAAAATAGAAAAGAGAATCGGAAACAATAATCCCAAAACAGTGGAAACTTCCTTAAAAAAAGACAAAACTTGCATCACCAACAGATTTTATTTTGATATTCTATCTAAAAGTAAAATGATTCATGACTATTTCAGGATAGTATGTTATTTACTAAATGATAAACATTTCTAAATTGTCATTAGTTTTAAAACTTCATGTGTGTACAAGTGTATTATAACTAAAAGAATATACAACTTTATTATCTTGAAATGATACATGTAGATTAATTCTTCAAAATGTTCTAAAAACTATGTATTCAATATAGATTAAATCAAAACAGAGAATCAAGTCAATTACTTCATTATATTGATATCTTTTTTTCTGTCATATATATATATATATATATATATAGCATATGGCCACATTTGGCTTGAAGTTTTGATATACTATGGATATAAATTTTCCAATGTTGAAGGCTGAAAGATAAAAGCAGCAATAAAAATGCTGTTCCATAACATTGTTTTGTATTTCCTTACACTTGCTATATTATCAAGAACCTTATTTTCTTATGAATGTTCATAAAGATGAACAACTGACAGCAAACTATAATACACTGACCCACTGTAAATAAAACAATTCATTGTAAAATTGTTCATTCAGTATTTGTATAATTATGTTTTTGTTGTCCCACTTTCAAGTTAAATTTAAAATGTGGAGCACAATATAAACACAAGACAATGGTTTGAATCCTAACTCGGAATATCAATTGGCATAAGTCGTCTGGGGATTCTCATTTCAACATATTCTGGCATCAGGGTATTATGATGAAAGTTTATCAATTTTGAACATAAATCTTTCCAAAATTCAATATGGGGCAATACTCTTTCTACAATCATTCCTTTTGAGGACCAAATGACAAAGTCACAAAAGTCTACTTCACAAAGTGCAATCTGCACCTGTACCTGGCAGTGGTAGTAATATTAATGTGATTTCATTAAAAATGGCCAACCATTCATAATATTATATCAAAGATTGTTTATTTTATTTGCATTAAGTTCATCTACACATAATGGATCTTTTCCTGCTTAAACAAATGGACATTTTATCTAAACTACACCTATTAGTTTGTTGTTTTGAGTGTAGACAAAGCCATCAGGATTACATGCAAGTTCTGGATACAGAGAATTGATCCAAAATCCACATTTCTGTATCATAACATCCTTTCTGACAATTTCTGCCATGTACTCTTTAAAAGGTTTCTCTTCATTTTGTCTTCCATATTTTAAACTTTTTAATTCTGGTCACTTTTTTCCCCATCGAATTCTGTTAAAAAGATATTTTTCCTTTTTACTGTGGACAACTGCTACATCTTTTGCTACAGAAGCAGTTATTCCACAGAATTTGATACTGTACCACATTTCTGACTCTGTCTGATCTTGTGTATTTGGTACTTCAAAGGGGACTGTGTTTTTTTCAAACTGCATTAACCATAAGGCAGACTTAGTTCTATCCTTTAATACCTCCATGTGAACTTTCTAATCAGGGTAGTCTATCTCTATAATGGATCATAGTTTCTAAATCTATCTGCCTTTAATTTCTTGCTGTATGATGTTGAATGGCATGGTTGCAGCTGTATTTCAGACTTCTTCCCAACATTCCATGTACAAAGTTTGTTGGTAGATGTGCATGGCTTATATCCAAACTGAAGACTATAATCTTCCAAGGCAAAAAGTAAAGAAGCAATATGATTGTATCTGCCCACAGTTGCAAAATGCATCATTTACTTTTCCTGAGTGTTGCTAGAGTCATTGATACATGATACACATTGTGCTGCGATATGATGTAATTACAGATTTTAAGAAATAATGGTCATCTTTATAATAATCTTGCAAGTTTTTCACATGGCCACTTATACAATATTGTCGACCTTTCAACATAGGTTTTGATGTGTTTAAGTCAGTCAAGTTGTCCTCACTTTCACTATCAGAGGCAGAGTTAAATGTGTACACCTTTGCAGTTGATATAACGTGTTCATAAATTCTCCTGTAACAAAATCCTTTTGGAATATTAACAGATGGGAAACTATTCCAACCGCTTGTAGGAAGAAAAGGTACAGTTTCTGTAGACTTACTGGTCCTGACAGAAGATAACACTTCACTCACTTTTTGTTCACATCATTTTCCTCCATCAACATAAACAACTATGTGTTGTCTGATTCTATTCACTCCATACCCCTAAAATAAAAATACAATTGTTTTCAAGTATTAATGCACAATACAAAATTTAATCAAGAACAATAACAAATGTGTGCAGTAACAAAAATGTTAGCAAATGAGTTGTTACCTGCATTTAGAATTTTACAAGATCTTAAAATGTTAGGCATTTATTTATTTTTACTAAACAAATAATTCAACTGTTAAAACAACAAAACTATTTGTGAACATTTCAAAACACTATGTGACCCCAGGCATATCAGAACCTGTTAATAGGTATTGTAATGCCATATATGTGTGCAATAGGATCGATAATTGTTTACATCTTTGTAATTACTTATGTCCTTGTTTATTGTTTACTTACATGTACATATTTTTTATGTTTGTATATTTATGAACAATACTGTACATTGTGATAAAATATTTTATGAAAGTCACAAATATCAAATTGAGTAACCCCATAACATTTGTACAGTAATGAATCAATGACACTGCGACAAACTATTCCTTGCATGCTTCCCCCACCCCCATGACAAAATGGTAAAAGACAAAATATGCAACGTATAGAAGTCGACATGGACTTAAAGAGTTTTAGTTCGCAGTTCGTGCAGTGAAAATGGTTGTATAAAGATGGCAGTTTGTTATCTGCCTGAAAAGAATGTTACAATAACAAACTCGTAAGAACGTTACAGTAATCATTTCGGTATCGTAATGAAGAATCGACTTACATTTTGACTAATTCCGGCTTCTGTTTTCCAACAACTGCCAATCCACGACATTCAAGCCAGCGCTTCAACTCACAAACTGAATGTTCTGATACTTTGGAACAACGAAATTTAGCTCTTGGGACGTCATTTTTCTCTAGCTTTATCGAACACATTTCCTGTACTGTTGTCTTTGTTTGTCCTACAAATTCACTTTTGTGTATCACGTGATACGCATAAGCACACTTACATGACGCGTCGTCTATCTCAGCTATACCGATGGTGACGTAGACGTTGTCCCGAAGATGAGCTTGGTATTTCATTCTTTGGTAGCCAGAATGGACCAAAATCGACAAAATATTGCTTATGATGATACTTATCGTACACAAATAGGAATACAG
This sequence comes from Sinohyriopsis cumingii, assembly GCA_028554795.2. Lineage (NCBI taxonomy): Eukaryota > Metazoa > Mollusca > Bivalvia > Unionida > Unionidae > Sinohyriopsis > Sinohyriopsis cumingii. Next base: position 47,358,552 of record CM068840.1, on the reverse strand, counting down.
TAAGTTTAACTTCTTTGAAAACAGTAATATTTCAATAATAACAATAATAATGTTACAAGCCAAGGGTCCTTACTTGACCAAGCGGTTGTCAAACCCTGGCGCGATTCTCGCTAGAAGTCATAAGTTTACCCCAACTTTCCAAAGACTTCCATTCAACTTCAGTTGTGAATTAGAAAGCCCGACGTATCCATTATATACCTAAATTTTACTCTAGTTAATGCAAGACCACAGATAAAACAAGCTGCCAAATATCTATCAACCGCACATCTGCATGGTTTATCTTCATCGTGTTTCTGTACCGCCAACTTTTCACGCCTTAAAAATTAGGTTAACTCTGCCACCTTAGGCCAGTCAATGTATGCTTACCAGGCACATTTCGCCAATATAACTGCACCACATTTGCCCCCATGACGACATAAACAGTATCTGCCAAGTCCCTTCTTATTTATTCCTTTGTCTAATTTACCAGTTTCCTACCGTAAATACTGCCACTGGAGTCACACCACCAATGTACACTATTAGATTTTAATATGGACTACCTTACGACAGGGACATACATTCGGTTTTGGTCGGAATTCACTACTAGTGAACCATGGCATCATGGAAACTCACTAACACTTCACTCCGTGACGTTTGCTCGTAGTAATTGGCTAATTATTACGGGCTAAGGATATTTCCATTTCGCCGAATTCCAACAATCACACAAGTAATCACACAAATATAAGAATTCCTTAAAACGGGGCGCTATAACCAAATACGCATACTCCAAAATTTATTACAAACATATTTATAATAATTATTATATATTTATATTTCTTTGCCCTCACTGGATTTAAAATTGATATGAAGTTATATATTTCTGTTTAATTTGTAATGTTGTTAATCATGTATTTCAACTTTAATTACATTTGTGTTCGCTTTAATCATTGGATCCTTTGTTTGTTTTTTTTTTTTTTTTTTTTTTATTTTTTATTTTACTTGGAAATATCCTGCCAGTGCAAACATGGACATTCCTTGTCATCGGTAAGTTGCGATTCATGTTTGTTATAATACGTGCGTGCTACCATACCTAAGATAGGCAAATACCGCGATAATATAAGAGTTGTTCCCCCATGGTACGTTAATCTGGGTCAGCCACAATATGCTGTTTTATTTACATTTACGCGCTTCGATTGACAAATATTTTTTATAGGAAGAGAAAGCGGGAAAGTCAAAGAAACTACAAAATATAAGTATGCAGCAGTAGCAAAACGGTTTTAATGTGTACAATGCTGTCGGGAATTTATGCGCACCTAAATTTTCCTTGTCCAATATTGAAGCAAAACGCATACCGAATTCGACCGATTGACGAAAATAAAATACAGCAGTGCTTACCATTTGAAAAGAGGCAATTGTCACCAGAATATTCTGTTCAAAATAATATTAATTTTGGACACAATTCATGACTCGCGATATGTCGGCCTATTCTGCGCATAGCTTTGAAAAGATGTAGTGTTTATCCACCGGGCTATGAAGTACATTACTTTGGACTGTTGCTGTTAGTTCAATCGATTAATTAGGTCAGGTTTATAGCTAACTTTACAAAATTCAACGTAAAAATGCCAATAAATGGCAAGATATATTAAGCAAATTAAACCGATCTTGTCAAAATTTTAGTAAAGTTAAACAATTTTTAAAAAAAATAAGCTATTACGTGGAAGAGAAACAACAATGAATATGATGCAACATGTTTAAGACGTCTTGTTTATGGGGAAAAATTACTACAGAATTTAGAAACCAACAATACGCCGGGAATTTCTTGAGAATTTATGTTATAGCGGCAAGTTGACACGTTGGTTAGCTGACGATTTTATACGTGTGGGACAACTTCTTGCAAAACTGGAAACTTGGATTAAAATGCAGTTTTTAAAAAAATTATACATTTCCATCTTTTATATAATGTATTTATTTGCATGATTCTAAAAGATACATAGTAAATCGGATTTTTTGGGTTACCGGTTTAAGAACGTCATGGAGTGGGTCTTCGTCTTGGCATTTAGAAATCACATTTTCGTGTGCATTTCGTATCGAAATGTGGGATATTTTTGTACACTTTATGAATATCACTTTCCCTGATTAATGTACGACCGTACTTTCTTGATACAAAATGGATTTTTGAACCAAAATAACAAGTGATCCATTGTTTACAGAAATGACGTATCGTTGCGCAGAATTAGCCGACGCGCAGAATTAGCCGACATGGTAATACCGAACACAATACTAAGTCAAGCGACAATAAAACGTACCAGGCTATAATGATGTGCTTAATGTGAATTTTCATATTTTTCTTTTCAAATTTGTAAAGCACTGTTGATTTGTCTTTTTTCTAATCTGACATGTTTTGAAGTTTAAAAAGATCCATTGCTTCAGACACTTTTCAGACATATTCATCAGTCACATTGATAACTTAACGTCTAGCGCCATTTTTTATATTTAAAAGGTATAGACTGGTTAGTCTGTTTCCCTACTTCGTAAGACTACTGCCATGCACTATAGTAGAGTACAACGCAAGGAGCATACACAACAGGGAACCGTCCTCCATATTTGTCCGCTTCCTAAAAGTATTGGATGAAAGGGACAATTTGTATGCACAAATTTAATGTTGCGTACACCTGCCTAATATAAAAATTCATAAAAATAAAATAAAATAACCCCCACGAGTGAGGTCAATACTGACCATTTTTTGGGTAGGTATAATAAAGCAAAACATAATACCATTCACTTGACCTGACAAACCAGTGAAGTTCATAGAATATAAAGTCGATACACCCCAAACTCAAATTTATAGATGCATTTTTCATCTCCGAAGGCCACAGTGCAAACAAAAATCCTTTCACTGGGTGATATTTTTGAAAAACGCTGTCTACTTAATAGCTTGATGCAATTCAAAATAGTTGTCATACATGTATTTTTTTTTTTTTTTTTTTATAGACATTCTACTTGCCTTGAATCAACGCGTCTACTGCTATAAGTGGCTAACTCTGCTTCATAGTCGACTATTGGTATTTCACTGGGTACATACTATGCGGTGACTATATAATGTAAACACGCCTCACATCAATTTTAAGAACAACACAAGCCGAAAAGACCACATTCACAAATATATCCATATTTTTCATTATAACACCAATTTCATTATTACATTATTTGTAAATTTGCCAGGGGCAAATTTACAAAACTGTCCCCTGCCACCATTGTCAAATTTCAGATGAACCCGTCTGTTTTCTAGGACATGTGACATTGCTGCGATAAACAGAAATAAGAAAAGTACATGAAAGTCCACGTGCATATGCTAAATGCAGAAGATGACGCTGGAGGGGGGAGGGGGTAAAATATCTTACCTCTAATGTGTAGGGACGAAAAAAAAAAGAAATACGAAAATAAGGAAAGACAAGAAACGTATACTCAAACATACATGTGTGTGTGTGTGTGTGTGTGTGTGTGTGTGTGTGTGTGCTAAGTCCGTTACACTATCAAAACAAATTAAAGGAGAGGGAAAATATAAAGTACCCAAAACAAAATATACCCTCCCCTATTCCGCACTGAGCAAATATCAGTTTTAAAAAAAGGAACTTAATGAACGCACTCGTTTACTGTCTTATCTCACGATATATTTATATATTTATGAAGTATATGGACAGTCAAAAAATTTCTACGAGTAAATCAAAGTGTGTAAAACTGTATCAATGTTTGAAGCAGCCAGTGAAACATAAATAACAACATCTACCACATAAAATTAAATATCAAGTGTTTAAATAAGACTTACCATTTTGCGAATGGTTGCTTGGTCTTTCTAGCACAAGTCATTTCCTAAAAATGCGCTCATAGTGGCAATGCATATGCAACCAACACCGACGAGTCAGGTATTTCGTAGGTGTTAACTGTTTTGCCAAAAACTGAATGACCTAAATACGGCCCTGAGCAATGGTGTCGCTAGGGTTGGTGTCACCCAGTGTGGTAACTCATGGTGTCACCCCCATGGACCTCCTTCTGTAACAGACCATACATAATCCTTACTAATGTCATTTTGGTGTCACCCTCTCTGATGGTGTCAACCGGTGCGGTCCGCCTCCCCCCTCCCCCCGCAGTAACGCTACTGGCCCTGAGAATAAATTGTGCATTTTTGACGTGAACGCAAGTACATTTATTATGAATAAGAACAGCGTTGAGGCAAATGACAAAATCTCCAGAAATAAAAGTTTACATATTTTGTTCACACTAGCTGTATGAGGTCTAATTTAAGTTAAGAAAACATTCCGTAGAATAACCTCCCCAAGATCGTTTTATTTACATGATGCGAGATACATTTTCGTGTTTTCAGAAGTTGCATTAGCTTGCTCATGATCCGGAAATACTTTTATTTAGAGATGGAGTTAGGAGAAAGAAGCAACACTAGCCGTTTACTATCTAATTTGCACACATCAGTGCACTGTACTCTGGGGTGGTTTGTTATTTTGTTTTTGTTTTGTTTTGTTTTGTTTTGATGCCTGGTCCGTCGATTGCACAGCCCTGAGGCTTTGCAGCTAAATCAGTAAGAACAGTTGGTTCCACCGTAGGAGCATAACATACACTCGATGTTGAATTAATATAAACCCAGAGTGTAATAAGCTCGCCTCTAAAGCATCCATTAACCAAGTTAAACATTATTATGCAGAAAATAAATTCAGACTAAAGTGATTTTGACCCTTTTTCCAACTACGCATATTTTTTGACATTCTTTCTATGTTTCTAACTACACAATTTTGGCAGTCTTTCAGCTTTACATTGGAATTTGTAATAATTTTTAAGATTTACTATTTAACATGGAACTTTTATTGGCATTACATACAGTGTATAATACTGCCATATTTTAAACCACCTATCAACCTACCTACCGAGGATATACAACTAATGTACTAGTTTAGCCCCTCTCATCCCCCTTCTCTGAAGTGCACTCCAAACTGTTGTCTAGGACGACGAAGAAAGAATGGATGCCGTTCACTTGCGTTTATATATCTGAACGCCGACGCTGACACCAGGGACCGGCGGAGGGGTAGTGGTGTCAGAGGCGTAGCTATGATATTTTGCGCCCGGGGACGAACTATAAAATTGGCTCCCCAGCCCCCTCCCCGTTTAATCACATTTTTGAATATTACCCTTGTTTACTTATTATAATGTAACGTTGTAAGCCTCATTTTGGCGCCCCTGTACCTTGGCGCCCGGGGAAATATGTACCCCCCTGCCCCCCCCCCGCCCCACCCCCACCCCAGCTACGCCTCAGGGTGGTGTAGTGGGGTGGATGAGAGGGTATGTATGTGTGAAGTTCTAAGCCTGTTCAGTCATTACTGAAACATATGAAAATAGGAAGGAAATATACACCATAACCCCCTTCTTGAAAGAACCGAGGAATTTTTTAATTTTTTAAATCTTCTTACTACATATTTATATATAGATGTTGGATGCATATTGATAGTCTATGAGTAAAATCAAAGTGTCTATGACTGCATTTATATTTAAAATACTGAGTGAAATATAAATAATAATATTCACAGCATACAAAATAAATATACGTATTTCAAACAGTCTTTCCATTCTGAGAAGGGTTGCTCTTTTCTAGTGCAAAACATTTACTGAAAAAAGCATTGATTGCCTGGACATATGAATACCAGCACTGACAGCTCACACATTTTCCAGAAAATCCAGCCAGGCTGTTTAGCAAGAATTACAATCTGAGTAAACTTAGATATTCAGTCATAGCTATTGATCTGACAGACAGCGATATAAGTTCATGTTTAGGTTACCTTTGGAATTTGCATTCTACTTATATTTAGTATCTTATCATATAAAGCATTGCACATTCGTGTTAAGGTCTCACTGGATAGTTTGGTATTTCGACACCTCCTTAATTTTTAAGGTAGAAGGCATGAACCTAATTATCACAATCCTAACATTTATAAATTCACTCAGAAGCTAAATCTGTAATGTGGTTTAGATTTACTTTGAGTTAGGCTTGGAAACGGGTTGGCTTGTTGGTGACTGCCTGTCACAGATAGACTAGCATTGGAGATCAAACGCCTAACTTGGGCTGCGAATGAGCAGCCGACTCGGCTTACGTATTTACGTGTGTGTGCAACAGAGGTAAATATCTAAAATCTAGATGGTTGAGGGGCGATGAAAAATATGCTAATTTGTTATAGTACTAGTGAACTTTATTCATGCGTAAGGCACACACTGACTCTTTTAGCTGCCTTGTCACAGGAAAATATTCAAAATAGATCTTTACTGTCAAAAATGAATGTAAAATGTAGGGGTTGGTGGCAGTGTTGGTTCAGTATAAATGCCACCAGTTGCATCAGGAATTAACCTGATTGCCGCAGTCAAAAGCTCACATGTATCCAGGACCGGTGTAGTGTTAAATTTTGACCCTCGTTGAATTCTGACCCGCCGGGTCATTTTTCAACGACCGTGATCACAATTTCACGTTAAAATCTGACCCTTTTTTAAATGTCCTGTTAAATAACGACCCAGATGTAGTATTACATTTTGACCCTCGTTGAATTCTGACCCGGTCGGTAATTTTTCAACGTGATCAAAATTCCACGTTAAAAACTGATCCTTTTTTAATGTCCTGTTAAATAACGACCCGTTCAGGTGAAATTATGACCTTAGGGTAAAATGTTTTGTTATCAAAACTCAACGTCGATTTTTGAACCACTTCTAAAATGAAATAACTTATTACTCACTGAGCTGTGTCTTTCTTAAATTTTTTTTTCTTTTATCTTTTAAGGAAACAATTGTGTGCAACAGAATGTTGTTAATCTGTCACTATTGTAATTCTCTCCGTTATACTTTTTTTTTTTATAAATGTCCCAAAATGCGGAACATTTTCAAAATAGCTGAACTTTGCTTTGGACAAATTGGACAAACTGATAAATGAATGACTATGTTTCACTTCGATAAAGTCGTAAGGTTCAACAGGGCAGGTAAACAACTCAACAGTATAAGCAGCAGAGAGGGCGAACAGACCAAATGATTCCGACAAACAAATAAAACAAACAAAAAAAAGAATAAAATCTGTAGAAAGGTCCAGATTTTCACAAATAAACGTTTCCTTGAGATGATTTTATTTTTTGTTGAAACCAACCCCATCAATAAAACCCTATCGAAAAGGTAGCTGAAAAAATAAAGTACTCTAGTGTTTATTTATTTATTTTTTTGTTTAATTACTGGACGACCAACATTGGTAGGTGCCCTCTCTGCTGCTATTAATTAAAAGATTTTATCAAGACCCACACGATATCTTGTTCTTGGATCATGTAAATTTATTGTTATAAATCCATGCGGAGTAGCTTGCGCTCGTGAGAAGAAATTTCTGAATTTAATTATATCCATGTCACCACCACACCAAGTTTGATGAATATTTCGCAGCGTGTGTGTGTCTACACCATTAAACACAACTAAAATGTTGCAGTTGTCTCTAATCACCTTCGGAATTTGTGTATATCGTTGAGTAACATAGATCACATCTGTATTTTTATGTCTACCTCGGGAAAATATTCTGGCTGGATTTGATTGTTTATCTAGCATCACATCGTCGTATACAGCTAAATTATTGATAAATCCGTCTAAAATATCTACGGACGGTGCTTCATCAATATCGGTTATAAACTCTATAACATCATTATCTTCGTCCAGTAATCGCGCGTTTTCACTGAAATCTTTAAGTACATCATAACATCGTTGATCATCAGCGGATGGTGCTACTAAATACAATTTATCCCATTTCAACCATCTCATTATCAAATTAAGTAATAATTGCGTCTTACCCGATCCAGATGGTCCTATGATAATCATTCTGATGTAGTTCGGTAGCGCAGGATGATGTTTAACTGGCTCTCGTCGCCGAGTTGCTGAGAAATCAATTATATCCAATAATATTATAACATGAATTTATATTGTTTACGCTGTAGAGTTAAAACTTCAACTGTTGATTTAGCTACAGTTATAACAAAACATAAAAAAATAGCGTATGGTGGAAAATGTTCTGTGTGCGGTAGGAAGAAATTTTCGTTTTTACCTAATAAGCGCGGTGGTGATATTGCTAATTTGATGTCAAAGTTTCCAGGTGCTCCATGGGCTAAATACAGCGGAGAAAAACATCTACCAGGATATAATTATTGCGGTCCTGGTACCAGACTTGATATCAGGCTCGATAATCAAGATCAACCAAAACCAGGCAAGGAACCAATAAACGCTATTGATCGAGCTTGTCACGCTCATGATGTTGCGTATAAAAGTAAAAATCTACAAGATAGACATATTGCGGATGTGAAATTAATTCACGCGCTAGATTCCATAAAAAATAAAAATATCAACGAAAAATTAGCTAATTGGTTAGTAAGATCCGCGATGAAAAGTAAATTAGCGCTTGGGGCTGGTAATATATAAATGGAATCGATTTATTATTCACCGAGAGGATACTGGAGAGGCAAAGCAGCAATTGGTAAACTTGCTGATGCAGCAGCGGTTAAACATTCTACTGCTAAACGTGGTTATCTAAACAAGCAATATGGCAAATTTATCTACCACGTCCTAAACAAATTCAGTACGCGTATTTCGATGTCAGTGTTCCTAATGAAGTTCATCAAGCTGATATTCTGTTTTTACCGCATGATACTGTGCGTGGAAAAACGTACAAGTACGCGCTAACCGTAGTTGATGTTGCAAGTAGATATAAAGAAGCAGAGCCGCTATCAGCGAAAACATCATCTGAAGTAGCCGATGCGTTTGAACGAATTTATCAACGAGGACTCGGACCACAAGGTGGTCTGCGATGGCCACAGCTACTACAGGTTGATCCTGGTAAGGAATTTCTTGGTCCAGTATCATCGCTGATGAAACAACATAATACCAAAATACGACGAGGTCATACTGCAATTCACCGTGATCAAGCAATTGTTGAGCGATTTAATCGAACACTTGCTGAACGGTTATTTGGATATCAATACGCGAGGGAATTTATTCAGGATAAAAGATCTCGCGAATGGGTTGCAAGATTACCAGGCGTGATAGCTGCATTAAATAATGAGATCACACGAACAACCAACATGAAACCCATTAGCGCGGTCACAAAAATAAATATACCAACACAACGAAAAGATGTTGGAAAACAAAAAATATTAGGTGATGTCACAGTCAGATATTTATATGAGCCTGGTGAACTTGAAGGTGGTAAAGCGAGAGCAACTGATCCTATTTGGAGTGTTACCACACACAAAATATCTACCGTGACAAGATCCACTGGAAGAAACGTAGGCGTTTCCAGACCTGCAATCTACAGATTAGATTCGGCCGCTCCTCAACGTGGATTTACACGTGAACAACTACAAATAATTCCCTCGGATACACAACTACCACCAAAATCACTCCGGTGATTTCGATCACTTAACTAGCACTAGTGCCAGCGCTAAGGGTGCCTGCACTCAAGGCGCTAGCGCCTCTACGTCGATTACACTCAAGACAGGTTAACATGGTATTTTCTCGTGTATGACCGCGACTATTATCTTTTCTGTCTACGGTAAATTGTCTTGAATCATTACTCGAATACCTCCACAGCATTATGCAATTGCAACTGGCGCAATGATTATTCTGCTGCTGTTTTAACTCAATAATAAATTCAGCATCAAGATCAAAGTCACGTTTATTTTTTTTGTCAGATTGTTTGTATCCGATTAATTTTTTTCTTATTATATCATCATCGATGATGTTAAATTTATCGACGATTTCAGGAATTATAATTCTACGTAATTGAGATATCTTTCTCACCCTTGATACCGCTAAATAGACTAAATTTGACCACTCGATGTGATCGTCCACAATCCAGACTCGTGTGTCAGAAATAGTTAATCCCTGAGATGAGTGGATCGTCATAGCGTATCCCAACACCCATGGAGATTTGTCAGCGTGTAGTGCATCTTCGACTACACTGATATCAACGGCGACAATATCATTTAATACGAGATTCTGTTTTTCAGCCTGCCCTGGAATATCAACATTAATATTTTGTTTTCGTGTATCTGATGGTCTATAACACAACGGTACGGGTAATTCTGAATATTTTTCTTTATGTAGTTGAAATAACTGCTGTTGTAAATCGTCTCTGATTATTTTTCTGCTTGCTACTATCAAATCGTTGGGTCTCCATAAATTCAAAAAATCACCCACTGAGGTCTCTGAGATTACTCCGCGTATTATTTCACACTGAATTTTGTTTGATTGTAATCTGATTAATTTTTTAAACTCCTTCAAATTTGCATCGAGAGCTCTATGATCATCATCTATTTCTTCGTAATAATCAACGAAATTTTTTAACCAATCATGTGGAGATGGTCCAACAAAAGGCGGCGGTTGACCATGATCGCCACACATTATTATAGCGGTATTTTTCGTCAACAACCAATCAAGAAACATTTTTAATGTATCCAATGACACCGTACATATCTCGTCCCAAATAATTATTTTAGGTATATATTTTTCTCCCATTCGTTCAGGAGTCCATGTATCCCCGCGTCACCGAAAGAAACTATGATACGTGCACGATTGTACTTGCCGTTGTTTCATCTCGCGTGCAAGTCTATGTGTGGGTGTCAGCACGATCATATCCGAATTTCTAAAAACATTAATTGCTCGAGTCGTTTTGCCGCATCCACCAGGTCCATTGAGATATACTGTCTTATATCTGGTTATTGGATCACTCACCGGCGGCGCTTTCGACATTTCTGATATTTTATTACCCTCACGATAAAAATCTCTCATTGGAACATCTGCTGATTCTGTGTAATTGTGTAATATTTCCTTTTTTATTCTCCACGAACCCCATCGTTCATCATTACTAGTAAATTTCATAACAGATTCTAAATATTTACTCGAAATATAAGACGAATCTGTTGAAACTCTGACTGCGGTCTTGGGAAATCTATTAATCATCGATAATAAATTTATAGAAACATAAGCCAACATGGAGGATCTTAGATGAGTATATTGTGGGGAGACGTCATTTATGTAATTAACGATCGTACCCAATTTTGTTCCGTCGGATAAATAAACACTTTCTCGATTTACAAATATATTTCTCGCTGTTGTATCAGCGATTATAAAATCGTACTCGGCATCATCTAAAATTAATCGTGCGTGATGTCTTTTATGATCATATGCACCACCTTGAGTAAATTTACCTATAATTTTTCTACCGAGATCTTTTGCGGTTTTGAGTTTAATCTCGAGAATTTTAGGAGCTTCTTTGATAATATCATCTTCGGAAACATCAGGACATTTTTCCTTAAACTCGCTAATAACTTCATCGAGATTGATATAATCTGGCATGGGCAACCAAACTTCGGTCTGTGCATGATATGATATAATCGCCTCACTGACCACCAACGATGTCAGTATCGCACAATCTAGCATATATCGTAACAAAACTATAGGCACCCAGTGTTTTTCACAAAAATGTCTGCCAAACCAAACATAACAAATCTTGTGAAGATTTTCGTTAAACTCGAATGATTCAACACAAGCAAATCCAGTCAGATCAAAATCAGGTAATGGTCCATTAATTGCCACTCGAGTCATCTCGTTTGTAGGGTGACCAAATCTTTTAAAGTATACGGAACAATCTCCGTATCCTAGGAAACTTCCTGGATAACATGCAACCATATCAACCGAAATAACATCATTGTAATTATACTTGGTATTCCATAATCCGCCATGTCCGTATTCAACGCAACTTGCGCGTACGTCCTCGAGTAAATCAAATCGTGTTGGTTTCCATGAATTTCGTTCTCTGGCGAAATGAGCCACAACAGATGGAACGGTAAAACAATTAGTAATTTGTCAGTATTTTCCGTGGAGTGCTTGCACTCTAAAAACTTCTCCGCGAGATTTTTCATCTCGTCATGGAGATATTCTGTTCGATATATTTCACCATTTGGTCTAACAAACTGATCAAATTCACCTTCCTCATTACTTTTAAATAACCATACTGATACAGGATCATTTTTACTTATTTCGTTGATAAAATCAAACATACTGTCTGCCCCCATATCTGAGGGGTAAAATCTAACAGTTCGATCACGTGGAGATATTGTTACTGTGCTGGTCCATGCGTGCGCGTTGTGATCAATAATATTTATTGAAGCTCCTTTCGATTTATATTTGGATTCGTACAGTACCTCTCCCCGTTATTGTTGATACTGCTATTGGAAATTTTAATATTTTTCCTAACTCAGCAACATCTTTTATTGTAGCACCTGTATCCTTAACTGAATCAGCCCATGAGTTTATTTTTTTACGTTTTAAATCAGTTAATCCGTTTCCACGCATCGCGTTTGTAAAGTGTTCTATTACTCGTTCGGCTACACAATTTAACCTTGAAAATTTCATGGGTGCCAGTTTAACAACGTTGGGTTTTTTATTTATCTCATAAATTCCATAAATAACCGCTGTTACAGGATACGCTCGCTCATAATACGGTTTGTCAATACCCGTCAACAGACCCGGCCTGGAATTGTTACTTAATACGGCAATTTTATTATTGCCAAGGACAGGATCATATTTGTCACGGATAATCCAACTACCTGTTTCTGTTAATACAATAAATTTTACTCTGAAGAAATATTTTTGATTGCCCTCATACTCAGCGATGTAGTTAATGATAGTTGCCGCTCGCTTGTCATTCATTGTGGCGTCCTTGACAGTATTGCGAATAATCTTGAACGTTGACCATGTGTGAGATGCACCATCTGTGTAAAATTCCTTCTTGGCGTCGTGAATTTTCGAGATCAAACTTTTATTTTTCGGATCAACCAGATCTCGTACTGGTAAGTCAGAAGATAATCTGTCGAGGTTGAATTTATACTTAACAGGCCTAGCTTGGGATAATTTCTCAAACTCGTTCAAATAATTAAAACAAATATTTAAATAAAAAATATTATATATGCAATGTCTCAATGCAGATGGTTGATGATAGGTTCAGTAAATCGATGCAATAAATCCTGTAGAGGCGAATTTTGTTGGATGCACTTACAGGGCATACGGCGAAGAAGTCTAGCACCAATACCGTGTCCGCGGTGTGGTGTTGGAGTGCGAGGAAAAACAAAATTATGTGGAAAGTGCGGGGGAAAACGGTTCAGAGAGCTTAAAAGATATTATGACAAAAAAAATAATAATGGTGAAAACGCTATACAATCCGTGGAGGATTATATATCAAGATTTCAGACAAACAATGATTTAAACAAATAATATTATTATAATGGAGCAAAATAAATTTGTCCCACATCCTGTCGTAGCAAATTACGAATCAGATCGTAATGGAATGATTAGACACTGTATGCTCAAAAGATCAGTTGGTTATATTAATAATCATGGTTATCTAATGTTCACTGTTGGGAAGAAACATTATCTATGTCATAGATTTACGTACGAATGTTTCTTCGGAATGATCAAAGACGGTCTTGTGATCTATCACATTGACGGGAACACTCAAAACAATAATTTATCCAATTTACAAGCTATCTCACACAGCGAGAATAATACACGTGGTAATACTGGAAGATGTAAGACAGTTTCTAGAAGGGCGGTAAATTCCACAAACACAGAAACTGGCAAAGTAATTACATTTCGTTCGATGTGTGCTGCTGCGAAATATTTTGATATTCACTCACATTCAGTACAAAAATTAGCAGAAAATATATATAAAACCGCTTTATCAAAGAAATATAAGCAGAAAATCATCTTTCAGTATCAATAATTATCATCACCACATTATTAACTATCATCACCACATTGAATTAATTTTTTTAATTTATGTCACAGTATGTCCTCCATACACTAATGAATTTTTGATTATATAAGGGGGGGGGAGATTACTTTGTAATATATAGTTTTCTTCGTAGATTTTTGATTTTTTATGATCGTAATTGGTCAGTTTAACTAATTACGTCGTAATTAATTACTCGTAGAAGCATATTTATGGTTTTTAAATATTTCCCATCATACAACATTACGAGAAATCAGGGCAATTTTACAACCGCTGTTATTGATCCGCAGGTAGCTATATACAATCAGCTTAGAAATCGTTGTTATGGTGTACAGGTGCATTTCACAATCCGTTATTGATTTCGCAGGTATTTGCAGTCTGCATAATACAGATATATTCAGAAACCGCTGTTATAATTCAGAAACCGTTATTTTAATGCAGGGTAGTTATTTAAATGTAGAAATTATTATTATTATTCAGAAACCGCTATTTTAGTGTAAATATATTTGAAATTAGTTCCTTAGTTATATATTAACTTCCGAAACATATGTTTCTAACAAGATTTGATAGCTCAATCAGTATCGTATTGGACTGTGACGCTCGCGGTCCAGGATCGAATCCCATGACTGACAATTGGTCGGGTGGTTACGCATATTAGCGATTTTTATAATTAATTGGGGCACCGACAGCCCCTCTCCGCGAGAACACCATCCTATCATGTCAAACGTGGTAGATACATGTTTTTGTATTTCCCACGGGTTGATTTATTTGGTGGGTGGGTGTTCTCGCGGAGAAAATGGCCTCATTACATTCATTACATTCATTCATTACATCTCATTACATATATTTCATCTCATTACATCTCATTACATACTTAATGAACCTGCTAAAAGACTCGAATAGAGGTTTCATTTCATAATATATGTTTGTGTCGTCATTCATTGCATAATGAACCTGCTAAAAGACTCGAATAGAGGTTCCATTTCATAATATATGTTTGTGCCGTCCATGCATAATGAACCTGCTAAAAGACTCGAATAGAGGTTTCATTTCATAATATATGTTTGTGCTGTCCATGCATAATGAACCTGCTAAAAGACTCGAATAGAGGTTCCATTTCATAATATATGTTTGTGCCGTCATTCATTGCATAATGAACCTGCTAAAAGACTCGAATAGAGGTTCATTTCATAATATATGTGCCGTCCATGCATAATCTGAGCTCGCTAAGGACTCGATAGGGGCTCTTCATTTATTAAATGTTATGTGTGCCTGGTGAACTTGGTAGAATGCGATGGCAATCTGCGAGTTCTTGGCTGTACTGTCCATGCATAATCTGAGCTCGCTAAAGACTCGATAGGGGCTCTTCATTCATTAAATGTTATGTGTGCCTGGTGAACTTGGTAGAATGCGATGGCAATCTGCGAGTTCTTGGCTGTACTGTCCTTGAAACATCCCGACGAACTCGCTAAAGACTCGATAGGGGTTCTAGGGATAATTTTTTTTTATTTTAAAGATTTATATATTATATAATGAACCACGAAAATATCAAAGACATTATTTCTGCTATCAAAAAACTAGAAGAAAACGGAATTAATATATCTGATGAACTAAATCTTGAAAAAATATCTGATTTTGAAACATTAGAAGAGCTTAAGAACGAAAATAAGCACGTTCTATCATCTCAATATAAGTTCATAAAGCGGATTCAGTCAGCTATGTTTCAGTCACTGGCTATGGTGAGCGATGATCAAGTAAATAAATTTGTTCCTCTTTCTGTCGCAGTAGAAAAGGTCAGATCGCTGTTATCACACGAGTACGAAACGAATAAAACAATCAGTACCCGCATAAGATACTTAAGAAAAATTATGTCAGCGGGTAACGACCAAAGCACCCCTGTCTGAATTAATTATTTATTTATTCTGGGATTATATTTATTCTGAAATATTTTATTTATTTCTGAAATATTTTATTTATTCTGGCATTATATTCTGAAATATTTTATTTATTTCTGAAATATTGTATTTATTCTGAAATATTGTATTTATTCTGAAATATTATATTCTGAATTATTGTATTTATTCTGAAATATTGTATTTATTCTGAAATATTATATTCTGAAATATTTTATTTATTTCTGAAATATTGTATTTATTCTGACATTATATTCTGAAATATTGTATTTATTTTGACATGATATTCTGAAATATTATATTCTGAAATATTGTATTTATTCTGAAATATTATATTTATTCTGAAATATTTTATTTTTTTCTGAAATTGATGGGCTAGTTGGTACTCAGATTTATGTAAAATGATCAAAATTGCAAATTTGATGGGTTAGTTGGTACTCAGATTTATGTAAAATGATCAAAATTGCAAATTTGATGGGTTAGTTGGTACTCAGATTTATTATTTATTTTATTTTCTGAATTATCCATCAGATCATGGGGGGGGGGTAAGTTGCTTGATTCTCTAATTGATTTCAATTGAATAAAATACCAAAAACCAACAAAAATTAGAAAAAATCAGTAAAATTAGCTCAAATATCAGTAAAATTAGCTCAAATATCAGTAAAATTATCTCAAAAAATATGTAATTTTTTTTACTGATTTACTGGTTTTTACTGTTTTGATATTTTATTCAATTGAAATCAATTAGAGAATCAAGCAACTTACCCCGACGATCTAATGGACAAAATCACCCAAATGGGTAAAATACCCATCAAAAACACGAAATTTGTTGATTTTTCACTGAAATTCAGAAAAAAAATAAAATATTTCTGATAAAATAAAATATTTCTGATAAAATAAAATATTTCTGATAAAATAAAATAAAATAAAATATTTCTGATAAAATAAAATAAAATAAAATAAAATATTTCTGATAAAATAAAATAAAATAAAATAAAATATTTCTTAATCCGCTCCTTTTTTATTCATTCTGGAATATTTTTTTTTTAAGTTGATCGACTTTAATGCAGGAATGTGCATAATTTAGAATCTGATCTCTGCTACAAATGATCTCGATAATATGTTTTTGACGGAGCTCATCTAACTGTTCTTGTGTTAATAAGAAATCCTCACCTCCGTATTCATCAATAACTAAATTAACGTTAAATTGCTCCATGTTTCGTGAAAACACTGTTCTGATAGCGTTTTCAAGTACTTCTTTGTCGTGTATAAAAACCCTCACGTGCTGGTACATTATATAATATTTACTTGATTAATTCGAGATCAAAGATCTACTATTTCACATACAGATTTATCACAAGTTCTTCTCCACGTACGTCAATTAAGCGATTAAGGTGGTCTTTGAGCTTAAAATTTATTCGTGTTAACATATTATTGTGACACCGCAGATAAACAGGATCAGTTGGTTCTTGCACGATTAAACTTCCGGGGGAAACTTGTGGTGTAAATGTATATAAAATATATCCTTGTTGAGCCTGATTTGATCTTCCGAGATCAATTTGATAGCTGCCATCGACTACGTCACAAACCAGATTGACCACGATAGTGCTGGTTATATTAACGATTCCGGGAGAAACGTGTCTGCCGCCGCCATGTGGATCATTATTATGTCTGAGAACAGATGCTAGTGGTGCTAGTTTTCTCCACGCATCAAGTATTTTAGGATAAAACTCATCAATGACATCATTGACAGATTTTCTTAATTTATCCGGATTATAATCAGGAAACTTAAACGTTACAATGTCAGCTTCGGATATTTTGTATTTGGTTGCGAAAAATCTTCTATGATCGCCCGATGATTCAAAAACCAGGTTTATGATTCTGTTATGAAAATATTCAATAGTATCAGCTATATTATTTAAAATTTCTACTCGTTTAATAATTTCTTCACGCGTAGATGTCAAATCAGACAAATATTCCCGAAAACTATTACGTAAATTGTCTAGTTGTTCTTCGTGATCTGAATTTACGATATGAATGACATTATTGATATTCAAATCGTAAAACAAATTACCGCCATCAACGTTGTGTAAGATCCAGTAGTACTCACCGGTTTTATCAACACGAAATTGATCCCGTTTATCCCATACACGTTTTTCTATGTTCCACCAGAAACTTGTATAATTCATTTTAATACTATGATGAAAACTTTTCGATGATGTAAAATCAGCTCGTTTTGGTTTTGGTGGTCCTTCATACACCGGGGGAATTTCAGGCCAACCTAGTACGGATCTTATCGTGGATTGATAAATATCAACGACGTAATCAGGAGAATGTATCTCAACCGTCGAAGATAGCGTCGGTTCGTGAACATTAATTGATATTTTTGCTTCTTTTCCGGTTATTGATTTTATTCTACGCTGAAATTCCTCATTGATATCTTCAATCTCATAACTACCAGTGGGTATTCCAACATCTATCCAGTCAGGAGTACCATCTGGCTTGTTCTTGTTAGCAAATACGAGCGAATTATTTGCTGATGTACCATGAAATGATTTTGATCTGATATTTGGCCAGCTGTAATATACCCGTAATTGAGCTAACGCTATTTCTTTTACTGGAATTGCAGTAGGAAAATTAATACTAAATTCATGATTAGTTGAACTTACCGAGATCATCGTTATCTTTGGCGGAGTTGTGTTAGTCACGATCTGCTGGAGTAATTCTGTCATTATTAATATTTGTATCTTTAATACCGATACCTTCGTCGTATATTTTAGTCATCATTGAAAACTCGAAATCGGATATAATTCCATCACTGAGACTCGCTGATAACAACGAGGATAATTTCGAGTATGCTACCGTCGTTGTGTGTAATTTTATCATGCAATCGGATAATTTTTCGTTCGTACAAGTACATATTTTTTTTGCGATGATATTAAGTACACCTGCAATCGTTGTTGCCGCTGAAATACAAATAGTTACAGCTACTGGTGCCATCATTGTCACCGCTGATAATATAACACCCGTTCCAGCAACAACAGCGGATACTGAATAAACAATCACGTCGACGATAACTAATCGTCGTCGATATTTTTGTACTTTTACTGTATATTGTTCGACTTGATCTTTCAACGCCGCCTGCCATTCACGCGCTTGATTGTACCTGTATTGTGCACCGTCCATATATTTTTATGCAGTAACCAATTGAGGTGTTTCAGCTACAAATTCCAAACACCACCAGTAAGAAGTTGCGGTTAATTTCTTATCAGTTGCTTCCAGGATAAATATTTCTTCTGTTCCGCTATTTAATATAACAGATACAACCACGGAAAACCTGTCGGTGGAATGACGCCATGGAAACGTTGTGAAGATCTCAAATCGCGCAGCACTGAACACGGACAGCCTGTACACGCCAGTGACTGTTGCGGTATATTTGATAGTATTATTTTGCTGCGACCATGTTGCAAATCCCGATGATACTGTGTATACGATGTTTGTAATATGTCCGGGAGTTATTCCGGCTGAAATTTTAATCAGACCGGTTTTGTTAACGATCTCAGGAATCCCCGCTACGATGTTTTGCTGTGTTTGTTTGATCGTGTCAATGTTGGTCTTGATATCCTGCTGTGTTTGTTTGATCGTGTCAATGTTGGTTTTGATATCAACGAGTTTTATGTCAACGGAGTGCGGAGTGCCGAAGAATTCTGCAGCGGTTTTTTGATGGTTTCTGCGAAATCTTCCAAAAGCGCCCACGTGAACATCATACTCAGCCCGTAACGTGGATAATTTATTATCTGCGGTACCATAGCTAATGTCAACATACTTTTTCGTTGCTGCGTCTTCGTCGGATGTTGGATCTCTTAAAACTACTATTTTATTTCCGTTCATGCTGAGTTCACCCGTCATTGTGTCGCCGGTGTTTCTCACACGATTAGCAACGCTCCTTCCAATTTCATCTCTAACTGTTTTAAACGATATACTTGAATCTTTGATTCTGCCGCCATCAGTGAACACAGGAATATTATCTGTAACTGCACCGAGTACTCGTCGAACTATATCATTCCATTTAATATTGCTCGTTTTTAGTTTACCATATCGATCTTGAAAAATAACAATCTCATCTGGGTCAACTCCAGCCAGGTTCATAATATCAGCGAGGTCATCCGTAGTCGCATACTTCGACAGATCAACACCGCCGGTTTTGTTCCTAACACGCGAGAATCTTCTTCCGTAAATATCAACCATTATAATAAGATATGTTGTTTAAAACGCTTTACGCGAGACGAATCGGTTACTTGTATAATCATGCACGACTTTATGTGGTGGTTTGGATGATTTTGATATAGCGTCGAGTACATTAATTACTTCACGGCCACATATTGGCGGATCTGTCATTGTTTGTGTGGGTAGCGTTGAATCCCAAACTTTACAACCGGTTCTAGCGTGGAGTGGTGCGACATACTTGATAAATTCAGCAGGTGGAGCTAACCCGTACGAATCAAAATAAACGATTCCACCTGGATCAACCGCGTATGATACCCAATGAGTACCGGGTCCAGAACGTTCATCGAGATTAATAATACCCGTTTCGAGTTTATTCGGTTGTTTCGGTAATTGATCTCGCATAAAAACACCTCTAAAGGCTTTTATTTTTAATTTTTTAGCGGCATCAAGTAAATCAAAATTTGATGCTGGAGTATCTAACGTGGAAGCCTTAGACCTCTCCCCCAACGAGATCCTGGCAATCTTAAGCCGCGTCCCTTTTTTTTGTATCCACTTCCAGTTGCTTTCTTTAGAGCTATTTCAGCAGCTGTTCCAACAGCACCTAGCGCGGCTGCTTTTGCTACGGCTGGAGCAGCAGCAGCTATTAACGCTGGAATATCCGCAAGAAGTGGAAATATACCACCCGTTTTAACCATGTCTTTGATGGCGCTCGGGGAAAGATGAAATTGAACTCCAGTTTTTGATTCCAGGGCTTTATTAAAATGTTTAATCTGATTATTTGTCAACGATAATTTGTTTGGACCACCACCAATTTGATCTCGTTTTAGTGATATTTTAGTTCCGCATTTGTTGGCGGTTTTTGATTGGAGCTTTTTTACCTGACCAGGAGTCAGAGTAACATTAACATGACCATACGACATTTTTATATAAAATATATTTTTCTAAATAACACGATTAAATATTTTCCACCGGAGCATCAACGATCCTCATTCGACCACTACCGCCTTCAAGTAACATGGCTTTGTCGCTAAGTATGACCGCGATTGCTCTATAATCAACACCACCTGTATTCAATGTTGCTTTAAGATGTATATCAACCACAGATTGTTTTGATAGATCAAGATGCTCCAATGAAAAATAATAAATCGGATATAAAGTTCTGAAATCTAATTGTGATATTTGCAACCCAGTATCTATATTTTGATCACGTCCCATGAATGACATTAAACGATGATATGCACGCGCTATGTGATTTTGTTCATAATTTAGTTGTATATTCTCCGTTGGTTCTTGTTGTCCGTTTATCCGCAAAGAAATATCTGTAACACCTAATTTATCAAATATCATATGAGAGTGAGTTTGTGACTTTAAACGATTAGTTTCCTGAAACGCAATAAAAATATGTCGCGGTGCAGAAACACCCTGTTGTGATGCTATATGCCATGTAAACTGACCGATAACGTTAGTTTGCATACTATCTGTGCTTGTTGTTAACCATGACAATAAGGATTTACCACCAGTGTCCATGAAAGAAATTAATTTTTGTTCTACTGCGATCGTTGGAGTCATTACCGGCATCCATAGTGAAAGTTCAGACAATATTACTTTACCAGCATCACCAGCAGGTCTCCACAGAGCATCGTTATCATCACCTTTTCGCACAAGAACAACCGTGTGTCTAGCTCCAAAAATCACCTTCCTAAAATTTCTACAAAATTCAAAAATATGCGATAGTGGAATTGCACATGAGAATCTTCTATTGCCAGTAGACAACATATTTCTACGTGCTGCAAATCCCAAGTTGAAATTTTCGCCAGAACCATGAACCACTGGCCACACATCAGCATCAGCGTTATCGGCAAAATTTCTTGGTCGTCTTATATTATACGGGTCGCTTTCAGGGTTATTGGAGTTATCTTTCACAAACATCATTGCAGGGCCTGCTGATCTTGTATAATCATCAGAATATCTTGCTAATCCTATTATTGTTGTAGCAACGTCGACATCTTTCTGAATCGGTTCGATATTTTTTCCATCGATCATATAAGTGGCGCTATCAAACAGTGCCATGATCCCGTTGTTGACAAAACCAATTTTTACTGCATCTGCATAATTAGTGTCATCCGTTTTTATAATTGTACCTTCTACCTCAAGAAAAGGCTCAGCGGGTAAAAAGTATCTACTTGTATCATGAACTTGTAGTTCAATTCTTCCACGTTGATTTGGTATTCGTGCTTCATAAGAATAAAATTGATAATCACGTACTGATTCATCTTTAAGGACAGGTGCTTCCATGTCAAATGCTGTGTCTGATTCACGCTTAAACATTTTATTATAATTATTTTCGTCTAACACGAAAACCGGGTTTAGAAATGCCACTCCCTGATATCATGCTTGAAATATTATTCCCTGGTTCACTGAGTCTTTGATCTGCTATCAAATTTCTTTCTGCTTCTTCAGATATCGCCGCTAGTTTTTGATTTGCAGCCTGATTTATTATTTTACTTACGTCAGCGGGCATAATTTCAGTACTTGCCAGTTTCACCGGTTGTTGTTTTCGTCGCAATAATCGTGCTAGTCTTTCTTTGATCGCCGAGAACGCCTTACCAGCAACATTGACAATTGCTCCAGGAGCTTTATCACGAACAATATCGATAGCTTTCATCGATAATTGTTTTGCAATAGGTGCTACTTTTGGGGCTATCCTTGTAAATAATCCCTGAATAACACCACCAAGTCCATCTCCGTAAGTAGCTCTGTAGATTGGTAATCGTGAGTTTACCGCTCTGACCTGCATGGGTTTACGATGATTATTATGTATGATCATCTTATTTTTATTTACCATTTATCTAACAACTAGTCATCAGCAAGTTCATCGATAAGTTCTCGGTAAACGCCGATATCCATGATACCACCTTGAAATAATCGCCGACAAATATCAGATGCTTCATTAATTATTTCTGGTGAATTATTTCCGGCACGTTTTCCTCCTATGAGAACCTCTAACCGTGACACATCATTAATGATATTATCAGGACAAACAAAATTATCTCCCAGACCACTGCCAGTAGCTCCTTCGTCTGATTTCTTAGATGGTGAGTATAATCCTTTCATTCGTCCAACTTCACCCAATTCCAGATCTTCACGTTCCATTTGTTTTCTTGCTTGCTCAATTGTTTTTAATTTTGACATCAACCTCTGCTGCGGCGAAGAAGATTGTTGTTGTTCTATTTGTCGCATAGGTGGAGGAAGTTGATACTGGGAGAATTTTTCTTGTTCTAGTTGTTTTATTTGCTCTCTATAAAGTCTTTTTACTTCTTCATCAAGATTTCTATATTCCAAATCATCATCTCTAGCTTGTTTTTTATTTCTGTATACACGATATATCCATTTAATAAGATTATCATCACTTACTTTTTCATGACGAGGTTTTAAAATACTAGATTTATTAAATATACTAATTAATATTTTTACAGGTAGTTTTTCTTTTTCAGTATTTCTAATATCTTCGACAAAACCTTCTTTAAATCTTGCAATCAATTCCACGTTTTCTTTTATTGGTTTTGGTTCAGGTGTATGTTCTTTTTGCACGTCGGAGACTTCAGCACGAAGTTTTCCAATTTCTTCAAGTATTTCTTCACCAACAGGTGGAGGTTGAGCCGCAGCTATTTCCCTGGCTATGCCAGGTGGAAGATCTCGTAAAATCTTCTTTGTCTGTTTAGTTCTTATTGCTATTTTTTTCGGCTTGTTCTGCTGTTTGTTTTGATACCGGAAGAAGATCCTCTTTGATGACTGTTGTAACTTGTTCAGTAGCTGCAGTGACGGGCTTAAACAGTTTTTTAGTGTCTTCTTCGTACTCAACTTGTGCTTCTTGTTGCGCTTGCAAATTTTTTCTAAATGAATCTCGCACGGGAAGAAATTTTTTAATTGCTTCTAATCGTTCTCGTGCTGTTCTTGCAGTATGAGATCCTGGATGTACCATTATTTTAAATATAACAATTTTTTAATTAATAGCAGCAGAGAGGGCACCTACCAATGTTGGTCGTCCAGTAATTAAACAAAAAAATAAATAAACACGTAGAATATTTTATTTTTTTCAGCTATCTTTTCGAACTAGGTTTTATTGATGGGGTTGGTTTCAACAAAAAATAAAATCATCTCAAGGAAACGTTTATTTGTGAAAATCTGGACCTTTCTACAGCTTTTATTTTTTTTTTTTGTTTGTTTTATTTGTTTGTCGGAATCATTTGGTCTGTTCGCCCTCTCTGCTGCTGTATATTAGCGATGATCAGGAGCGTAGCTGCCTACAAGGAAGAAAGGCAGCTGCCTACACAGAATTTTGACGATTTTTTCAATGGTTTAAGTTTCACTCACGAAACCGATATGAAATCTATATTTATGTAATACAATACATACGGAAAAGAGGATTCATTAGAAGCAAAAACACGAACAAGATAGTAGCAAACTCGATTTTATTGAGTCTGTTCATAAGAATTTGATGTTTTCTTTTTATTTTTACAGTACTAAAACATACCAAGGTTCAGAAAGTCTCAACAAGATGCATGAAATGCCATATCAGACCCTCTAGATTGTAACAATGTTGCCCTGTACCCACACACACCCCACTCCTCTAGCAGTTCGAGGCTTCGCCGTTCAACATACCTAATCATCAATCATATACTAGCTACGTCCCTTTATTTTTTTAAATTTAAGGCATACATTGAATATGTGCGGTAGGTCCTCAGGCACCCGGCAATAATAGCAATTAGGATTGTGTGGGAATGGTCCTATGCGCTTGTCATAACTGGTAGCCAGTTTGGTATGACCTGTATATATTCTATTAATTATCTTTTGATCTTTACTTTGGAGTACGGGTGGTTTCCTGTTTGTTTTGACTTCATTAATGATGTTGTAAAGTTTTCTACCTTGGGTACTCTCATTCCATTTTTTGCTGCCATTTTTTTGTCATTAATGATGTTGTTAGGCTGTATATTTCGCTAACACTGTGGTCTAATTGTACGTGGCTAGGTTCGTTAAGTTTTTGTTTAGCTATTGAATCTGCTAGGTCATTTCCTGGTATATTTATATGGAATGGAATCCATAGGAATTCTATGTGCTGTTTATTGTTGTTTAAGCTTTTTAACGTTAAGTTGGTTTGTTCCAGAAAATTTTCTCCGTATTTGGTATTGTTGTTAGGTATTGAGGAGATGACGCTAAGTGAGTCGCTTATAATTACTGTCATCGGAGTGTTGTTAGTCTCGACCCATTTAAGTGCTTCTTTTATGGCCCAGAATTCTGCCGTATACACTGAGCAGTGCTCGGGTAGTCTATGTCCTATTTTGATGTTTAATTCAGGGATGACAAATGCGGCTGCCGTTTTGTCTGGTCCTTTAGTTTTTGATCCATCAGTGTATATCGTAAGGAAATTTGAGTAGTTGGTGTTAATTTCTTCTGTTGCGATGGTGTGTAATTGATGTTCTTGATCCTTTTTATTGCCATATTTGGTGAGGAAGATATTGATTTTTGGCTCTTCGTTGGTCCAAGGTTCGGTTCCGAAGTGCTTGTTTGTTTTATATTTGAGGTTTCCAATGTAGAGTTGTTCTATAAGTTCGTTCA
The DNA here is from genome assembly GCA_028554795.2 of Sinohyriopsis cumingii. Classification (NCBI taxonomy): domain Eukaryota; kingdom Metazoa; phylum Mollusca; class Bivalvia; order Unionida; family Unionidae; genus Sinohyriopsis; species Sinohyriopsis cumingii. Next base: position 47,332,962 of record CM068840.1, on the reverse strand, counting down.
CTAATTTCCCTGTAAAGGTTAGGTGCTGCAGTTTATTGCTAAATGGTTTGTCACATTTTTCTATCACTATTCTAGTGGGGTGGGAATTTGAGTGGAATGTTAATCTGGCTGCGTATCTTAGAATCTGTTCTTGTCGTCGGAGACAGAGCGGTAGTTCTCCGGTTAGTACTAGGAGTTCTGCTAGAGATGTTGATGGTAGCGCGCCAGTGATTGTAATGAGGGCTTTTCTTTGTATATTAGTAGTATATAGGGTCACTTTAGCCTCAATGGGAATTAGCATTACAGACCCCCCTTCGGTCGTTTTAGCCTCAAGGGAAATTTAACATGGAGAAAAATCGTTGGTCGTTTTAGCCTCAAGGGGAATTTAACATGGGAAATAGTCTTGGGTCACTTTAGCCTCAAGGGGAATTGAACATGGAGAAAAACCTTGGGTCACTTTAGCCTCAAGGGGAATTGAACATGGGGGAATAAAGTGTGGGTCTATTTAGGGACAAGGGGGGAATTGAACATGGGATTTTTTTAATTTTTTTTTTAAATATTTTTTTAAAAAAGGGGTAGGCAATTGAAAAGTCATTCTCTTTTCGAGAAATATGGGTGGCCCTGAAAAGGGCCTTTGGGTTTTTTTCTTCTTCTTCTTCTAACTCCTTAACTTCTTCCACCATCCTATTATTTTTTCCATCATTCCTTTCTTCTTCTTCTTTTCTGTTTCCGGCATCCAGTCCGGGTGACCCATGGCTCGGAACTTCTCTTGGATTTTCATCCAATTGTTGTTAAGCCGCTCAAACTCTTCCTTTTTCTTTTTGTTTTCCACATCTTTTCTTTCTTCCCTCCATTTCTCTTTAATCTTCTCTAATTCTTCCTCCATTACTTTTCTCATCAGATCTTCCCCTTTCTTCACCTTGTCCAACCCCCATTTTACATTCCTCCACTCTGTCCAGTACAATATTTTTTCTAGGAAGCATCGGACTTTGATGACATGATCCAGTGCTTCCTTCAAACTTCCCACTCTGAAGTAAGGTGGGTTAATGAAGCCTCTTGACTTATTGACTTCTTCTTCAATCATCCCTGCTATGATATCTCTTGCTGTCTTTAGGCCTTGAACTTGACTGGTTACAAAGTCTTTCATATCTCCATGCCTCCATTCCTCTTCTATTCTTCCTACAACATATTCTACATCCATTATCCAGAAATAGATGTCTCTCAATAGATTAAATAGAACTGATACTTGAGTCATTTTGTCTCAATTATTCCTTAGAATGGTTCCAACATCAAACTTTGTGGGTTCTTATACGAAAAGCGCGGACGTGATGGAAAACATCCCCCTAAGACATAAAAAATGATCTTACCTAGATCATGACCAAACAACGCGCGGACGTGGAGGAAAACATCCCCCTACTTTTTCATTTCATATAATAAAACCCAAACTATACTCTCCACATACGCTAAGAAACCCATAATCTACTATTCACACAAACATACCTGAGCTCTTACAAACACTAACACACAAACACATACCCTCACACTATGAAAAGAAGAGTCAGTGTTTATATTCACACTACTCTACCTACACACATTGGCAAATTGATGGTTATTTCTTTTCTAGAGTATTGGGTAGCCCTGAAAAGGGCTGTTGGTTTTTTTAACTCCAGATGCACCTATCTAATGATGGCACCTTCCTGGCCTAGCGCCACACACGCATCTTCTTCCCCAGTCTCCTTTCACCTTTCTTCTTGGGAGTGCAGAGGCGGGATATGTGGCTTCAGAATCCCAATTTTCTGTCTCTGGGATTCTGAAATTTCCTCTCTCCTCTTCTTTGTTTCTTCTCTCCTCCTCTTCTTTTCTTCTTCTTTCCTCCTCCTCTTTCATCCTTGCTTCTTCGACAATGGCCTCCGCGGCCAGTTCATTTAGTATGCGCCTGGCATATTCCTGGTGCATCTGGAGTTCTAGCAGTTTCACAATTCTGGTGTTCATTCTTCTGGTGGTGTTGATCAATCAACAAGGGTAGCTAGACTGCCGAGCGAGTTTCAATTTATAGTGAAAGCGCGGACGTGAAGGAAAACATCCCCCTAAAAACATAAAATTGATCTTACCTAGATCATGACCAAAAATAACAACGCGCGGACCTAAAAGAAACACTCACTTTTTATGCTACCCATTCCTATTCTAAAACATTTTTCATTAATCACTTCAATAGACTATCCACATACGCAAAGAAATACAATCAAACCCCCAAATCTACTCTCCCCACACCTCAAACAGCCAAAAAAAAAACCAAACATCATATTAATCTACTATCCACACCTACGTACGTGAGTACTTACAAACACACAATCTTATACACAAACACATACCTTCACATTTTAAAAAAAAAAGAGTTAGTGTTTATATTCATACTACTCTACCTACACACACACACACACACACACATTGGCAAATTGATGGTTATTTCTTTTCTAGAGTATTGGGTAGCCCTGAAAAGGGCTGTTTTTTGTTTGTTTTTTTGTTTGCTATGGCAATCTATTTTTAGTTTCTAAGAATGCGATGTCCTCTGAGGATAGACTTTCTGGCGATAGGTCTGCTTCTTCGGAAAGAGAAGAAGAACTCTTTGGTGTCGATACGACAATCGACAAAGCCTGTGTCAGCTTCAGGTTGCTGCTGCTGCTTCTGTTGTTGTTGTTGTTGTTGTTGTTGTTGCTGTTGCTGCTGCTGTCTTTGAAGTCTGTACTTTTCTGTCCATTCTTCTTTCTCCCTGTTCACTTCTTCTCTGAAGAGCTCTTCTATCAGGTCTTCAGTGACTTTTAACATTCTCACATTCTCTATTTCTTCTGGCTTCGGTATCAGACTGTGTCTGACCCTATGCAAATTCACGTAGGCTTCGTTTAGCTTAGCTAGTTTGGAGTACATCTTCGTAGGAGGATGAGTCGACAATGGATGGTTAGACTGGAAACAACCCCGGTTCTTAAAGTTAAAGCGCGGACGTGAAGGAAAACATCCCCACATGGTTTTCGAGTCGCAACGTTCAATGAGTGTCATGAGAGGGATAGTAAGAAGTTAAAGAGCATCAATCCAACATTCTTATAGCTAAACAAAAGACAAAGGCATTTTTTTCAAAACACAACATTTTTTATTCAAAAATCACTTAACACTAACCAACAACTTTAACATATTTTTAACAATAATCCAACATTATAACATCGAACATTTTTTTCTTCAAAAAAAATGACAAACATTTTTTCTCAATTTACAATCTACTTTAAACAGTGCTGTCAACGTTGTGAATGAAATTGTGATTTCCACTCTTGGAAATCATTAGGCCATTGATGGACACTACGTTTCCTAGCTTGAGACAAAAGATAAGCATAATGGTCACAGAACCATCGATCTACTTTCACATCATTTCTTGAGGAAGAACGAGGATCAAAATGAGTCACTAAATGTTCTAAGGAATAGCCCAGGCTGCGATGATGCAGAAAATACACACAATATTGTCCACACACCAAGGAATATGTGCCTTGCAATTTCACATTATTGAATCGGGTGGTCTGAGCATTTCTTCTCATAAAGTCAATTATATCGTCTTCCAAAGGGGCCAATCCGTACGAATCGAAATATTCCACACATCCTTTTTGAGGAAAGTAAACGGCTACCCAGTGGGTTCCTGGGAGATGACTGTCGTCCGTATTGATCACGTAAGCTTGATGGTCTTGAGGTTTGCGATGAGGGAGTTCATCTTTAGCACAGACGACAGGATTCCAAGAAGCTGTATACGAACTGTGGTTCAAAAGATAATAAAGTTCCCAGGTATCCATTTGTGTGGTTCTTTTTTCTTCACAGGTAATAATAAGTCGTCAATTCGATCCTGACTTTTTGCTTGAAAATGTCTGACAAATAACCATTTCTTCGTTTCGTCTCCTCACTCTGATTCAGGAGAGCTTCGATACGATGGATGAGTGGTTAATGGTGGACAAGAATGTTCACGCAAGTCTTTATACCACTGATGCAACACGTCTTCGTCCGAGATGAGACTCCATGCCTCGTCCAGATACTCGTCCAATTTTTCTTCTTGACTCAACATCAGGCATTTATCGTGTTGAATTTGACTGGGATGATCGTTTTGACATCCACGGCAATTTTTCTTGATCAATTCCGTCATTTTTTCGACCAAGTGTTTGGCAAAACAGCAGACTAAATGGGCTTCTTGTTCTGGCCATCTTGACTTCATCATGATATCTTCTTCGTCTTTCTCTTGGGATTCTTCTTCCACGGTCTCCTTACATTCCGTCTCCAAAGTTTCTCCACTAGGTAAAGAGGGATACCAGTCTCCCATGGATTCTAATAGTCTAGAATGACTTCTCTCAAACTGTTGATTTCTATGGTATTGTCAAATTCTGCATACAGGATGACGTTTACTGTGTGCCCTGCTTCCAGTGCACTCGCAAACTGAATTTCCACACGAATTTGGCCGGATTTTATTGGGTGGAAATGTCCCTCGTCGCTGCCTTGGTCAGGAGTGAAATCGAAAGCCCACAAAGCATAGCCTCCTTCATAATCCTCGTACGTAATACCGTGACTGGTGTTGGTTCCTAACTGTCCGGTGGCTTCATACAGGGACAAGTACGATCTAAAATAATTCTTCTGGGCAAAGTTAGGCTCAAAAGGTCGGGTGCACAAGGTCTTGCCATCACGACTGACCTCGATCTTGGACACATTGTAATGCTTAAACTCAAAAGGATTTTCGTTGTAGGCTCCGTTGAAGGCTGAATTCTTGACGATACCAACAATCAAACGCTTGGGTAACTGTCCTTGGAACAGATGATCTTCGATCATGGATCGCTGTCCAGCAGGAATGGTGAAGGTTTTCACTTCCACGCGACGTATCGGATACTTGGCGGTCGTTCTGCTCAACGTCTGACTGACGTCGTTTCCCACTTTAGGTAACACTTCCACACGACGCACGTAGAGTTTGGCTTCTTGGATGATGGTTTTTTAAGTGGAACCATCAGCAGCCATCAAATGGAAAGCGGCAGTGCTACGATTCAGTCTCAAGCGGATATCTACCCCGTTCAGCAAATACTTTTCTTGTAACCACATGTCCAAATGCAAGCGATCCATCAGTTCTAAACTACGACTTAGATGAATTTTCTTTCGTCGTTCTACAAATCCCGTTGTATTTTTAGCATCCTCAGCAACTGTAATGCCGTTGAACCTAGTCGCTTGGTCAGGTTTCCATACCACGCAAGCATCCAGATGAGTGTTCTTGGCTTCTTTTCCGTACGTCAAGAGATTTTCCAGGTAGGCACGGTAAGGGTAAGTATCCATGCTGCTGCTGACTAGTTTGTTATTCAAGTACAAGTCCACTCCGCTAAACAAGGAATGCATGAAATTATTGACGGGAGCTACTACATCATCATTGTCTATGTTAGCGTTGGGTGTTTCGATCACTTTCACTTTCAAGTATAGGTAACTGCTATTCAGATCGATGTAATCTTCGGGCTGTCCTTTGATTTCAAACTCGATGGGAGCGGAATCGGTCAATGAGGAGACGGGATGAAATTCCACCCACTGGGATTCTTGCATCGTCATCATGGTGGGGGGCATGGCAAACATATCCAGTTCCGACTTGGAACAAGCACATGACTCTCGGTGCATCATTTTTTGTCTCTTTCTCAATAATCGTAAACGTCTCAGTCTCGAACGGTTCTTCTTTTCTTGGCCTTTCTCGCTTGAAGTCTGGTGAAAGTGTGTTTTCTTCGTCGTCTCTTTCTACCTTGTCCTTGCTGAATGCCTGATTCGGTAGCGTGCAGGGCATTTATAGGTGTGTCTCGTCGGCCTAAAATGTCTTCACCCGTTTGCAGCAAGACATTTTTGCCAGCCCTCATGAAGGCTTCTTTAGGGTTTTGTTTGTCGATGATGACATTTTGGAGAAATTCTTTGCCTTGCGTCAGTGCCGCATCTTTCAAGGCGTGCAATCCGCGTGTCACCATCGGTTTCAACACCGGGGCCACCGAACGAAAAGCCGATTTTAACATATCTCCTAAACCGTGCCCTCGCTGTCGAGCAACCCCTCGGTACACTGGATACATGACTTAAGAGTCGTGAGAAAACCGTTTTCGAAAATGGAGTTTCACCGTGACTTTTCCTTTGGTGAATGGAATATTTTGTCCCAAATCTCCTTTTATAGTAATGTTGACCGTGTCCAAATACGACTTGCTGACGGGCAAATAGTGAGGATGGACAAATTCGCGGTGGACGTGGTAAGTGTTTCCACCTTCCTCGTCAGCGTTCGTGGCAGAATCCACTTTGAAAGGAATGACACGCAATAACGGCACAGAGTCGTGTCCCACCACGTTATACTCCACCACATCGGAGTACACGAACATCAAATTCAGTCCTTGATTCAGTTCTACTGGGGTACGGAATAACTTGCTAAAAGACTCGTTGTCGTAAATGATGGGTAATTCGTTTTTCTTCATCAGGGCCATTCTCATGTTCATGTCTCCGACCAACATGTCAAACAATTCAGGACAAAATAAAATGGACATGATTTTACTCCGTTCAAATTTTATCGAGAAGCGACGAGCTGCTTTGTGGTACTCCATGGTGACACTTTTGTTGACATGCTCCAAAGCTCTAAGAAACACGCCATTGAACCTGGTGGCTATGGTGTTGACCAAATGTTGACCACTAAAATAATAGCCTGGGGGAATAAACAAGTGATAGGTGGTGTACTTTTGATTTTGTGTACGGGTTTTCTTGTCATAATTGACATGGGTATCCAAGTACTTTTGCACTTCCTCGTCATGAACTTCCACATTAAAAAAATTTTGATTGGGAAGGACATTGAGGACTTGGGTCCGGTGAATGATTTCCACTAAAGCCACTTCCCAATGGGCTTCGTGATCTAAGGGGATGCCCTGAGGTAATTTGGCGGTGTAACAGCACAATGTGTTGTGGGGAAACACCTCCATGGAACTGTCACTGGGTAAGGTTAAGTAAAATTGGTTTTGGTGACTCATAATTCCAGAGTTCTGTGGCTGTCCGAGGGGTTACTGGACGTTAGAGGTATGTCTCCGCCCAAAATGGGGTTCTGGTTGTTGTTGTTGGAATGGTGACTGGCACTGGCACTGGACACAAGGTTCCCGTGGTTCCCGTTCGAGGAGAATTTCAGGGAGGGATTAGGAAGCAGGTAACCGATGCAACTGCTCAATAAAATGGTCCACAGTTGTTTGTCTCCTTGTTGCAAACTCAAATTGGCGATGGCTGCCCCGATGACACAATACACCACGAAGATTTGGCAGAAAAAGACGATTTGCGTTTTAGGCACACGTTCTCCACACCACACCCACAAGGGTTGTTTTTGTAAATCTTGTACAGAAGAACTAGGTGAAGGAGGAGTGGTCGACGTAGCTGCGTCTGTGTGAAAGGGCATGATGGTCACTTCTTTTTATAGTCGATGACTTGCGAAGCGTCGATCCAAGAATCAAAACTGGGTGGATATCCTTTCCAACGTATTTTGATATCTTTGACACGTCGTTTGCCCACTTTACCGGTTCTGCGTTCGAGAATGCTTTCGATGTCGTACACGTCGTCTTCTTTTTTGGTGACACGTTGTAACTCGGGCAAATAAAACGTTCCTTTGAGTACTTCTCCGTTCATGCCTTCCAATTTATAGACGGCAGGATGACGGCCATGCACTCGTCCAGTGACGCGAAACAATTCGGTCGTCCAGTTAGGTAAGTAACCTTTGTCGAAAGTGCGTTTGGTTTTGCCAATGCGCACCCAATCTCCTACGGCCAACATTCCACTTTTCTTGGGACAGCCCTCGTCGGGGACGTACCAAACAGGCGCTCAAACACCAGCACTTCGTTCTCGGGAATCACGTCTTGCGGGGTACGTCCGATGCTTCGATGGTAAGATTGGTTGTACGCTTGCACCAGGTGCGGTAAGATGTCGATGTACTTCAAAGTGTGGTGATGCGTAAAATATTTCCACATGCGTTCTTTCAAAGTGCGTTGAAAACGTTCCACGATGCTGGCTTTGCTTTCGGGATTCTCGGTGGTAAAAAAAATGAATGTCACGTTTCTTTAATTCTTTTTGGAAAGCTTGGTTCAGAAATTCGGTGCCTTTGTCCGTTTGCCATCGAAGAGGGTGACGACCGCTTTGTTTCAACACCCGTTGCAGGGCTCGCACTAACTCGCTGATGGATTTGGAAGTCAAGGGTACGACCCAGGCAAATTTGGAAAAGACGTCGATGACACAAAACAAATATTTGTAGCCACGATTGTAGGTGGCCAAATGAGAGACATCGGCTAAATCGGCTTGCCATTGATGATCGATGCCTTCCACTCGGGTGCGACTTCTGGCAAACTTGCGTCGAATGGGTTTGTGTAAAGTGTAGGTAGCTTGTTCTTGTAACCATCGTTGCACTTGAGGTAAACGGAGACTTTTCAGTCGACCTTTGGCAGCACGATACAATTTTTGAACTCCTGCGTAACCTGCAGGATGCGAGGGATCGTAGTAAATGCTGGCTAAGACTTTTTCCATTTTTTGTGTTCGTTGGTGTGTTAATAAGTCACCCACTCTTCGGTGATGCTACTTTGGTTGGGTCGAAAGGGTGGTTTAGAAACGGATTTACGTGTCCGATGGGCTACGGGAGTAGAAGTCGAAGGTAGTGGTGGTGGTGGTGGTGGAGGTGGCAAAGGAATGGCTTTGGTTTTCTTTTCTTTTTTCACTTCTGGTTTCCCTTCTTTCTTTTTCACTTCTGTCGAAGGAGGAGTGGACATCATCTTTTTAACCCAAGCTTTCATTTCTTCTCGTTGGGGTATGGGGGACGGGGTCAACAAGGATGCTACAATCTTACTCGAAATGGGAGCTGCTGACGGTGTTTGAAACACTTCTCGCATCTCTTCTTCCTCAGGCCTTCGTGGGGTAGCATTTCTGGTGACCCCTGCTGGGGATGGTAGTAGTGGTGGTGGTGATGGTAGTGATGATGGTGGTGAACTTTTCATCAAGTTCTTAAAATCTTTCAGAGTGGGTAGAGCTGTTTCGTCTAAAGCTTTCTGGTGAAAGAGTTGCATTCGTTGCAAGAGTTGACCGTACTTTTGCGATTTTTCTGTTTCGGACAAATCTTGGCGATCCATCAAGGATTGCAATTTGTGATGTAACTGGGACATCTCGCTCAAATTGGGATTGGGAGGTAAATGCGGGGTGCGTTGTTCTTGCCACCGATGGTATTCCATCCATCGTTTGTAAGGCACTAAAGCTAGTTTTCGTCCTTCCATGGGGTTGTCAGGGGTCGATTCTGAGATCTTGTGACTTCCGAGGGCCTTTTTATCTTGCTCCCACCAGTCCTCCCAACATGGTTCCCAAGACTCCTTTCAGTATGGGGCCTAACAAGAGGGGTAAAATGCCTCCACGTTGAACCAACATCTTCTTCTTTTGACGAATGGGAATTTTCTTTTGAACCATTTGGCGAAGAACGTGACGATGTTTGCTTAAGCATTGTTTCTGGTGTTTGGACAAAGGGATCGTGCCTTTCAAAACGTTCAAACAACATTCGCACACGGTATCGATGACCTCTTTGGAGGCCGATTGAATGAGTTTTTTTCGTAGAGGTGGAGAAGCTTTGGACAGGACAGATAACATGTCCCCATGTTTGACTAAACGTGGTGGTAGTCCTTTCCTTTTCTTTCCTTGGGGTTTTCTGGAGGGTGACATCTTTGAGTCTTCAGGAGCACCAAAAAACACTGACACCCCCGACTTGGTCACGGGCCTTTTTTATACTGGAACGCGTCGCCACTGATTGTCTTTACGTCGTATCAGTTTGAGGACAGGCATGACACGTCGTGCAGGGGTACGTAACGGACTAAATCGATCCAGTTCTTGCTTGGACAAATCCAGTAAACTTTGTAACATGCCCGATCTTTCTTGGACTTTGATTTTGGGAGAAGGTACTTTGTGAGCAGTAGCCACTGCCACTAAATTGGAGGGTCCTGCCACTGGGGAAGTTCTTTTTGGGGTCATCAACGGAGAAGTTCTTGGTGTGATCAAAGTCTCCAAGTACTCTTCAGTTCTTGGTGTCATCAACGGAGAAGTGGATGAACGTGAGGCTGCCGGAGACGCAGTCACAGCCGTGGCAGGTCGTGGTTTGCGAATGTAAAGTTGCGTCCTGGCCAAAGTGCCTCTCTTGCGACTAGTTTTCTTCTGTGGACTTTTCTTTTTCTGGGGACTTTTTCTCTGTTTCTTTTTCTAGGGGCTTCTTTTCTTTTTCCGGGGTGGTGTCTGGTCAGAGGAGGGTCCCGCCACTGGAGAAGTTCTTCTTCTTGGGGACCTGGTCTTTTTCTTTTTCTTCTTGGGGCTTCGTTGGACTTTTTTCTTGGGTATAACTTTAGGGGCATTAGGATCCCATCTTAAGAGAGAGCGAATGATGACCCCTCCTAGAGTACCGCTCCCTCCAGGTTTCAAAATGATTTGTTTTTTGGTTTGAGTGTCGATGCGGGGATCGGCCAGTTGGACCAAAGCGACTTTGTTTCGATCGAAAAAGCGTTTGGTTTGATGAGGAATCTGAATGATTCCTTGGAGTATTTGACGTGCCGTCACCGTGAACCATCGTAAGACTTCTTTGAGACTAGCTTCTAAAACACGAGCTCGTATTTGTGGATTTTTTTCTCGACTGATGCCATACAAGGTACGAATCAATTTGACGGGAAGATGCGACTGAAGGGACGTCATGTTCAAAATGTGTGAGACAGACGAAAAGGGTCTGAGGTTTTTATAGATTTTTTTGTGGAGTGAAATTAAGTCGAGGACGGAGACGTGTACAGGACAGGCCCTCCGTCTTGGCACAAGTGGTGAAACAAGTGGGTACGAAATCGCAAATCCTCGGGGGTCGTAGGTTTCAAATCGACGAGTAAATAGGCGTGTGGAGTTTGAGTGGCATCGTCGTACGCCTGAGTCAGCCAGGGCGTTCCTAACTGTTTGGCTAAGACTTGCACTTGCGATTTATCTCGAGGGCTTTTAAACAAGACCACGTAATGCGCATTGAGACTGATGGTGCGATGGGCTTTACTTTGTTGAAACAAATTTTGGGTGATATAAACGACACTGCCATTACGGTGATGCCCTTTGCGCGTGAACCACAGTTTAATTTCTTCTTCGTCTTCTCCTAACATGTCGTCGAAAATGACCAAATGGGTTTGACGTGAGTCAGAGACGATGCCGTCGTCTTCTTTAGGAATGCCTTCCACAAACACGATGGAATCGCCTTGACTTTCTCGCAAGAGGTTGTACGCCGACACCACACGATCCGCTGAGGTGGCCGATCGATCAAATGATGTTTATGTTCGATCAAACGTTTGACGAATTCGGTTTTGCCTGAACCGCTAGGTCCAGCAATGAGCATGTTAAAAGGATGGCGAAGATACAAAGCCTCCCAACTGGCGCGATCTAAGTGTTCGTCGATGACTTTGACAGTAGAGGAAGAGGGAGCAGAGACAGCAGAGGTAGCCATAGTGTGAGAAATGTCACTTGTGACACGAAAACAAACAAGAGTTTATATACTTTTTTCAGAACACGTTTATTGAATGTTTCAAACATGAATACGAAAGACAAAAATACATAAAAGCCAAAGGCTTAAGTACAAGGATAAAAGGCACATGATAACCATTAACGTGGAATAAAAACAAGTGTGTGTACAACATGTTTTGGGTAATGTTCTAACCAGTTCTATAGTAGCGGGTAAGGTCACACAAGTGTCCTCCCGAAAGGGTCTTTCAGGCCTGTCCACGACAGTCCTGTCCTGGGTGACGGGTTCTTCTGGCACCGTCACTAACACGGGTTGAAAAGTAACTTTTTTCCTTGAACAACTCTCGTGCATACTGAGAAACTTCTTGGGTCCAAGCCTCAAAATCCCATTCTTTCCAGGCACGGACATCTGTCCAATGGGGATGTAAGTCACAAGCTACACACACATCGTCATACACGTCTTGGGTAGCTAAAAGTTGACGAATCTTTTTTTCCTGTTGAGGTCGAGAAGTATCCAGATGAAAACGCAAGGCTTTGAGCAAAAGGAGTTTTTCGTGACCATTTAAGGCCATTGAGGTGGTAAGTACTGATCGTAAAGAGTCCACAAAAAATCGGCTGGTAAACGAAATCCCAGAAAACAAGTCACTAAGACACACACCACTTGTCGACCCAAATTGAATGGATACAGTTCTTGTAATAATCGATGGTAATGATCCACAGTTTGAATATGGTCATTGAGTTCCTTCCACGGAATCTGTTCAATGACATGTGACATAAGTCGTGGCATGGCAGCCTGTTTTTATATTCTCTTTTTTTAGGATGCAATACACGTACTTTCTAACCAGAGATCTTCGTTCTCCAGTAGGGAATTTAAATGTTACATACTGTAACCGAAACGTCAGAGTTCGTTTAGAAGTTTCGTCTTCCGCTAAGCAGATTCCACGTAACAAATGTTGGTAATCCTTTAACTCGTCTTCCTCAATGCGTTGCAGTAGGTGAATCTCGAAGTAACCAAAATTATGAACATGTACATCATTGGCGACCTCAAAGTTTTGAACAATGTCTGACCATTGAAACAATTTCTGACGAATCAGTTTTCTTATACCATTCAGGTACCAGTGGTTAAAGATCTGGTGACGTAACGGATGCGATTGTTCTTTACGTTTGACTTGTATTTTGACCAGCTCTCGGTAAATCCTTTCTCTCAACTCCTCAGGCAAGCCCAAAATGTTCTCTTGTAAAGTATCCATAAGTATATACACTGTCTTTGGAATCCTTGGGTGGTGGCCAATAGCCTCGTTTAACTTTGTGCCTAATGTAATATCCACTCATAATCAGTCTTCTTGTACTTTGGAACAGAGCATAATTTAAAAACGGTTGAATAACTTTGCGTTTGCGTTTCACTTGTATTTTGATCAGTTCTCGGTAAATGCGTTCTCTCAACTCCACAGGCAAGGCACGAATGTTCTCTTGTAAAGTATCCATGAATAGGTCATACTAAATCCTCTTTGGTCTGACACAAGACATGTACTGTTTGCACAGACATGGTTTTAATTCATTGTCGAATCTAAATCGTTTAGTTACTAATTTACACGTTACAATTCGTTCAGAAGTTTCCTCTTTCACTAAGTCGACATTGCCTAAAAGATGTTGGTAATTCGTTAACTCTTCCTCTGGAATTCGATGCAGTACGTTTACAATGTAGTAGATAGAATCATCCAGAGCAAACCATTCCTTTTTAAAACCAGGGGCTCGTTGATCAATGTCTGTCCAATGGAACACTTTCAACTCAATCAGTCCTTGTATAGCCTGAAGGTACCAGTGGTTCAAACACCGGTGACGTAACGGATGCAATTGTTCTTTACGTTTCACTTGTATTTTCAAAAGCTCTCGGTAAATGCGTTTTCTCAACTCCACAGGCAAAGCACGAATGTTCTCGTGTAAAGTATCCATGAACAGATTATGGTAAGTTACTTCAATGTCTCGGTCCCACTAAGGGTAAGTAATGACAATTCGGTGACCATCGAGCATGTTCTACGTAGGCCGAATCTTGCGGTTCCCAGTGGTGAAGTGACACACCGCAACTGAAGCACTTGACTTTATCTCCTTCGCCCAAGTAGAAAAATCCGGCTCTGGCTAATTCTTCGGGGGTCGGTCCTCCCAGATACTTAGGCCATTTTCCTTTGAACGACTGAAGACGATTTTCAAAGTCGCAGTATTCCGACAAACGAATATTCGTCTTTCACAGGTTCGTTTCGATGAGGGTTGAGTGACATGGGCAGGAGTTTGCTCAGGGTTGGATAACATCCGTAGGGGGGGGTAGACGTGAAGGTGAACATTCCCCTTTAAAACGAAACCCAGTAAAATGTCCAAGAGGACGAGCGGCATCACTTTCGCATCCCTCAGGTTTGACACGCACAGCATCACTTTCCATGATAGGGGTCGTGAGAACAAAGTTCCCATGATGCTTTACGGCATCGCTCAGGTCACAACGTACAGCATCGTACCCATCGCAAGGCTCACAATCGCATTCCACTTCAGAAGCCTCACACTTGAATTGTGCCTTTCTAAACAACTTGTTTTGTGTTTCTCTGAAAGTATTCATCTTGTTCGCTCGGTCTTGGTAGTCACAATGAACTATCGATCTTGACCATAGCCCCTTTTTATACTAGTCGCAATGCAGTCTCCAGCTTGTACATCTTTCCTTTTTTATGTTTTTTATGTCTTGTTCTGGAAGGTACCGTCTCTAAGGTACCGTCAACATTGTACCGTAGTGTGATGGGTGGAAAGGCCATAGAAAGGTAAGGGCAGTGCGGAGACCATCGAGTATGTTCCAGAATAGCTGAATCTTTATAGATACATAGATCCATTCGTAACTTCAGTCCGCAAGCGAAACACTGTACCTCGTATCCCAATCCTGACTCAGGTCCCAAGTAGACAAATCCTGTTCTAGCTAAAACATGCGAAGAAGGTAATCCTTCCCTATCCGTAGGCCATTTCTGAAACGTGTCCAATCGACGGGCACAATCACAATAGTCAGGTAAGAAAACTGGAAAATGGTAGGGTTTGAACTTGGAGTTCTCATCGGGTTTCTCACTCGATTCTTGCTGTGGCGAAGTCATCCTTCTAGCGGGTGACTATCCTCTTACAACCAATGTTTTATACCAACGTGTCCATACGGTAAGGTGAAATGATTGGGAAGTCGCACTCGCTTCTGGTACACGATTTGATAGACTTTTTCCAAGGGTCGACTGACGATGTGGTGAGTGGTTAAGCGTACAATTTTGTTCGGTCGATAGGTGGTCACTTTAAAGTTTCCATCCTCTCCCGATTGCAAGGCTTCTTTCAATACCCCAAAGTTCACCACACGAATGGTACGATAATTCAGAGTCAATCCTTTCACTTTACACGTCGTGTGCAATTCTACTTGTGGGTCCCGGTATTCGTAGCCGTAATTTTTGGGACCACCACTGACGAAACTTAGAATCTTGTCGTCAGGATGCTCGTCTGTCCAGGCTCCTAAACGGTCTCCTTCAATGTCAGGGTGCTGTTGACTCGGGTGATGGATGTAAATGCAACTGTCCGTGTCAAAGTACAGGACACGTTCCCCTAACAGTTCTAAAGCTTCGTACAATCTTAAGCGAGCATGGGCTGTCACGTAAGCCGCAATGATGACATTTCCAAAAGGGTCGTCTTGTACAAAGCCCAGATCTTCTTCATAATTGACCAAACTCAAATCCTCACGAACGACGTCCACGTGTTTCATGTATTTGGTTTTGTCGTGAATCATCTGGAAGTAGCGGGAAGGTTCTGTCAAATACTCCGTCTTGGGTAAACACGGTCGTTGTGCCATTTTACCCCACAAGCAATTTAAAATCACTTTGGCAAACGATCGCCTGCCTTCGTTTTTCTCGATGTGGTCTAAAGTGATGCCTTCTTGTTCATAGTATTTCTCTTTGAATTGTATTTGGTCTTCGGGAGTGTGACACCAGGACGGATAGCCGCTGGCTTCTTGCTTCAGTTTCAAAAAGGCATCCACGTAGTCTGCGAAAATGCCTTTCTGCGTGGGGTCACCCTTGTGGTATTGTTGTGTCTTGGGAAAGTGGCAAATTTCGTACACTTCTAACAGTCGGTATCCCATGTCCATAGCTTTGAACAATTCTACGCTGACCCAGGTTCCCGTCAAGGCACGTTCTTCCTGGGTGTGATGGCAAGGCTGGTCTTGGTTGCACGTTTCGGCACAAGTACGGCACAAGGGAAACATCAGTTTGCCTTGACAATGGTGAGGTAAGACGGGATGGTATAGGTTCGTGGGAGGCAAAACTTTACACTTGATCAAGCCTTCGTATTGTCGAATGTTTTTCAGGTCGATGTGTTCCGTCAGCAATTGTGGGTGCCCTACAGGAAAGCGACAATATTTGCACACGTAGGGATACAGCGAACACACGTCCAAGTATTTGATTTCTTCTGCTTTCTCTTCGTCGGCTTGGTACAGCAAACAGGTGGCATTGGTCCTTCCTCTGTACAAACTATCCCTCGGGTTCAGTGGGTCCATGAACTGGTAACTTTCCACGAGGCGTTTAAACTCGGGATCGGTTTTCATACGGTGATCGTACTCGTGTTCCCACATTTCCACCACTTGGTATCCTTGCTGTTCTAATTTTAGGCGTCGCTGACAAGTGTCCTGGAACAAGTCTTCCATGGTTCGTTGTAAAAACTGAATTTTAATGCCACGGTCAGGGTAACAGACGGGACATCCGTGAAATAAGCAACCGTTAAACCCGTACACGATCTTGGGGTTTTCTAAGTCCCAGCCATCGACCGAATACGTTCCGATGGTCTTTTCACCCCCTCCGTTGCGGGCATGCTGAATCCACTTGTCTTTCTTGTCGCACAAGTAATGTAACCAACGTAGGGCTTTGACCGAGTATTGACGTTTGACATAGTGGGTCGTTTGAGGGCTGATGACTGCCACGGTGTTTTCAGGCATGAATCGTTGTCGATACACTAAGGAACACGCTTTGGCAATGGTGCAAGCTTCTTTCAAAGGATCGACCCCTCCGTGTTCCATGAACAGTTCTCGAAATTTTCCACAGCAACGCCGTAAAATATCCACGTCGGAACGACAATACTGTAACATTTCTTCCTGAAAGTCGAAAGGGTCGGAGGCGTGAGCCTGGTACCAAGCGTAGAAAGCTTCTCGTTGTTCGGTACGCATGTTGTCGGGGTCGTAATAGTGAGCCTCGGGCAAATGGGGTAGAACGGCGTGTTGATTGGCTTCCGTATTGAAAAAGTGTGGAAAGTACCCTTTAGCCATTTCTGTCATTCCAAACGTTTTAGGCATTCGACTCAAAGGCATGGCCAAATAGCTCATCGAATCTTTAAACTGCACTTGTCCCACTTGCATGAAAATGATTTTGGTTCCGTTCAAAGTCACTTTAGGACGCTCGGTGCCTTGTTCCGTATAGTATCTCAAAAGAAACTGTCCATCGTATCCGGAGAAATTGTGAGCCATCACCGTGGCATGACGATGACAATCTCCGTAAAGTTCGATGTCCTCTTGGCTCCACGTCTTGTCGACGGGGTCTAAAACCCATTGGGCAAAATCGGCTAACGTGTTCGGTCCCCGAAAGATTTTTTCACGCCCTCCAGGAATCTTGCTGCAGTGAGGGCAATGACTGAAGATAGGTTCTTGAATGCACACGCTCGATGAGCCACGCAGAAATTAGGAATGTGAATGCCTGTCTCTTGCATGCATTCGAAATCGAAAAAGATGAAATTGCCTTTCTTCTTGTGACCGTCCTCTTTCTCTGGTGGGGGTTGGTATTTTTGCACGTAGCATTGGTGTTCCAAGTCCACGATGTGGTGACAAATGTGACATATTTTATTTCCTCGACATACGTGTGCCTTGGCAGCATTGGTATATATGCCTTGTCCACACGTAGGCACAATCTCAGGAGTTGACAAGCACATTTCTTCTGTGAACCTTGCGTCTTCAAATGTTGTTGGTAACGGGTAGGGCTGACAAACGTGCGCAGACAAGTTGAACAAGGCACTGGTCCTTCGCTCAGACAGGGTGGAGAGGTCAAACATCCTGGGCATTTCATTCCAAAATGTTTGTGTTGCTCTCGATTATTATAACCACGGTCACATTTCTCACAGTAATAAATATATCCCAGGAATCCAGTGATAGTGGTAATGGTATCGAAATGGTTATCGTGATAATAAACATGAATGTATTTTCCGTCTTTAAAGTCTTGGCCTCGAAACAACAGAGGTCCGCGCACTTCTTGAGGGTGCACTTTCAAGGTGTAGCGTGGAGCTAGGGCATCTTGCAATTTTTTCATCTCAGGAATGCCACAGGGTGTGTCTTTGGACAGGCCAGCTTGTTGCAACAGGAGTTCTGCTTCGTTTCTTTGTTTGGCTCGGTCCGATTGTCGAATAGTTTTCCAGGCTCTTTTCCATTCTACCGTATCGTTCTTATTGGCATAGGTTCGTCCCACCACGATGGCACGGGCTAAACACATCTGGTCCTGAGGGTTGTTAATTCGGACGAGTCTCTTTTTGCTGCTGCGAAGGTCGTCCACCAATAACATCTTTTTGCGTCCAGTCCCTTGAGGAGGAGAGACGTGGGTCATGTCCAGTGTGGCTTTTCCATCAGTGATGTCAAACTGGTCATTAGATTGTTGTACGTGTTGAATCTTGTCCATGACTTTGGAAGCGGTCAATTCTGCAGGGGTGCTAAACTCGATCCAAACAGGGGATTTCAAACCGTCGTGTTGTATGGAAAGTCTCAAGCGATCGTCTTCTTTGGGTTGACATTGTCGCTTGAGTGCAGTGAGCAAAGAATCCCACACCCCAGTGATAAACACTTCTGCTTTCTCTAACGGCACTTCAGCATTGAAATCTTTAAACTTCACCGTGTATTTGTAAGCCGTGGTTCTAAATTTTCTAGAGGAGCGCTTTTCCGTCTCTCGAATGGAATAGTATTTTTCAGGGTTAACTAGGGGTGGTGAACTTGGTTTAGAGGGTTCGTATTCTGGTTCACTCATGTCCTCTTCAAAATCACTGGCATGAATTTGTGCCATGATTTCAGCCCTCGTACGAGGCGATAGATCACGTTTCTGCCTCTTACTTTCTTCTTCTTTCTTCTCAAATGAATAGGATCGTTTCATCTTGAGTGCAAAACGTCAAATGACTCAAGTTTAAACACCATAAACTAATTTATAGTCATGGCAGACCAGCGTATATAAAAGGGTGTGTGTCTTGTCCTTTCACTATCCATTTCACTCTCAAGCCGAGCACAACGATGGAAGAGACTAGCCAAATCGAACGTTTCGTCAGAGCTTTGCGAGGGGTCATTAGAAAATTCTCTTCAGACCAGCCCACGGACTACTCTCCTTCCTTTCGAGATAAAAGTGAAGATACTTGCTATATCTGTCAGAAGAAAGGACATTGGTCTTCAGAGTGTCCAGACCGTCAAAAAAGAAAAACAACAAGGGCTAAAAAAGACAAAAGTCAAGATACCTGTTATTATTGTAAAGAAAAAGGACATTGGTCTTCAGATTGCTCAAAAAAGAAACAAGTGGAGTCAGAAGAAAAGAGGAATTCTTCAGAAGAAGAGAGGGATTCTTCGGAAGAAGAGAGGGATTTTTCAGAGGAAGAAAGCAGACAGGTGAAGAAAAAGAAACAGGAGAAGAAAAGAAGAAGGGAAGAAAGTGAGGAGGAAGAAGAGGAAAAAGAGTGTGACCGTGAAGAAATTTAAAAAACAGAAAGACTAAACAAGGAGACAGAAGAAGTCAATGAACTTTTTATTAAAGTGATGTGTTGTGAATTGTGAATTGGATTGTAACAATGGATAAAAGAATAAATTAATTATATAAGGTAAGTGTCTTTGAGTTCTGATTTTAAAATAAGAACGTACACTCACGCACTCATACACAGACACGTACTACAGGGGGTAAAATGGGCTGTTTATTATTATTATTATTTTTTTGAGTTATTGGCAAATTGAAATTGTATTTATTTTCGAGAAATGTGGGTGGCCCTGAAAAGGGCCTTTTTTTGGTGTAGGCGTGAGTTTAAGCAATCAACTTTAACTGCCTTAAGCCTTTGCCACGGCCAAGGCCTACTTCTGGACTGCGTAATGTTGATGATGATTGGGTTGAAATCACTAAGGGTGGTACGACAGGCTTAGTCACAGGGTTAACGTGTTAAGCTCGGGAAGGTCGTATTCTCTTCGGTCGTAATAAAGAAGTCTGATACATTTGTTTCAGACTTCTTAACTCCGCTAAAATGTCCAACAGTACCGTGACCGTTTGATTTTCACCCTCTTGTTTCTTTGCTGCTACTTCTTCTTGCTGTTGCTGCTGTTGTTTTTTTCTTACCTCTTCTTCTTGCTGCTGTAGGAGAAAAGCTTGTTCCGCTTCCTTTTGTCGTTGTATAAATTTCTCCAATTCTTCTTTCTGTCTCTGTCTAAAATTCTCCACTTGCGGTAATGAAGAAGGTAACGAAGGTTCCGGAACAAATTCTTGCGAGGAGAGAAAATCCACAAAATCCCAATTCACCTCTTCTGAAAGTAAGTCCGGGTTCCCTTGGGCAGTCTCCCCTGCTGGTGCACCCCAATGGATCGTTTTCTGAATTTCCGTCATGTTGAATCACTGTCGCATAGATTGACTGTACACAAGCGCTAGCGAATCTATATAGACCACGTGACGTCACAGACTGCTCTCTTCGGATTGGATGTGGGCTGACTGAATTTTGTAGCGCGTGTTCGGATTGGTGAATGAACTCAATCCGTTTCAATCCTTCCTCTACCTATAAATAAGCGCAGTTCACTGCATTGATTCACCTGTTCTCGTCGCTTCAAGATGTGGACCACAGTCGAATCATCCACTCTTGTGTCTTCCATGATGTTTAGGACGGTCCAAGTGGACCGTTGTCGACAAGTCAGACACCAGTCTGTGGATACGAAGAGTGTATGTAGAAAGACAAGGTTGCCTCAAGAGGACACTGATTTATGGCCCTCGAGTAAGACGCAGCTTGAGGACAAGAAGATGCCGCAGATGCCCTTTATGTTAATGGATACATTAACATAAACCCAAAGGCCCTTTTCAGGGCCACCCATATTTCTCGAAAAGAGAATGACTTTTCAATTGCCTACCCCTTTTTTTAAAAAAAAATTATAAAAAAAATCCCATGTTCAATTCCCCCCTTGTCCCTAAATAGACCCACACTTTATTCCCCCATGTTCAATTCCCCTTGAGGCTAAAGTGACCCAAGGTTTTTCTCCATGTTCAATTCCCCTTGAGGCTAAAGTGACCCAAGACTATTTCCCATGTTAAATTCCCCTTGAGGCTAAAACGACCCACGATTTTTCTCCATGTTAAATTTCCCTTGAGGCTAAAACGACCCAAGGGGGGTCTGTAATGCTAATTCCCATTGAGGCTAAAGTGACCCTATATACTACTTATATTGTCTATTTTTTTAAGATGCTGTTTAGGTGCTGAGTTGTATATTTGGCATCCGTAGTCTAGTTTGGATCTAATCAGTGCCCTGTATAGGGTTAGCAGTGTTTCTTGATTGGATCCCCAGTCGGTCCCTTTAAGGTTTTTGAGGAGGTTGAGGTCCCTATTACATCTTTTAATTAATTCTTTAATATGGTGTCCCCAGCTTTAGTGCTCATCGTAATACATTCCCAGGAATCGTGCAAATTTTTCGTACTTAATTTCATGATTTTGTATTGTCAGTGTAGGGAGATGCTTGTTTATTTTACGTTTTGGGGTAAATATTACGGCTATAGTTTTTTGTGTGCTAGTTTAAAACCCCGTTTGCCAGCCCACTTTCCTCTGTTGTTTAAGCTATCTTGTAAGTCTTTAATTATTTTGTGTTGGAGGGGTTTTCTGCTGTCCATATTCCACTATCGTCCGCAAATTGCTATATTTCAGTTAGGTCAGATGCCAAGTTCTTATCTAGGTCATTGATCATGAGCTTGAACAGAGTGGGACTGAGTACATTCCCTTGTGGAGTTCCGTTTTCTACGGGTTGTAAATCAGAGTGAGTGTCACCGACTCTGGTTATTTTCTTGCGGTTCGTTAGGAAGTATTCGATGAAGTTCTACATTCGGCCTGTTATGGCGTAGTGATTTAATTTGGCTAATAAGCATTTAGTCCACACTAGGTCGAATGCCTTTTCAAAGTCTATGAATACCACTATGAGGTTCCTGTCTGATTTCCTTTTGGAATGTTGAATAAGTAATTATTTGTAGAAAAAAGTGAGTGTTTCTTTTAGGTCCGAGCGCTTTTTTTTTTTTTTTGGTAATCATGTAGGTAATGTAAGATTTGGGTCTTAGGGGATGTTTTCCTTCACGTCTGTGCTTCAAGTATGTATACGGAAACACTCGTAAGTGTGGCTACCCATTGTCGACGAGACATCAGTGAAGAATGAGTAACAGAATAAGCAAACTGTTGGAACTCCAGATGCACCTGTAATATGCCAGGCGCCTCCTGAATGAGCTGGCAGCGGAGGCCATTGTAGAAGAAGGAAGAATGAAAGAGAAGGAGGAGCAGAGAAGAAAGAAAGAAGAGGAGGAAAAGAAGAGAGGGATCAGGTCTCACCATATGATTAGACCTAAGTGTGAGGTGAAACCTGGGGCGAGGACGCCTCCACAAACAACAGTAACAGTGCCACAACGTCAACCACAGCCACAGACTCTTCCACCAGTAGTACAATTACCTGTGGTTCGCCCAACTGAAAGCTGGGAAGAAGAAATAAGGAGGCCACAACATCCTAGACTGCGACATAGAAGAAGAGAGATGGAAGTTAATATTATCCCAGAGACAGAAGATTGGGGTGCTGAGGCTAATCATCAAGCCTCTGCACTCCCATCTACTACATTCAACTGGGATAATTACTGGAGCAGAAGATGTGTTTGTGGAGCAAGACCTGAAAGGTGCCATCACTAACAGGTGTATGTAGAGCTCCAAAAAACAGCCCTTTTCAGGGTTAACCAAAAACTCTAAAAAAGAAACACTATTCAATTTGCCAATGTCAGAATGTGAAGTAGTGTTTATATAAACACACCCTCCTTTCCTGGTGTAATTGTGTGTGTGTGTGTGTGTTTATGTGTTTGTAAGCGCTAACGTACGTTTGTGTGGATGATAGATTATTGGGTTTTGTAAGCGCTGAAGTACGTTTGTTTAGATAGTAGAGAGTATGGTTTTTTAAACCTTCACGTGTGTGGATAGTATATTATGGTTATGTTTTTAGCTTCTCCCGTGTGTGGATGGTAGATTTTGGGGTTTGATTTGGCATCTCTGCGTGTGTGGGTAGTAAATGTTGGGTTTGTTTCTGCTTCTTGACGTGTGTGAATGGTAAATTTTGGGTTTGATTTGGCTTCTTCTCGTGTGTGGATAGCATATTGTGGTTATGTTTTGGCTTCTCAGCGTGTGTGGATAGTGTATTATGGTTATGTTTCTGCTTCTCCGTGTGTGGATAGTAGATTGTGGTTATGTTTTTAGCTTGTTCCGTGTGTGGATGGTAGATTTTGGGGTTTGATTTGGCATCTCTGCGTGTGTGGGTAGTAAATGGTGGGTTTGTTTCTGCTTCTTGGCGAGGGTGGATGGTAGATTGTATGGTTTGATTTGGCATCTCTGCGTGTGTGGATAGTAAATGGGTTTGTTTCTGCTTCTTGACGTGTGTGAATGGTAAATTTTGGGTTTGATTTGCCTTCTTCTCGTCTGTGGATAGTAGATTGTGGTTATGTTTTGGCTTGTCAGCGTGTGTGGATAGTATATTATGGTTATGTTTCTGCTTCTCCGTGTGTGGATAGTAGATTACTGGGGTTTGTAAGCGCTCACGTAGGTTTGTGTGGATAGTAGAGTGTGTGGTTGTTTAACTTTCCTTTAGTGTTAATATTATAATTGGGTTTTGTTTGTGCTTCTCGGTGTGTGTGAATGGTATAGTTAGGGTTTAATTTGGCTTCTCCCCGTGTGTGGATAGCATAGTTTAGGTTTGATTTGACTTCTCCGCGTGTGTGGATAGTAGATTTTGTGTTTAATATGGCATCTCTGTATGTGTGGATAGTAAATGGTGTGTTTGTTTCTGCTTCTTGACGTGTGTGAATGGTAAATTTTGGGTTTGATTTGGCTTCTCAGCGTGTGTGGACAGTATATTATTGTTGTGTTTCTGCTTCTCAGCGTGTGTGGATAGTAGATTGTGGTTATGTTGTTAGCTTCTCCCGTGTGTGGATGGTAAATTTTGGGGTTTGATTTGGCATCTCTGCGTGTGTGGATAGTATATAATGTGGTTAGTTTTTTGTCTCATTACCTTTGTGTGAATAGTAGATAATATGAGAAGACAAAAGTAGGGGATGTTTTCCTTCACGTCCGTGCTTTAGATATAAATGTAAAAAGGGCCCGTCATTCGCGCCATTCTACGGAATAAGCGAAAAGAAGATGGTAGCAGTATCTGACTTGTTTAACCAGTTGAAGGAGAGTTTGTATTGGATGATAGATGCGGAGTATGTAGTGGAAAGACTTGAAAGAGAATGAAAGTTCCCAGGCAGCTTGGACTTTGCAAACAATCTGAAAATAGCTAGGGGGAACATTGAAGGGATGATTGAAGCAGAGGTAAAGAAGTTGAGAGGTTTCATCTCGCCTGAATATGTAAGAGTCGGAACACTGAAGCAGTCTCTTGAAATTTTTATCAAAGTCAGGTGTTTTATGGATGATATTTTCAATTTGACAGATTGGCTTTTGTCAAAAGGGGACGGGACCAAGTCCATAAAGCAGATGAAATTATGAAAAGGGTCTTGGAAGAAGAAGTCAAGAACGTTAAAGACACATGGGCAAAAGATAGGAAAGAACAAGAGAACAGAAAGAAAAAAAGAATCATTTGAGAGAATGAACAAAAGCTGGATGAATGTCCAGGAGAAATATAGAGCGATAGGTCATCCAAACTGGATACCTGAGTCGGAACACAAGAAAGGAATATTGGGAAAATTTAGGAGATGGATAAAGAAATGGAGAAAGTAGAAGAATAAAAAGCAGAAGAACCAAATGACTTTCAAGCCTAACCCTCCTAAAAAATTATTTTTTATATGTAGTATCAGTGTTTATAATCCACGATATATTCCCATGTTTATTTCCCCTTGACACCAGGCAGGTCCATGATATATTCCTATGTTAATTTTCCCTTGACGCTATACAGGCCCAGGTTGTACTTCAAAGTACTTGTCGCTATATTGTCCCACGGGACCTTGTAATGGTAATTCCCATTGTCGCTATAACTCTTGTCGCCATATCGTCCCAGGGTGGTTTGTAATGCTAATTCCCATTGTCGCCATAAATCTTGTCGCCATAACGTCCCAGGGTTGTTTGTAATGCTAATTCCCATTATCGCCCTATCGTCCCACTATACTACTCTGATGTCTTTCTTTAAATGCTGGACTACATCTGAAAGTGCTCTACAGGCGTAGGCAATAATCTTTCCATTATTAGTTAATAATGTGCCTAGACCGACAGGAATTGCATGTACAAGTAATTGCGTTTCCTTATTAGGATCGAATTACGCTATTATTGCGTTATTTTATTAAATTCTGTTTGAGTTTTTCAAACGTTTTATCGTTTTTCACTCCATTCCCATGGTTGATTTTGTTTGGTTATGGTTCTGAGAGGGTCATTGATTGTTTGATGGAACGCAGCAGGCGAAGTAAAAACAAAGTTACATTATATCCATTTCAAATATGGAAGATAACTATATTCATAATTTCATTACTACATGTACTGCATTACATTGCTTTTGTTGATTTTATACATACTAAGCATTTCCTTATTGACGATCCATAAACTCATGTATGCATAACTTAACACAATATCCGTTAAAAAATGACCCGGAAATCTGATCAAAATTCAACGCTGCGATCAGTTTTCAACGACTGTGAAAATCAAAATTCAACGTTAAGAACTGACCCTGGGTCAATTTTCAACGTTAAAAGCAGACCCGGAGGGTCAGAATTCAACGAGGGTCAAAATTTAACACTACAGGTTAGATTCTGGCGCCCCTCGCCAGGAATATATCAATTTCAAAATTTATAAACAATAAAAAAAATAAAAAATGCGCCCCCTGAAATCAGCGCTCTATGCGGCTGCCTAGTTTGCCTATATGGTAGCGCCGGCGGTGTAGTGTTAAATTTTGACCCTCGTTGAATTCTGACCCTCCGGGTCTGCTTTTAACGTTGAAAGTTGACCCAGGGTCAGTTCTTAACGTTGAATTTTGATTTTCACAGTCGTTGAAAACTGATCGCAGCGTTGAATTTTGATCAGATTTCGGGTTATTTTTTAACGGATATTGTTTTAAGCTATGCATACATGGGTTTATGAATCGTCAATAAGGAAATGCTTAGTATGTATAAAATCAACAAAAGCAATGTAATGCAGTACATGTAGTAATGAAATTATTAATATAGTTATCTTCCATATTTGAAATGGATATAATGTAATTTTGTTTGTACTTCGCCTGCTGCATTCCATCAAACAATCAATGACCCTCTTCGAGCCTTAACCAAACAAAATCAACCATGGGAATGGAGTGAAAAACGATAAAGCGTTTGAAAAACTCTAAGAGAATTTAATAAAATAACGCAATAATAGCGTAATTCGATCCTAATAAGGAAATGCAATTACTTGTATATGCAATTCCTGTCGGTCTAGACACATTATTAACTAATAATAGAAAGATTATTGCCTACGCCTGTAGAGCACTTTCAGATGTAGACCAACATTTAAAGAAAGACATCAGAGTAGTATAGTGGGACGATAGGGCGATAATGAGAATTAGCATTACAAACCACCCTGGGACGATATGGCGACAAGATTTATAGCGACAATGGGAATTACCATTACAAGGTCCCGTGGGACGATATAGTGACAAGTACTTTGAAGTACAACCTGGGCCTGTATAGCGTCAAGGGAAAATTAACAAAGGAATATATCATGGGCCTGCCTAGCGTCAAGGGGAAATAAACATGGGAATATATCGTGGATTATAAACACTGATACCACATTTAAAAAATAATTTTTTTGGAGGGTTAGGCATGAAAGTCATTTGGTTCTTCTGCTTTTTCTTCTTCTACTTTCTCCATTTCTTTAGCCATCTCCTAAATTTTCCCAATATTCCTTTCTTTTTGTGTTCCGACTCAGGAATCCAGTTTGGATGACCTATCGCTCTACATTTCTCCTGGACATTCATCCAGTTTTTGTTCATTCTCTCAAATGCTTCTTTTTTCTTTCTGTTCTCTTGTTCTTTCCTATCTTTTGCCCATGTGTCTTTAACGTTCTTGACTTCTTCTTCCAAGACCCTTTTCATAATTTCATCTGCTTTATGGACTTGGTCCCGTCCCCTTTTGACAAAAGCCCATCTGTCAAATTGAAGATATCATCCAAAAAACACCTGACTTTGATTACAATTTCAAGAGACTGCTTCAGTGTTCCGACTCTTACATATTCAGGCGAGATGAAACCTCTCAACTTCTTTACCTCTTCTTCTATCATCCCTTCAATGTTCTCCCTGGCTATTTTCAGATTGTTTGCAAAGTCCAAGCTGCCTGGGAACTTCCATTCTCTTTCAAGTCTTTCCACTACATACTCCGGATCTATCATTCAATACAAACTCTCCTTCAACTGGTTAAACAAGTCAGATACTGCTACCATTTTCTTTTCGCTTATTCCGTAGAATGGCGCGAATGATCGGTCCTTTTTACATTTATATGTAAAGCACGGACGTGAAGGAAAACATCCCCTACTTATGTCTTCTCATATTATCTACTATTCACACAAAGGTAATGAGACAAAAACCTAACCACATTATATACTATCCACACACGCAGAGATGCCAAATCAAACCCCAAAATCTACCATCCACACACGCCAAGAAGCAGAAACAAACCCACCATTTACTATCCACACACGCAGAGATGCCAAATCAAGCCCCAAAATTTACCATCCACACACGGGAGAAGCTAACAACATAACCACATGCTACTATCCACACACGCTGAGAAGCAGAAACATAACCATAATATTCTGTCCACACACGCTGAGAAGCCAAATCAAACCCACAATTTACCATTCACACACGTCAAGAAGCAGAAACAAACACACCATTTACTATCCACACACAGAGAGATGCCAAATTAAACACAAAATCTACTATCCACACACGTTGAGAAGTCAAATCAAACCCAAACTACACTATCCACACACGGGGAGAAGACAAATTAAATCCTAACTATACTATTCACACACGCCGGGAAGCAAAAACAAAACCCAATTATACTATTAACACAAAAGGAAAGTTAAACAACCACACACTCTACTATCCACACAAACCTACGTGAGCGCTTACAAACCCCAGTAATCTACTATCCACACACGGAGAAGCATAAACATAACCATGATATACTATCCACACACGCTGAGAAGCCAAAACATAACCACAATCTACTATCCACACACGCCGACAAGCCAAAACATAACCACAATCTACTATCCACACACGAGAAGAAGGCAAATCAAACCCAAAATTTACCATTCACACACATCAAGAAGCAGAAACAAACACACCATTTACTATCCACACACACAGAGATGCCAAATTAAACACAAAATCTACTATCCACACACGTTGAGAAGTCAAATCAAACCCAAACTACACTATCCACACACGGGGAGAAGACAAATTATATCCTAACTATACTATTCACACACACCGGGAAGCAAAAACAAAACCCAATTATAATATTAACACTAAAGGAAAGTTAAACAACCACACACTCTACTATCCACACAAACCGACGTGAGCGCTTACAAACCCCAGTAATCTACTATCCACACATGGAGAAGCAGAAACATAACCATAATATACTATCCACACACGCTGAGAAGCCAAAACATAACCACAATCTACTATCCACACACGCCGACAAGCCAAAACATAACCACAATCTACTATCCACACACGAGAAGAAGGCAAATCAAACCCAAAATTTACCATTCACACACGTCAAGAAGCAGAAACAAACCCACCATTTACTATCCACACACGCAGAGATGCCAAATCAAACCATACAATATACCATCCACACACGGCAAGAAGCAGAAACAACCCCACCATTTACTACCCGCACACGCAGAGATGACAAATCAAACCCCAAAATCTACCATCCACACACGGGAGAAGCTAAAAACATAACCACAATCTACTATTCACACACGCAGAAACAGAAACATAACCATAATACACTATCCACACACGCTGAGAAGCCAAAACATAACCACAATATACTATTCACACATGAGAAGAAGCCAGATCAAACCTAACATTTACCATTCACACACGTCAAGAAGCAGAAACAAGCCCACCATTTACTACCCACACACGCAGAGATGCCAAATCAAACCCCAAAATCTACCATCCACATATGGGAGAAGCTAAAAACATAACCACAATCTACTATCCACACACGGAAAAGCAGAAACATAACCATACTATTCTATACATACACGTGAAGGTCTAAAAAAAAACATGCTCTCTACTATCTACACAAACGTACTTCAGCGCTTACAAAACCCAATAATATATCATCCACACAAACGTACGTGAGAGCTTACAAATACATAAATACACACACACACACACACACACACACACACACACACACACAATTACACCAGGAAAGGAGGGAGTGTTTATATAAACACGACTCCACATTCTCACATTGGCAAATTGAATAGTGTTTCGTTTCTAGAGTTTTTGGTTAGCCCTGAAAAGGCTGGGTTTTTTTGGAACTCCACATACACCTGTTAGTGATGGCACCTTCCAGGTCTTGCTCCACAAACAAATCTTCTGCTCCAGTAATTATCCCAGTTGACTGTAGTAGATGGGAGTGCAGAGGCTTGATGATTAGCCTCAGCACCCCAATCTTCTGTCTCTGGGATAATATAAACTTCCCTCTATCTTCTTCTATGTCGCAGTCTAGGATATTGTTGCCTCCTTATTTCTTCTTCCCAGCTTTCAGTTGGGCGAACCACAGGTAATTGTACTACTGGTGGAAGAGTCTGTGGCTGTGGTTGACGTTGTGGTACTGCTACTGTTGTTTGTGGAGGCGTCCTCGCCTCAGGTTTCACCTCACACTTAGGTCTAATCATATGGTGAGACCTGATCCCTCTCTTCTTTTCCTCCTCTTCTTTCTTTCTTCTCTGCTCCTCCTTCTCTTTCATTCTTCCTTCTTCTACAATGGCCTCCGCTGCCAGCTCATTCAGGAGGCGCCTGGCATATTACAGGTGCATCTGGAGTTCCAACAGTTTGCTTATTCTGTTACTCATTCTTCACTGATGTCTAGTCGACAATGGGTAGCCAGACTGACGAGTATTTCCGTATATATACTTGAAGCACGGACGTGAAGGAAAACATCCCCTAAGACGCAAATCTTACATTACCTATATGATTACCGCAACAAAAAAAAACAAGAAAAAAAAAAACGCTCGGACCTAAAAGAAACACTCACTTTCTTCTACAAATAATTACTTATTCAACATTCCAAAAGGAAATCAGACAGGAACCTCATAGTGGTATTCATAGACTTTGAAAAGGCATTCAACCTAATGTGGACTAAATGCTTATTAGCCAAACTAAATCACTACGCCATAACAGGCCGAATGTACAACTTCATCGAATACTTCCTAACGAACCGCAAGATAATAGCCAGAATCGGTGACACTCACTCTGATTTACAACCCGTAGAAAACGGAACTCCACAAGGGAGTGTACTCAGTCCCACTCTGTTCAACCTCATGATCAATGACCTAGATAAGAACTTGGCATCTAACCTAACTGAAATATCGCAATCTGCGGACGATAGTGGAATATGGAGAGCAGGAAACTCCTCCAACCACAAAATAATTAAAGACTTACAAGATAGTTTAAACAACATAGGAAAGTGGGCTTACAAACGGGGTTTCAAACTAGCACACGAAAAAAAAATATAGCCGTAATATTTACCTCAAACGTAAAATAAACAAGCATCTCCCTACACTGACAATACAAAATCATGAAATTAAGTACGAAAAATTTGCACGATTTCTGGAAATGTATTACGATGAGCACTTAAGCTGGAGACACCACATCAAAGAATTAATTAAAAGATGTAATAGGGACCTCAACCTCCTCAAAAACCTTAAAGGAACCGACTGGGGATCCAATCAAGAAACTCTACTAACACTATACAGGGCACTGATTAGATCCAAACTAGACTACGGATGCCAAATATACAACTCAGCACCTAAACAGTATCTTAAAAAACTAGACAATATACAAAGAAAAGCCCTCATTACAATCACTGGCGCGCTACCATCAACATCTCTAGCAGAACTCCTAGTACTAACCGGAGAACTCCCGCTCTGTCTCCGACGACAAGAACTGATTCTAAGATACGCAGCCAGATTAACATCCCACTCAAATTCCCACCCCACTAGAATAGCGATAAAATAATGTGACAAAACATTTAGCAATAAACTGCAACACCTAACCCCTACTGGGAAATTAGTGAACTAACTTATAGTACAACTCTACATTGGAAACCTCAAACATAAAACAAACAAGCACTTCGGAACCGAACTTTGGACCAACGAAGAGCCAAAAATCAATATCTCCCTCACCAAATATGGCAATAAAAAGGATCAAGAACATCAATTACACACCATCGCAACAGAAGAAATTAACACCAACTACTCAGATTTCCTTACGATATACACTGATGGATCAAAAACTAAAGGACCAGACAAAACGGAAGCCGCATTTGTCATCCCTGAATTAAACATCAAAGTAGGACATAGACTACCCACTGCTCAATATATACGGCAGAATTCTGGGCCATAAAAGAAGCACTTAAATGGGTCGAGACTAACAACACTCCGGCGACAGTAATTATAAGCAACTCACTTAGCGTCATCTCCTCAATACTTAACAACAATACCAAATACGGATGAAATTTTCTGAAACAAACCAACTTAACGCTAAAAACCTTAAACAACAATAAACAGCACATAGAATTCCTATGGATTCCATTCCATATAAATATACCAGGCAATGACCTAGCAGATTCAATAGCTAAACAAAAACTTAACGAACCTAGCCACGTACAATTAGACCACAGTGTTAGCGAAATATACAGCCTAACAACATCATTAATGACACACACAAAAAATAGCAGCAAAAAATGGAATGACAGTACCCAAGGTAGGAAACTTTACAACATCATTAATGAAGTCAAAACAAACAGAAAACCACCCGTACTCCAAAGTAAAGATCAAAAGATAATTAATAAAATATATACAGGTCAAACCAAACTGGCTACCAGTTATGACAAGCACATAGGACCATTCCCACACAATCCTAATTGCTATTATTGCCGGGTGCCTGAGGACCTACCGCACATATTCAATGTATGCCTTAAATTTAAAAAAGAAAGGAGATATTCAAAACAGATCAAAATAAAATAGGACCCCCAGTTACCTTCCCAGAAATCTTCAACAAATCCAATCCTAACCTGAACAGTACCTATACAAATATAATAACCTACTTACGTAAAACAGGTTTAGATAAAAAAAAATATATTAGCCAATCATCGATATATCAATAAATAGTAAAATAAGGAAAACTCAGTAGGGACCAACCAAATTAGACATCCTTGAACCCTCTTAGAAGGTTCGAGTAATCGACAAGGATATTTATCTGAGACTAAAATAATTCTGATCAATTAACTTCCCATAGGGCACAATTAAACTATATATCAAAACCTAATTATTTTTTTAAAAAATAAAAAATAAAAGACTTTATCATACAAAAATACTATAAAAATACTATAAAAATAAAATTAATAACTATTCATATCCATTGACATAACAATACAAAATAAAATAAGGAAAACGCAGTAGGGACCAACCAGATCAGATGTCCTTGATCCCTCTTAGAAGGTTCGAGTAATCGACAAAGATAACTATCTGGGACTAAAAGTTATCTGACCAATTAACCAAAATAGGGAAAACACATATTAATACCTAAAAATAAAAACATCATAATAATAAACAACATAAATAGGAATCAGGATAAATAGATAGAGGCTACCCAGATTTAAAGATAGGGAACCAACTTATATATATATATATATATATATATATATATATATATATATATATATATATATATATATATATATATATATATATATATATATATATTGATCACGTTGAAAGTTACCGACCGGGTCAGAATTCAACGAGGGTCAAAATGTGATACTACATCTGGGTCGTTATTTAACAGGACATTTAAAATAGGGTCAGATTTTAACGTGAAATTTTGATCACGGTCGTTGAAAAATGACCCGGCGGGTCAGAATTTAACGAGGGTCAAAATTTAACACTACACCGGCCCTGCATGTATCCATTCTACAATTTTTTTTTTTTTTTTTTAATTGTATCGTCAGTGTACATTTTACTCATTTTTCTGCAATAGGTCATTGTCGGATGAAAATTCACCAGATAAACTGTCCAGTGAGACCTAAGAAGCGTTACCGTAATTATATGTACCGAATAACTTGGCGTCACTTTCAGAAATCGTTTTCCCACGCTACTGCTGGACATGGCCCTGATCGTGCCCGCTTATTATGCAAGAACTATGCACTGAATGGAATACTACCTTCTCACTGGCCAACTGAAAATAAGTTATAAATAAATACAGGACGTCATTTTATTTTAACCAATGAGAGGACAGTATTCCATTCAGCGGGATCTCGCTTGCTTCTTAAGCGGGCGCGATCTGGGCCATGTCGAGCAGTAGTGTGGGAAAATGAATTTGCATTCCTGAAAGGTTTAATATTAGGTCAGATTTTTGATAGGGATACATAGTCGAATGCCTGCACTAAATACTGGTACCAACTTTATTAAGTTAAGCAAAGCGTAGTTTGAAATATCAGCGTTTATACTTAAATAGGTCGCGCGAGCAAGGAGGCAAGTGTCCTCCCTTGTAGTTATTATATAGTACATGTGTGACAGGTCAATTGTAAGCAACGATACGAGCCCCGGTGCATACAATAGGCTATAGTTTAAACATATTATATTGCTATATTGACAGTACATGCGGTCGGGCTACAAATTCTCACAACTTAGCAACAGCGCATTCCCAAAAACAAAGGTAGGTACGTGAAAAGAGTCAAGAAATAACAGTATGTGTATATACTTAAGCGTGAATCAAATACGGTGCATTATTACAAATGAATATCGAAAATCTTACCGTACTATTTGAAACAAGTGTATAACAATTAATTGAAAGAAGGGGGTGGGGTGGGGTGGGCTGTAAAGGGATTCCGTGCTGGATAATGGACGCAGATCATGAATATGTGGAGGTGAAATTTTACGTTTAAATATTAGATAATCTATTTCATGTTTCACTGGATCCGGCAGATTGTTTGAAACCTTTAATATGGAAGATATATAAGAATTTGTAGAGATTCCTTCTAGCATGTATTTGTTGAAAATTACTTTTATTTCTCAAATAATAATGTGTTATATGTTATATTGGAGATGTCTGTCTGTGTGTGTGTTTTGGATTTTTAATGTAGCTTTAAGTGTTTTTCAGTCATATTCTACGATGTCTGCAGTGTGACAGTTTATAGTGATGTCAAGCACTGGGACATCATGCCACAGTCGTGTAGAATGATATCCCACTCAGTCACATTATCCTGACACCAGGCCAACCAGTCCTAATACTAACCTCTAATGCTGAAGCGCCAAGCAAGGCAGCTAGCTGTTTGTATCATTTTTATAAGTCTTGATATTGGAGATAAGAGGGACAGTAACCATACACAATTTTGTAAAAGGTATAGAGTTTATCCGGATTTCTTCTTTCCGATAATGGGAGCCAACCTTTTCTTCTGTAAATATTATTAGTAGAATAGATAATCTATCCATGGCGGCCAGTATAACTAGTTGGGGGTGGGGGGTGGGGGCAGAAACAGTGACAGGTAATGGAGAACGCTTTTGACCAATCCCCCTCCCCGTTTCTTACAGCATGCAAAACAAAAGTGTAATACTTGTGTTCAGGTGAAAAGTTCCCAATTATGAATTATCTCGTTATAACGTGCCCGCGTTCGAAGAATATTTTTGTTTACGTCAAAAGCACGAAGCAACGTATAAACTTTTCGTAAAATTAAATTGGCCCTTCAGAGTCAGTAAGGTTGCTTAAATGGTAATGGATGAAAGGCGTGGATTGTCTTCTTTACAGTGGTGTACGTTATGAGTGACTGACTACTCAGATAGTATCAGAAAATTAGATCGGAGTCATCGATGGGAGAGAATGTAACCGGCTAGAGTTAGTTACCTTGTGTTAATTAGTTAGTGGACACATTAGTTTACCCAGGAATCAAGTGCCTGTAGTTCTGGCTTGGCATATTACGAGTTGCTATTGTTGTTCGATGACAATCGTACGTTTCGTCTACAATGGGATAACATCTTCAACAGAGAAAAAGTTACTAGCAATATACAGGTTAAAAGTTGGTATATTATTATCATTATTATTATTATTGCCCTTTACCGTCTCACTGATGTATGGATGGTGGAAATTTGTGATACCTAAATCGTTGTTTCATGATACCTACAAGCTCAGGGCCGGATTAGACCCACCCCAGGCAAAACACACACCCCCCCCAGAAAAAGAAAAAAACCTGCACACACAAACGTTTAGTAACTTTTCACTTGAAATTTGACCATCGTTTTATTCATGCGCACTTTTTTTTGGGGGGGGGGGGGTATTATGCACATTTGAGTAAAACGACAGACTTTTGCTTCGTGTCCTTTCGAGGAAAGTCAGGGCCTTTTTGAAATTTTTGGACCCCCCCCACCACCACCAACACCAACACTTCATCGGATCCGACCCTGCAAATTTGCCCTCTCCGAATTAATTTTAATATTATTGCATGGCCTGATATAGCATAATGATCCAATCAAGAATGTATTTGAATGAGTTCACGAAAAATTTAAATCAGTGTATTAATCTAAAAGTAAATGAACACGTTCTAATGGATATTTTAAATAAATGATAACTCTCAAATTATGATGTTAACAACCCGACTGCAAACTCTGATCATAGATTACCACAGATTGATATAGAACAGGTGTTATGAATATCTGATTTAATTTATATTTGATTCAGTTTAATTGTTTCTTTGTTTGTTTTATTTTTTTAATTCCATTACTTGCTATTTTAATAGAACATTAGTTACTGGAATAGAATTCAGTTCTGTCTAATTTTTATTACGCAAACAACTTTATATAAACATTGAATCTAATACTGACCTAGTTCCTGACCTTGATTTAGAACCAGTGTTAGTTTGTAGTAAACAATTGTTTTAAAACAGATTTTGTTATTCTTTCTCAGAGTAAGATTCATAAAGTGGAATCGAGGCCATACTAGGACTACGTGTTAAATGACATGTATTTATTGGGTTTTTCCAGAGGATTGTCCCACATCCGGGTATCTGTTTTTCGTTGTAGTTAGATTTATTACTGATATTTTGAGAAAAAATAGATATTATTGCCTTAACACTTGAGAAGTTAAAGTTTTTCATGTTTTGACCAGTTTTGTGGCTAATTATTTTATTTTATCTTAAAGAAAGGTGATTCTTTTCCCTGGAAATACTAGTGCTTTAAATCAATTCTTGGACAAAAACATTTACCGAAAACTGTAATATTATTTTCTGTGATTCAACAAAGAACTGTTGACACATCAGTAAGACGTTGACCACAACATACGTCATCGCCTTACATTTTGGATTTCATTGATTCCAACTCAGTTTCATTAGGACTTTTTTATGACTATGACTTCTACTGTTTAATTCTTAGATTATTTTTGGATTTGATTCGTAAAACTGTAAATTCATTTTCTCAGTTATACCTGGTGTTTCTATGGAAATAAATTATTTGTTATATTTTACAAAGCTTGTTGTTTTCACCTTTTACCTGTTACGTTTTGTAAGAGCCTAAACACCTAACACAGGACTGAATTATTAGTTTATCAAATCTCAATTTATAGACATTTTCACTTGACCTAGATATGAGTATTTACAACGGAAATTACAGTGTAAGTATAAGCAAGACTCAGAATTCAAAATGCTATATAAAAATGCTTGTTTACAACTTGCGATCTTGTACAAAAGTTAAGCACTCATTATAAATTAAATATACATAATTTATTCAATAAGATTCTCTCTATAACATATAATGTGTGAACAAGTGATTGAGATACTATAAATACGTAACATAACATCAAACAAGGAATCCTTAATTTACATGCCTGGTAAAGGAAACGAAATATGTTTTCATTATCCTAATTGATCAGACTACGTAAGATGATAATATATGATTTTATTGAATTTACTAGAAGAAACAAAGACAGCCTGAAAAATCAAAATAAAATTTGCTAGAAAGAGATTAAACAAATGCAAAATATAAAGTGTTTGTTTTCTTTCACTTTTCGAGATATTTCTAACTTGATGAAAGAGCTATAGTTTGGGGACATTAATGTATACTTGTGAATACTAAACTTTATATCAGGTTTGAATATCGAAATCGTCAATATTTAAGAATCGCTATATAAGTCAAATTAAAAGTAAAAAATCATTTACTTGGGACGTAATGACTTTAATTTTATTTTGACGGTTTTAACATTCAGGCACTCTCCTAGACGCTGCATCTTGGGAGTTGGTACGTGAAGTTGATACGAACGAATGAGAAATGATGTAAATTGCATCTAAAATACTTTCTATTGAGTTATATTAAAAAGGAAATCAGAATCTAGGACACTGAAATAAACTGTGTGGATTGACAGTGAGTAATGTACTTTCGACATTTATTTACAAGTTTCACACTTACAATTTAAATAATTATGTGATTGAACAGTCATACAAACAAACTTTATTCATATGGGATGAATGTATGCATTTTCATCTGATTGTAGACAAATTTCCTCCAACTTTTCTAAAGGGATAGTTTTCTTTATATGACAAGATCTTGAATCTAAACTGGGGCTTTCAGAAGCACCAGTTTTGTCAAGAATTGTACGTAGACCTCCAGTGCTATCTTCGTCTATTGTCCAGTAGTTAGTATGTGGATCTATCTCAGTATGTATCAGTTCCAGCACCATTCTGTTTCCAATGTCAGCATGTGGTGGACCAACGTCAGCCCCGGTGATGTTGGTGTTTTGCTTACAACGTCTGCAAAGCAAATAACAAAGCTAATATGTGTTAAATGTATCAGAAAGAAAGACAGTAAACACGTCAAAATATTTCTCACAAATAAATATCAAGCATAATTATTTATAAATAAATTTACATTATGTCTTCTCGTCATTCATAGCAATAATTAATTAAATTGTAAATACTTGCTTACAATTTACATAGCAATATCTAAGTTCAAATTTAACCTCTTTATTCTCGTTTTATTTGGGTGCTAATATTGAATATAAAAATTTAATTCGTGATAAGTTGGGCTATCAAAGACCTGAATATAGATTGCATGTCCGTGAAAGGAAAATTATTAAACTTATCCCGGTGCAGAAGACAGTATCGATCAGTTGGTGATAATTTCCGAGTTTAGGCGTTCTTGACACCTACAGCGTATCTGTACATTTTAGTAAGACTGGCTTACTTAAATGCTACAGTGACTATTTCAAAGATATATATAGTAAACTAGAATATGCATTAAAAAGTTAAATGTGCTTTATTACTCAATATGTGCTCGCATTATATATATATATATATATATATATATATATATATATATATATATATATATATATATATATATAAAACTGCTTACGCTTATGTAAGTACTTTAATGGGTGGTGCAATAAGGTTATGTCTACTTTTACAATTTATAATGTAATTCCAACCATTATCGCGCGACACTTCGCTAATTGGTTTACACAGACTGTGCATTGCAGCTATGAGGATTTGGAAAGTGAGTAAATCTCCATTTTATTTATTTCTTTCTGAGCCTTGGTCTTCTACCCAACTTTAATATGCCTCTTGCTCTAATTACATGCCATTTTATTTCGAATAGCGGGCAATTGTTCTTACAGCAGGTACAAGATAATCGTCTAGCCCTTGACTTTAATTTGATACACGTCCCTTCTATGAAGTACCATTGTGTTGTAGGTAGAGCAGAATACAAAATGGATACAGTTTTATATGTCTACTCTTTGCTTTATTTCTTATGTCCCGATATTGTCGTTATGCTTTATGGTGGCAATGCTATAGAAATGGATAGTGACACCGACTCATCAGCCATTAAATTTATTTCTGTTTGCCTAACAATTGCCTAGTAAGTACAACGTCGCTCTTACTGTATTATGTAATATTCTTCCACGTTTCATATATAGAGGCCCCACACCTTGTAATAACCTCCACTTTGTATGGCCCGTAAAACAAATTCTTCGAGCAGAGATCACCTCCCATATGACATCACGGGAGTATAATGGCAAGTTTCCTTTCATAGTTGATGGCAGAGTTTGCAAGGATACATTTCAATCAAAGTGAATGGGCATTTGTACAAATCTCATAGAGGTGGAATTAACACTGTTTGCAGGAAAATGTGCAGATATTAGGTTAAGTATGTCAAGTTATCAAGCCCGCACGACAGGCCCTCAGAAGTTCGATTATTGCAAATATCATTATTTTTTTCTGCACATATCCTTACATGATTATTCCATTTCCTAAATTATGTAACTTTACAGTTCATTTGTGTGTACTTTGACGTGGATCTACCCATGGGTTGCATAAAACTAACAAGTGAACTCCGCTATCACGTGGCTTCATACACATGCCTCATTTGCATTTCCAACTTAATTCGTTTAAGTCTTCCCATATGACTCTACCAGTGATCAATTCGACTATAGATTACTTGAATCGTAGGTTCTCGAGTTTGTCAGCTAACACAGATATTCATGCTAGAATTCCAAGTTTTCAGGTGGGTCCTCACACGTGTACCTCCTGGTTTTCAAGTTGATTGAAGAGCACTTGACTATTCGGTTATCAAGGTCTTCGAATAACTCATAAAATTTCTCCATCTTACAATTAATAGTTGTCAAGTGTGTCTTTTCTCTTTATTCCACCAGTTATCGAGTTGTGAAAGCCATATTTAGTGACATTCAATGAAGATTGAAATGTTAGTCTCAAACCGCCTTTGACATAATGAAAAGTCATATGATCACAATATAAATAAACGAAATAATGACAATTTAATCAATGAACAGTTGCATATATCAGTCTTATTAAAATAAATGATTCCATTACATCACACACACACACACACACACATATATATATATATATATATATATATATATATATATATATATATATATATATATATATATATATATATATATATATATCACAAGCATAATTGGATTATATATGGCAGCTTGTGGGGCTGGAGGTGGTAATTAAAATATACGTCAAATTTTTCCTGAATAAAATGTTATGTCTCTGCTTGTTATTGGTTCTCTTGAAAATAACGCTGTTTACACGTCAGTTAATTGTGCGCATTTGGAAGTGCTTACAACACTTACGATGAGATCAACGTGACCTCTAGCGGACAGTTATGTGGTCCTTTAGAGCTCAGCTCATTATCATACCTTAGTAATGTAAAACATAGACTGAACCTCATTGCACCACGAATTAATGTACTAATCCAAGCGTAAGTAATTGTGTGTTTACGCGTTTGTGTATAGCAAGAAGGGCAGCACGACAGATGATTTAGATAATTGAATTAATGAATAAAAATCCAAGCAGAGTTCAGAATTAATAATGCAAAAATAACATTCTGCTGTTGCCGCAGGCCAATTTTAGTGATATTCAATAATGTTTGCATATAGAACAAAACAGAAACCAATAGATAAACAAAGCCATAGTAAAGTTAGTAAAGTGGACTCAGATCAAC
Organism: Sinohyriopsis cumingii; assembly: GCA_028554795.2. Classification (NCBI taxonomy): domain Eukaryota; kingdom Metazoa; phylum Mollusca; class Bivalvia; order Unionida; family Unionidae; genus Sinohyriopsis; species Sinohyriopsis cumingii. The sequence goes on along the minus strand of CM068840.1, from coordinate 47,292,388 downwards.
GTCACACAGACTCCTTAAAAACAACTTCCTTTCAGCAGCTTAATGCACTTCTACCATTTTGTCACTCATATCCCAAACAGCAGCTCCGGGGTGGGGGGGAGTGTACAGAAAAGAATTTCAGACCGAAATAAAGCTTCCTACGACGGGTAAAAAATACAAGCATCAATAATGTTAAAGTCGGGAGGGTAAATAGACCAAATTTATTTGCGCGATATAGCCTTCCTATGACGGGTGAAAAAATACAAGCGTCACTGAGACCTATAACAGGGCTATTTTTTCGTGTGCCAAATATATTTATCGGGGTTGTCATTGTGTGTGTGACCTGACAGAGTCAAGGGTCTAAAAAAGTGACAAAAGTGACAGGTCTCTCAACCAAAATTTTGTCGAGACCTACACGACATCGCGACCGAGGATCATGTAAATTTATCGTGATAAATCCATAAGGACTAGTTTGAGCACGCGAGGAAAAATTCGGAATTTAATCATATCCACGTCCCCTGATCAACAAGTCTGATGAATGTGTATCGACTCCATTAAAGATAATCAGAAAATTGCAGTTATCTCTGATCACTTTATGTATTTGCGCATATCGCTGAGTAACATAATCACGTCTCTGTTTTTGTGCCCACTCGAGAAAATATCCGACCTGGATTTGATTGTTTGTCTAGCATCACATCATCGTTTACTACCAAATTATTAATATATCCATCGAGATAATCCACCGATGAAGCTTCATCAATATCGGTAATAAAGTCAATAATATCATTACCGTCCTCGTCCAACAATTTTGCATTTTCATTAAAATGGTTAAGCACATTGTAGCATCGCTTATCATCTGCAGATGATGCCAATAAATGTAATTTATCCCACTTGATGCATCTCATTATCAAATTAAGCAACAACTGAGTTTTACCGGACCAGATGGACCTATGATAGTTGTTCTAATATAATTTGGTAGAGTAGATGACGCTTGACTGTCGTTGAGAAATCAATGATATCCTTGTTGTACAAATATAATAAATAATATCAATTTATATTGTGTTCGATGCAGAGCCCCACCCCCACCCCACCAGTGGATTAATAACAATAACAAGGACTAAAAAGCTTGTAGTTACAAGCAAGTGTATAAAATGTGGTACCCAAAAAGTACAAATGTATCTCTAATAACATAGGTGGAGATTTCGCTGCTTCACTGGGAACATTACGTGGAGCTCCATGGGCTAAGTATCCTGGCGGAAAGCATCTTCCTGGATATAATTATTGTGGTCCTGGAACCAGACTTGATATCCAACGCGATGAGCGAAATCAACCAAGACCTGGAGAGTATCCAATAAATGCGATTGGTCAGTCGTGCCACGTTCATGATGTCGCGTATAAAAATACAGGTTTGCATCAATGACATATTGCAGACGTGAAGTTGATACACACGTAAAAGTCTGTAAAAAAAATCTGTCGGATAATCACTTGCTAAATTGTTGTTAAGATCTGCGATGAAAGGTAAACTAGTGCTAGGAGCTGATAATTAGTCGGCCGATTATTATTATCATAATGGAATCGATTTATTATAGTGCAAGAGGATATTGGATGGGTAGAGCAGCGATTAGTAAACTTGCTGATGCAGCAGGAGTCTCACGTTCTATTGCTGCAGATTTGATAGCACGACAGGCAATATGACAAATTTAGCTAACAACTCCTAAACAAATTCATTACGCACATTGTCATGTAAGTACCACCAATAACGTTCATCAGGCAGATATTTTGTGTTTACTACATGATACTATTAAAACACGTTGAAGTCAATCGCTTACATACAAATACGCGTTAACAGTCGTTGATCTTGCAAGTAGATATAAAGAAGCAGAGCCGATATCAAGAAAGAGAGCAACTGAAGTTGCATCTGCGTTTAAACGAATTTATCAATAACGGCCACAAGGTGGTCTATGATGGCCACAGTTGCTACAGGCTGATGCAGGCAAAGAATTTCCTGATGCAGTAAGAATGAGTCAGAAATATCTGAACAACTGTTCAAAAATGATTCAATCGTACGCATTGTTTTACCAAAACTACCACCTCCGTTAAGATAAATAGTTGTATGTCTAGTTACGAGATTATATACCGATGGTGCTGATGATGACAATGACATTTGAATATTTTTATGGTATATATCCATAGATTCAACGTCGGCTGATTCAGAATAACTAAGTATCGTTTCTCGTTTTATTCTCCATTCGCCCCATGATACATCGGTACCAATATGTATATTTGTATTAATATAAAATGAATAGGTGGCAACTCCAACCTCGGAATCAGGAAATCTGATTATCATGGATAATAACTTTATCGAAACATACACTAACATCGAAGATCTTAAATGAGTAAACTGTGGTGAATCACCATCAATATAGTTCACAATTTTTCCATGCTTAGTTCCATCCGGCAAGTAAGCAATATTTCGGCTTATAAATGTGCCTTTCTCTATTGTGTCAGTAATTATTGATTCAAGTACGGCACCGTCGATGATTAGATGACAACAATGTCGTTTATAATGATGTGAACCACCCTAAGTGAATTTGACATTTAGTTTTCTGCCGAGATCTTTTGCAAGTTTATTTTCGTATTCAATTTCATCGGGATTAAGCTCAAATATTTCGTCAAGAATAGATCATTCAACGACTGGCAACCAAACTTGTTTTTGTGGACGATACGATATTATTGCTCCGCTTACAACCAATGACGCTACAATTCCTGCATCAGTCATATATCGTAATAGCACTATTGGGCTCCAACATTTTTCTGAAAAATGACGACCAAGCCAAACATAATCCAGTTAAATCAAAATCTGATAAATGTCCATTTATCGCAACTCTGGTCATCTCGTGCGTTGGATGTCCAAATCTCTTAAAAGACTCAGAACACTCTCCTATTCCAAGAAAACTTTAAGGATAACATGGAACCATATAAAATGAGATAACATCCTTATAATCGTATTTAGTATTCCACAATCCACCGTGTCCGTATTCAACATAACTGTGTTGGACATCTTCAAGAAATTCCGATCTTGTCGGCGACCATGAATTTTTCTCCCTGCCAGCGTGGGCAGCAATTAACGGAAGGTAAAACAATTGCCAAGTAACTGTTCAACATGATCGGTATATTTCAACGCAAGATCTTTCATTTCCGAGTGGAGGAACTCAAATAAATATCTCCATTATGTCGTACAAAACGATCATAATTGCCCTATTCGGAATTTTAAAACAAAGGCACGGATACAGGGTCATTAGCACAGATCAATGCAGATGTCTGTTGGACGTAAATTTGTATATACTGTACATAATAGCTAAGATTTTATATACTGTATATAATAGTTAAAATTGTATATATGCTGTAAATATGTGTTGTGCCGTCCTTATTATTGCAAATACATTTCTGGTTGAGGAATACAAATATTATTTTTTATTTTAAACAGATATTTATTATATAATGAATTACGAAAATATTAATACTATTATTTCTGCAATTAAAAAGATACATGATGATGGTATCCAAACCTCTGATAATCTTGATCCTGAATTAATTATATGCGAGTTTGAATCACTGCATGAACGAAGGTACCAAGGTAGATATAGATTACTAGCCGAATATAGGTTCATTAAATTGCTCCAACAATCAGTGATACAATCGTTGGCGACCGTCGATGATATACAAGTTGAACAATTTGCTTAACTTGCACACGCAATTGAGAAAATTAGATCAGAATTGTCTCACGAATACGAAACAAAAGTAATAGTGAATGCGCTTGTAAGACAGTTGAAAAATATAATGTCCGATTGTAAAAGCAAAAGTTGTGATACCGTCACTAGTGATTGTGAAAGCAGTGACAAAGTCATTTTGTGAAAGCGGTGACAAAGTCATTTCCGAGTGGAGGAACTCAGATCGATAAATATCTCCATTAGGTCGTACAAAATGATCATAATTTCCCTATTCGGAACATTGAAACAAAGAAACGTATACAGGATCATTCTTACTAATCTTACTTATAAATCAAAAATATCACCGTTATTAAATTGAACAGTTCTATCTCATGGAAATATTTTTATATCCATCGTCCACGCATGCGCGTTATGATCAATGATCTCTTTCAAAGATCCTTTTGATTTATATTTTGATTCGTACAAAATCTTTTCTGAATCAAAATATTTTTAAGTATATCAAATTTTAGGCAAAAATGTGCATAATTCAGAATTTGATCTCTATCGCACACAATCATAATAATATGTTCTCTTTGCAGTTCTTTTAACCGTGTCTGCGTTAACAAAACAATTTCTTCGCCGTATTCATCATAAAGTATATCAAATTTGTATGTATGGGCGTGTGTCAAGATTGTTCTGACGACACTTTTGAGTACCTCTTTGTTGTATACAAAAACTCTCGCGTGTTGGTACATTATATAATACCACATTAATAATTGTTTGAGAGCTTGTACAACATCGACTCAGAAACAGAAGATTTTTATTTTTAATTTTACAAAATCCTTAGAGAACGTATATACAAATTTATTGCATATTTGGATAAGTCACTTTGGGGCTTGCCCTGAGTCTTGCTCAGAGTAGATCTTCCGTAAATACCTACCATTGCATATTCACTAAGACCCATTTAAAACGTTGGATGACGATGTATACTCGTACACGACTTTATGAGGTGGTGTCAGCGACCTTCATATAACGTGGAGTACAGCAATTACTTCACGGCCACATTTTGGCGGATAGCTTATTGTCTGTGTTGGTAATGTTGAATACCAAATGGGCGGAGTGCTTTGCACTCTGCTAACATATTTTAAAAGTTCTTTTGGTGGGACCAACCCATACGAATCAAAATACACAACTCCACGTAGGTCAATCGCGTATGCAACCCAATTAGTACCTGGGCCAGAACTTCCATCGAGATTAATAATACCGGTTTCAACACTGTTTGGTTGTTTTCGTAATTGGTCACGCAGAAAATCACTTCTGACATTTTTGATGTTTAATGTTTTAGCAACATCAAGTAAATCCAAATTGGACACTGTAAGAATCAGCGAAGTGTCCCGAGGAGTCTTAGACCTGATCCTCGAGCGAATTGTCCGTACCACGAATGGGGAGTTCCTATCAGTCTTAGACCTTTCCCTTTATTTTTTAAAAAATCTTGATTCCGTTATCTTTTGCTTTCTTTAATGCCATCTCAGAGTCAGTTCCAACGGCACCAAGTGCATCTTCTTTTGCATCAGATGTGGCTGCAGCGGCTACTAACGCTGATATAGCTGCAAGAAGTGGAAATATACCACCCGTCTTGACATAGTCTTTAATAGCACCGGCAGAAAGATTAAGTCTTTGATAGTTTGGAGTCACTGAAGTACCTGGGTTGACGTTCTGTCAGTGATAGGAGAGTTGGACCACCTGCGATCTGTTCTGATTTCAACAATATTTTTATTCCCCGATTCCTTTATGATACTGATTGTATCTTTTTAATCTGTCAAAGAGTCAGAGTAACACTAACATAATGATATGACATTATAATATCATGAGTAATTTAATTACATGTTTTCCAGTGGGCATCAATAACTCTCATTCTTCCAGCAACACCTTCAAGCAATTTTTTTTTTCTGAGAGTATAACAGCGATTGCTCAGTAATTATCACAAGTTCGAAAGTGTAAAGTGTATATCAACAACAGATTGTCTAAATAAATCCACGTGTTACTCAAGTAGTAATATTTGCAAGCCAGAATCAGCATTGTGATCACGTCCCATGAATGTCATCAAACGATGATATGCACATGCAGCATGATTATTCTCAACGTTTAGTATTATGTCCTCAGCTGGTTCTTGATGTCCGTTTATCCTGCATGAAACTTCAATAACACCAAGTTTGTCAAATATCATTGCGCTGTGTTTTTTGTGAGTTTACTCGTTCAGTATTTTGGAAAGCAATGAATATGTGTCGCGGTGCAGAGACACCTTGCTGCGATGATATCTGCCATGTGCAAAACCATTATTGTTACATTAAACACTATCTGTGGTCATCGTCAACCATAATAATATTGATTTACCACCTGAGTCGATAAAAGAGAGCAATGGTTCTTCTTCAGCGATGATGGTGACATTGTTCGCATCAACAATACAAGTTTTGTCAGCATTACTTTACCTGCATCATAGGACGCCCAATCGCATCATCGTCGGTAGCCTTTCTAACACGTACAACTATGTGCTTAGCTCCGAAAATAAATTGTCCGACATTTCTGCAAGATCGAAAGATACGTGACAATGGAATTGCACATGAAAATAATCTGCTTCCATCCTTCAGCATTGTCGACGTAAAGCGAATCCTAAGTTTAATTCTGGATTAGCACCATGAATCACAGGGTACAGGGCAGCGTCAGTGGTATTGTTTCTTTGTCGTCTATTATATTATACTGCCTGTTGTCACCGTAGTCAGAAGTGTCTTTGGCAAACATTGACGGATCAGCTGATCTTGAATGATCATCGGAATATCTTGCTAGACCCAATATCATCGTGGAAACGTTGACGTCGTTCTGGAATATTTCAATGTTTCTTCCGTCAAACATGTATGTAGCACTGTTGAATAACGCCATAAAGCCATTATTAACAAAACCAATTCTAACATAAGCTCCATATTCAGTATCATCTGTTTTTAAAATTTCTCCTTCTGCTTCAATACATGTTTCAGCAGTAAGAAATATTTACTTGTATCTTGAACTTGTAGCTCGATTCGTCCACGCTGATTTGGCTCTCGTGCATCATAAGAATAATATTGATAATCGCGTACCGATTCATCCTTGAGAACTGGTGCATCTATGTCAAATGCTGGATCAGATACACGTTTAAATATTATTTATATTCGTTATCGTCTAACATGATGATCACTTCCTGCAGTTAGAATAGCAGCAATATTTTTTCTTTTTCTGACAGGGTACATCAGACAACTCTGCTAGTTTTTGATTTGCTGCTTAATTTATTATTTTACAGACATTTGCAGGCATAACTTCAGTGCTGGGCAATTTTACTGGCTGGGGTTTCCTTCGTATTAATCGTTAGTCTATCCTTGATTGCTGAATTGCTTTACTAGCAAATCACCAATGGTACAAATACCTTTATCACGAACAACGTCAATAGCTTACATTCCTAGTTGCTTTAAAATTGGTATTGCTTTTGGGGCTATCCTCCTAAACAGACCCCGAAGAACGTCGCCGAGTCCATCTTCGTGGATCGCTTTATATGTTGGTAATTGCGAATTTATCACCCTGACCATTACAGGTCCAATTTGAGCATTATGTATGATCATCTTATTTTCTTGTCTCTGATCTAATTGCATACCTTCAATCAATGCGATGATCATCAACGATTTCGTCAACGAAAGACCGACAAACATTAATGTCCATGATACCAGCTATAAATAATCTCTGACAAATTTCAGCTGCTTCATTAATGATTTCTGGGGATTTATTACGGGCTGGTCGTCCGCCAATCAGAATTTCTTGTCGTTCAACGTCGGAGATAACATTATTTGGACAAAGTTTATCAAGGCCACTTCCTTGAGTAGCAAGATCACTTCCAGTGGCACCGGGGAGGCAGGTCGTTCATAATACCATTCTTCTTTTTCCATGCTTGTTGTTTTGCCTGTTTTTTTAGTGATTGCTGTTTTTGTTGTTTTTGTTGTTGTTGTATTTCTGACCGTGGTTGTTATAATACTGGCTGTGATTGTTGTTTTTGTTTTTGTGGTTGTTGTAATATTGGCTGTGGTTGTTGTAAATGTACAAGATATTTATCTATTCCATTAATAAATGCAATATATCTTGTATCATTATTTCGGGCCTGATCAACTCCGTAGTATATGCGAAATATCCATTTATACCAGTTATCACGACTTACAGCATCATCAGTGTACTCGGGTTTAATTTTTTTTCTTTCTTTCATCAAAACGATGTACGGCAAACATAGGTAAGTCATCTCTGTCGTTAAGCTTTTTAATGCCGGTAATACTCACTTCGGTAAATTTCTCATTCACTTCAGTTTTCTTTCTTACTTGTTCTGATTCTGGTTCTTGTAAAAAGTTCCATTATATCAGATACTTCAAAACGAAGCTGCTCAAGCACTGCTTATGTTTGTGTTTGTGGTTGAGCAGCATATATTTCACCTTGAAGATCTTTCAGAAACGTTTTTGTTTGTATAGTTCTCTCCGCTATTTTTTCAGTTGCTTTAGCAGTTTGCTCCAACGTGGGAAGAAGACCCACGGTAGCCTTCGTAACCGGTTTAAATAATTGTTATGCCCCTTCCGTAAATTCCACCTGAGACTTCTGACGCTCTTGTAGTTTGTGTTTGACAGAATCACGAAGTGGAAAATATTTTTTTAATTGCCTCTAGTCGCTGTAGAGCTAGCTTACTTGTGCGAAATTCCGTCTTTAGCGTTTTTATTTGATATTATTGATTTAATTACGCCACCTTTTTTTTACACCTTTGACTCTGTCAGGTCACCCACACAATGAAGGACCGCTCCGGTGGCCTAGTGGTTAAAGAGTCTGCCTCGGAAGCGGGAGGTCGTGGGTTCAAACCCCGGCCGAGTCATACCGAAGACTTACAAAAATGTTACTAATAGCTGCCTCGCTAACTTTTCCGCATTAATAGGTTAGTGTTAGGACTGGTGGGCCTGGTGTCTGGATAATGTGACTGGGTGGGACATCATGCTACATGTATGTGGCATGATGCCCCAGTGCTAGACATCATTATAAACTGGCACACTGCAGACATCTTAGCGATATGACTGAAAAATTGTTAAATCTACCTTACAAATCCTAATCACATACACACACACACACACACACACACACACACTGACGACCTAGATAAATATATTTGACACAAAAAATAGCCCGATTAGAAGCCTCTGTGGCGCTTGTTTTTTGTTTTTTTCTTCACTCGTCGTAGGAAGGCTTTATCGCGCAAATAAATTTGGTCTATTTACCCTCCCTACTTTAGCATTATTGACGTTTGTATTATTTTACCCGTCGTAGAAAGTTTTATTTCGGCCTGCAATTCTGGTCTGTTCACCACCCACCACCCCCGCTGCTCAAAAACTTGCTCTTTAGTACTCTGTGGTTTAACTTATTCCCTGTGTATTCCGTTTCTAAAGAGATATCCTTGCTCTACAGTTTCTTATATCTTGAGCGGTCTCCCAACCAGCACTACAACGCATTTACTGATTCCAGATTTAGCAAGTACTTTGTAAACATCACTCAAGCCATAATTTATCCCTGTCCAGGATTCCCTGATTTTGCGTTAAATCTTCTAATCAGTTTCTGTTCGTAAACGGACTCGTTTGCCATAATGCCCCTACCTAGTATGGAATAGGTGACTAGATGCCCAGAAAATCTCAATAGTAACATAGGTAGTTTTTAAAGCCACCTTTCCGTTTGGAACAGACGTGAACCTTTCACTACTCCTAAAACTTAATAAGCTTCCAATCATTGCTTGAATCTCTTGTTCTGCCAGAACTATTATGTAATGAGCGGTATACGAGGTTTATAATTTTTAAAGTAAAGTCAAGACCACCACCCCTATATTTTTTCACCACAAAAAAATAACATAATCATAAATAGGTAAAATAGATTTATAGACCTATCTGTCAAATATAAAGCCAGAAACATTGTTACAATATTTTGGAACATATGTTTTCCGGACAAAGCTACAAAACTGTAATAGATACGTCATCAAGGCCATTACTAGATGAAAGAGAAAGAACGCTTGATTTGTATATAGTTTTCAATAACAACAGTAATATATTGACAACAAATTAATGAAACGTTACCTACATCTTGTTATGTTTACAGATTCAACGTATAAAGTCCAGATTGGTCCTTCCTTTTACTTTAATATTGTTAGGCATCTACTTGATGGCTGACATATACATAAGCCTTCATTTTTCTAAGTAGTTCTAGAAAATGGCTCATCCGTCGGACGGGCTTACTTATTTCATTGATTTACTCCATTTGAAACAATCCGGTTATACTAATGCATACAATTAAAAGTTGCAATACCAGACTATGAAACAGTGCATATAAGAGAGATTCCTGATCAATTATATTTTTAATATTGCTATATCGTTTCTGAACTCATAATCGACGGCTTTAGAAACTATTATATCTAATTATGAATATGTGTTATATTTTATGGTGCAATATATGATAACAAGGAAGATAGCTAACTGTGTATTGTTTTCTGTCTGAAATACATTTTGTTATTTCGAAAACATAATTGCATTATGACATCACAAATGACCAAACTCTTATGGCCCTTAAACTCACCGAACTTGTAGTTAAAAGGTGCGCAGTTTTCATGTTTTATGAAGTTATAAAAACGGAGATAATTTGGGCATGAAGATACATCTTCCATATTATATATATATATATATATATATATATATATATATATATATATATATATATATATATATATATATATATATATTGATTACGTTGTTTCAAAAACTACTTACAAGCGTACATTGCAGTGCTTACCGTTTTCGTGATTTATATGCAAGGAATCCACAGATCAAACACGTAAGAATTACAGCTATGCCTGGCAGAATGTTTGTCAGAATTGGCGTCCATATTGCGTCTGTAACATTCAATGTGGATAGCTCAGATACACACATTTTTCAGAGTACTACAGAAATCAAGAAAGAAAGTAAATGCAGTGATAAGATTCATACATTTTAGTCAAAAACAAACAAACAATACTATTCACAAAAGGCTTTCAGATGTTCGATGTATTACCTGGAAACAGTGTTACGGTGACGATATTTTTGTGAAACAGTGAATCTCAGTATATCAGATTAAAACTTTTAAAGTGCTGTACTCTTATACCGAAGTTCCACTGCGACGGATGTAAAATATACGGGGTATTTTAACCTTTTACATAAAATAGTAACCCTGTCGCAGTCACCGGTAAACTAAAAAACGTTGACTTGCGTTATAACACCTGTTGTTTGCAGTTGTATTGTGAAATTGTCAAGGTGGCAAATAGTGATCTAACTTTTATTCGATAATATGTCGATCATAAATTATTGTAGGCAATTATTATTGGTATTAATAATATGATCTTGAGCAACAACGAAGATTCTAACAATGTTATCAGCGTTGTAACCAGTATTGTTGGTTATTACATTTTGCAATTTCATGGAAGAATGTATGTGGTGAATATTCATACTTCTTTGCTCATTGTATAGCGGACATGACATAAATAACATTATACACAATGCACACTACCTCTGATCTAGCATTTCTCATAAATAAAGGGTTTGAAATACGCTGCATTCCAGAAGAAGATTAGTATGATAAATTTTAACAGATATTATATCCATTTAGTAATCGTACACATTGATGATTTGTTTAGGTTGTCGTACATGAGCAAGTGTACACATATGCAGTTCTAGGCTATAGCGCAGTTTAATAATACAGGTCTTTTAGGTACCAAATTACATCGACAAAGCCTTACAACAGAACTCTAAATGTATACATTACTCTAAACAGTACTAGATCAACCAGACCATATCATTTATAAATTACAAAATCAGCCAGACGATGAGGAGAATAATGTGAATATAAATTATTGGTATACTGTTTTATTCATCACACAGTATCAAAAACCTCCATCTTAAATAATCCGAACGTTTCAATAGAGGTGATTGCAACAGAATCTGTCCACAATGGAGAAATATTAGCAATAGACAAGATTGTGTAATAGACAGGTGTTTAGAAAATATAGTGATCAAGGGAGAAAAATCTTTAGTGTAATGGGTATTAAGAGTTAGGACGCTTGATTATATATATATATATATATATATATATATATATATATATATATATATATATATATGGCATAAGTACAATATTTCCATAGTCTACATAATTTGTGACACTGATAATGGTCTTATATATATATATATATATATATATATATATATATATATATATATATATATATATATATATATATATATCGCTGTCAGGCATCATACCGTGTAATAATGGGAGTGGCCTTCCGTCAGTAAAGTTGATGCGAAGAATCTGGACTTACTAATGATTAATTGGTACAGCTAGCATGCATAATCACAACGACTTCAATGAACACATATCAGGGAAAAATAACGACCTAGGGATTCGGAAATTAATGACTGGGGAAGTTCCTTCGGGCTTGTAAAAATAAAGTATCAAGGGGGATAGGAGAGGTGTGCTATTTTGGACACCTAGGGAAGTGCAATATAATCAGTAGGGCCACGCACAAGTCTTTAGCTTTTTGTCAAAATATGTGCCAGAGCTCATATGTTAAAATCCACACCCATTATAGTTCCTCCTGTGTACTCAGCAATGTTGTATAGGCCCGATTTGCTCTCTTGTATGTCGTATGAGGCTAACAAAAATGAGTTTGGACCTGCGGTTGCTCAATGATTAGCGCGCCGAACTCGCGACTAACAGGGTGCTGGTTGGAATTTTACCACTGGATCAGCCCAGGTCGGCTACCGATGTGTTTCTTTGGGCAAGGTACTTTACTCCAATTGCCTTGGCACTACCAAACCTACTTGTGTTGGTGTGCCTTAAAGCACCAATGATAACAAAACAATAAATAGCAGTCAAATATATTGACTTACGTCCGTTCGAAAAGTAACTATTACACCTGTACGGTATCTTCAACAGCTGCCTGTTAACTCAAGAAACATTAATTCCAGAAGATGTATGATTACAAGGCTAACTTCTTCAAAACTGTTATGTATATTGAAACACAAAGAAAATATATTCTTAGACAATTCTCCATTTCATATCCTGTTTACTAGTACAAACCTGTTGCCACTTATTTATTAGGTCATCAAGAGCTTTTCAACTTTATATATGCCATTTTGTTTGTCGTTTAGGAACAACTTCTCTCTGTATCCAATCTTTTCAAGTCTTCCAGTTTGTAAACGTCTTCATTGCCAAAAATAACTTCCCTAATTTTAAATATTTCCGCAGTACATTTTGACAGCTTGCCAAGGCCCTTAAAATGTTTTACTTTTAATTTCTAATTGTTTCAGCAATTGAAACTTATGTGTTCGGAACATATATTTTGTATAGAGGCCGATTAGTTTGATCTCTAATTTGATCTGTTTATTTTTACCCTTGCTTTAACAGAAGTCATGCCTTTTGATCTGTGATGAGTAGAATTGTAACCATAAATTAGCTTCAGTGAAATGTCAACCCATTTTGTGCTTTAATTTTATGTAGAATGCCTCTCCTTCTAGTTTATAGAGTTATATTAACTTTTTCCATCAAGGACACAGTTTAATTATTTTTTTTTTGCAAGACTCTTTCTTTCATTGAACTGTGTCTTGTCAGTCTCTCTCTCTCTCTCTCTGGGAATCTTTCTGTATTTATGACAATAAACATGTTTTGTTATTCATCATTGTCTCTTCGTATGACTGCACGACAACTGTTTCTGCATAACACTGATAATGCACATGACTAATATAACTATTTTATACAGAAACATCTTTTCACTTCTAATATCATGAATCAACAAATAAGCACTTTCGTTGTCTTCAAAAATTATTCTTGGATACAACTGGCTTTGACCAGATGTTTATGCCTGCAGTCAATATATCTACATACTAGTATTGTAGTTCATGTTGAACTTGTGGACTCGATGCAAAGTAGAGTTGAGCCATTATTTATGTATGTAAAAAAAAATCAAATTTCCTTTAGATAATAATCTGCATGGTCTGGCTGTACTAGTAGTTCTTAATTAGTAAACAATAATCCTCCTAACTAACAGGTCCAATAAATCTTTAATTTGTCAAATAGTGATTCTGAAGTCGACTGGTAGAAAAATCATTCATATCATGAAAGCATTACCTTCTTTTTGGTTGGTGTACTTAGTTCTAGAGTAGCGTACAATATTAATACCTGATAGAGCTGATCCTTCGTCTGGAAGCTCTATATCAACTGGACTGTTGTTTATGATACCATTTTGGTCTACAAAAGAAACAAATATGAAAGAAATGTGGCCTCTTTTGAGGAGCAATGCAAGCGAATCTCATAACATAACATTAATAAACTATGTTTTAATTTACTAATATGCACAGAGATGGAACCAAGAACACAAGCCTTAAATTCTTCTGTATGAAAGAAATAACAAGTACGTTGTAGCCTTGTTATCGCTGTGTTCATTGTTGCAAGTGATTGCTACTCAAAATGCTCGCATTTAACTCCATGGCTTCAACAATCTATAATATTTGTTATATAAGTAGCTTACTGTTGTGTTATACAACTTTCACATTTGAATCTCGGTTTGCAATTTGTATTGTCTTTCTTTGTTTGATTGTTTTGTTGATTTTTTTTTACTGTCTGCTTTTATGTCTTGCTTGTTGTTTTTTTTTTTTTGTTTTGTTTTGTTTTGTTGTTTTTTGTGCCATGGACAATTATTCTATAATCTGTGTGTTTGCTTAGGAAGATCAATTTTACATTAAACCTGTCACGTTTAACTAGATATATGCCGTTTTGTCAAATATATAGGATTTATGTCAAAATGTAATAGATACTTGCATATTAATATAGGTTACTATGTTAAACATATAGTATTCAGCTATCATGCGGAATGTAATATTTAAGCCAATATTTTCCTTTCTCATGCATATCAAGTCATTCGACTTTACTTATATCCATCTTGTGATATATGCAGTTAGTATTCCCAAAATATATTGTTTGTTATCCAGATTTCTCTTTCACTGACCGTGTTAGTATTTCATTTGAAATAAAAACAAAACATAAAAACACTATAGTACTAATTTTAAAAACCTAATAATTTCTGCAATCAGAGTACTAAACGTGGGTTCCGCAGAACACAGTCTCGATTTTATGTGCATTTATGAATTTGCACAACAGCTTTAAAACTGGGTTGACCACGCTACCGACCGACGACATCGTATAAATATTCGTACTAGAGTGTTACTCTGCAAAAATGTTGTTCGTTTTAAACTGTATTGTGCTTGATGATTCCTCCACTTCACTTTAAAGCCAAACGTAATAAGGACCATCTAGAAAGAGACCAAATGTCCTATTTCAATATGTTAAAGTAAATAAGATTATATGCATGTTATACTCATTGAAACGTTTATATAATTATGCTCAACCTCACTGGATCTCAATAAATCTGCCTTCACATATCCTTAGCAGCAGTCTTGAGTAGATTTCCTACTACCTACTACCTGGGGGTTCTAAAGGGTTAACATTTGTGCATGCAGATCTGATGGATGTTTATTCCTGATTTCTCCTGTACGTTTGTGTCAGACTATTTTCACCATGAAAACAAATTGTTGTACTAGAAAACATAGTGAGCGGATGCATCTTGATTAGTTCTACATCCTCATCACTCTGCTCCATATCATACGTTTAAATGGATTGTATTAAATGTTGTGTTTAATATGTGTTTTATAATCTCTATTCATGCTAGATGGTTGTGTCATCTAAAATAGAATTTGATTGAAGTTGTCCATGCCAATGACTCACAACCAAGTCAAATTAAACTCTATACATATGTGGTAAAAAAAAATTGTTCTGTATTTAATCACAGTCTGCGGAATCGATTTGTTATCAAGTTTACAGTTGTGTTTAGAGGTTTGGTTTATTTAAACTATTCATCGGAATCACTAAGTGCTGACTGACATTTGATTAGAACATTTATTTACATCAGGACAATCAAGAAAATTTAAATTTATTTGTGAAAGAACTTGTATGATTAGATGGGATTTAACCTACAATAATGTGTTTCTTAAATGTTCACTTTGCAACTTATAAAAGACTGCGTCATGATTGTACGTAAATTATTGGATTCGCCTTCTTCTGTCTCTGATTTCGATAAGAAATTAATGGAATTACAGCTAAGCCAAATGAATTGGAATTAAGAAAACTTCCAATACAGAGGGAAATGATGGAACTGCAAATTCAGATGGAGGAAAAGGAGAGGCAGATGCAGAGAGGCAGAGAGAAAAGAGAGACACAAAGAGAGATAGACAGAGAAAAAAGGAGGAAGAAATGCACATTTATAGAGAAAATAAATTGGAGAGGGAAATATAAATGAAGATGTAGATGAGAGAGAGAGTGGGGGGAGGGAGGAGAAGGAAATAAATATGCAGTGAGAAGAAAGAGAAATGCAGTTAGGATTAAGAGAATTAGAACTGGCACTTTCTTTGTAGAAAATGATGAATACTTGACATCCCCAAGAGAGCACTGGAATTTATTATTTCATATTGCAATTATTGGTAAAGATCGTGAAGTCTACACTACACTATTGATACAGTAGAGTGATGATTATGATGTGGTTAAGCAATACAGCTTGAAGGGTTATGAGGTTGTACCCGAGTAATTTTGAGAAAGGTTCAGTAATTGTTGAAAAGAAACTGAACAAACCCATGCAATATTTTCAAAGGAAAAAGAAAAACTATTTGGTAGGTAGCGCTCAGTCAAGAATTATTAATAAAGTAGTTCAAACATTGCATCTAATGTGATGTAAATACCTATCTTTCGAAAACGTTTGCTCGCACAGCTGATGATTATTTATTGATTAACAAAGTTTCATTTATCAGTAAGTCTTCCTTAGTGCATATGTTTGGTAACGTATAATCACAGTCTCATGGAAGAACTTCCAAATGTCACTCTGGCACAACTTTTATAAATCAAACTATTGATAAGACTGACCAGACATCAGATCGTATTTGTTGCACTTATTGTAAAGAAATGACACAAAATTTTGGATTGTTAAAGGGTGAATAATAGGAAACATAATACAGAGCGTTTCCTAAGGCTTTTTATTTATATGAGGTCAAGGTCACGATCTTGTTTGAAAGCAATATATTTGTTAGGTCAAACAAAACCCAGTCTGATTCTATTTTAGAGACTTATGAACCATACAGGTCAGTAGGTTCTATATCATTTATTGGTGCTTCTGCCAAGCTTATTCCACTAGCCATATTTAAATAATAATGGACACAGGAGCTTCTCAGTCTTTGCCTGTGTCTGAGAAGTCATCTGTAGTGAAAGTGTTGATATTTAGGGAGTGGAGTGCGGTTTTGTTAATGTTCCTCTCCATTTGTCAATTTGAAATCAAACTTAATTTACTGAACCATGATTATCGGAGCAGTGACTTCTTTAAATATAGAGGGCATTCACTTATTACTATGCAATGACCTAGCTGGAGATAATGTTGTGGTTAATCACTAGTAACTGACAAGACTTGTTTGATTGAAAAGTTGATCCAGCTGAAAAAGAAATCCCTGATTCGTATTCTGCTTGGATGCTACCAGAATTGTGGCAAAAAGGGCTCTTGAGAATGATGTTTAAAAGGAAACTATATTTTTATCTGACATATTTATTGGTCAGACTTTTGTTGCGGTCACCTTTGCTCCTGGTATTGACCAATTAATGGATATTAATCACAGTGATCTCTTTTTACCACTTATTCTCTCTTTTCTAATCTAGGCGACAAAAGACAATCATCGATGTCGAACAAGAACAAGATCCTGATTGTTTCAGAGATATATTAGTGAAACTAAAGCTAAACAAATCCCAGTTTGATTCTGTGTGACACAGATGAGAAAATGGAGACCACCTGAAGAACTTGTCAGTAGGCTATCAAGTTGTTGTTCCGAGGTTATATCAACAGGAATTTCTTAGTCTAAAACTCCCTTGGCTAGGGCTTTAAGAATTATTAAGACCTATCCCACGATCTTGAATCATTTTTATTTGCCAAAAAATAAAGTGATATTTCTAAATGCTGTATATCTTGCCACGCTTTTCAAATGGTATACAACACTAACCACTAGATACATAAGGTTCATCTGCAACAATTCCTGCATTTGACAAGATATTTAGCAGACTGTAGCGTCCACAAGACTTCTAGAGGCAATTCCTTTGATAAATATTAAAACCAAAACCATTGTCAAAGCTTTGTTAGGTTTGTCTTGCATTTGTTGGCTGTCCAGAATTTGTCCAGTCTAATCAATGGACAAACTTTATGTCCAGATTTTTCCAACAATTTAAGCATGAATTAAGCATCTATCAGTTTTAAATCTTCTTCCTATAACCATGAGAGTCAAGATGCATTGGAAAGATTTCATTAAACTTTGAAGAACATGATTCAGTTATTTTGGGGTAAGAGAGATGCTGTTAGAGAATGAGATAAAGACTCATTGAGTTTTAGTTTTCGAACTTGTTTGGAAACACTGTCCATAGGCCATTTAAAAATCTTCTTTAAAATGAAAATTCAAAGATTAACAATCTCGACTATATCTCTAATTTCAAGTACAAGTTGACGAAAGCTTGTAAAGTAGCAATAACTAATCTTCACTCTACTAAGTAAAAAATGAAATTAGATGATATAAATACACAGGAAAGGTGTTTTCAGCCTGCTGATGGCGTTCTGGCCTAATTGCCTATACCTCAAAATCGTTTCCGACTACGTTCTATGGTACTCTTACAATTGAGAATAACGTAAATGTCGTAAAATATATCATTAACACTCATGGGAGGTACAAACAGAAACAACTGTGTCATACGAATATGTTAAAAGAGTATGGTGATACATATACAGAGCACAATTAATTATTCAATGAATTTAGTTGTACCTGTCCCGCACAATAAGGATATAAATGATGAAATGCAGTCTGACTATAGTGACTCTGGTTTAACCAATCTTCGGAATTCAAAAGTAGTAAACAATCTGGACCAGAAACATTCACATATACAACCACAGGAAAACAGTGAACTAAAACAGCTGTTATGTGAATATCAATGCTTGTTTCCTGATGTTCCAGCACGAAGAAATAAAATCCATCATGACGATGACATTGTAGATTCTATATATGTGAAACAACATCCTTACATGATTATTTTTTAAAGCAGGAATGTTTTAGTACGACATCCAAAAAATACCGGAGAATGATTTTACAGACCCAAGCAAAAGTAACTGGAATTTATTTGTATACTTGTGCTTTAACCATATAAAACATTCCGCTTGTGTGCTGTCCATAAAATAGTCAACAGTCTTAGCAAATACGGATTTATTTCCTATGCCAAGAATATACAATTGCATCGACACAATTGGAAATACAAAATATGTCACTAAGTTTGACCTTATCAAACGATTCTGAAAACCTCCACTCACGGAAAAGCAAAATAAATTTCAGCATTTGTAACTAGATGGACTTTATTAGCATCAAGTGATGCCATTTGGTTGAAACATTCTCGGTGAAATTCCAGCAATTAATGAACATATTAACATCTAGTTTAAATAATTTTGACAATTTCATCAACGACGTCATCATCTTTAGATACCTGGAAAGATCACTTGGAAACTATTCGGAAATTCTTTGATCCGCTCAGTGGTGCAAATATGTTACCTTTTTAAGACATAATATGGGACAAGGTAAAATCAAGCACGAGGTTATGGTTAATGCTATCTCTGAATTCCCAGAGCATATTAGTACAAGCAACTGCTGCGATTGTCAGGTATGGATGGATAGTGTTGAAAATTAGTTAGAAATCCATATTCATTTGGTCTGACAAATGTAAGGAATCTTTTGAGAAATTAAAGGCAGTTCTTAAAACTGTACTTTTCTTTCAGCCCCAAATTTGAAATGTCTGTTGCTGCAAGTGATGTAGGGGTTGGTGGGGTATTTTTCAACAAGACAGGAATGGTATTGACCATCCAGTGTGCTATTTGTCTAAATCAAATCTAAATAAGCACTATAAAATGTATTCCGTTATCGAGAACGATTCTTTGGATCTAACATCGGCATTGCAACGTTTTAAAGTGTATATCAGTTTAGCTTCTACCCCGGTTATTGCATTCACTGATGACAACCCCCTTACGTCCAATAACAAAATGGAAAATCAAAATCAGAGATTGTTAAAATAGAGTTGATGATGCAGGAATACAACACTGACATGATTCATGTCAAGGGAAAGGGTAATGTGGTCGCAGGAGCATTTTCGCTAGTATAGAATTAATATATTGCACTCTTTTGTGCATATTTTGTGTAATTAAGCTGTCATTCAAAAGACATCTTCTTATGTAATTGTAATTGGTATAGTCTCATGTGTTTATTTGATACATATGCAAAAGTAAGCTGTATTGTATATATCTTTCTTTTTTTCTTTACGAAAGGAGCTGTTATTTATATCTATATCGTTGCAAACTTTTGTCCATGGTTTTAGACTATACATTAAGGTAATGGTAATTTATAAGCAGGATGTTTATATGATTAACTTTAGACAGTTCATTTTGTAAATTATAAATTGGTTGATTATGAGCTTAGAATGCTCTTGAAACAACTTTGTTCATAAATTGATTGGAAGTTTCCATGGAAATGACTCACATCTAGGTCAAGTGAGAATGTGTATTATAAAGACGTGGTAAACAAATAATTCAGTTCTGTTTTTAAGATCAGTGTGTGGGATCCATTTGTTCATGGAGTTTAGAGTAATGTTCAGATGCAATTAGAGAGGGAGAATTTATTCAACTATGCATTGGAATTACTAAGTGCTGATTGACGTTGGATTAATACACTATTTAGGAATTATTGTGAACTCATTCAAATAAATTCCTTAATGAATAATTGTGTTACATCAGAACATTCCTGACTATTTGAATTAATTCGTAACAATCTATTATGTTGGACTTGTGACTTTTGTGATCAGATGGGATTTAGTTGACAATAGTGTCAGTGTTTCTTGTATGTTCACTTTGTAACTTAAAAAATGAATTGTTGAATTAACTTAAAAAGTTATTTTCACCCTCTTTCTGTTACATCATTTAATGCCTATAGTCGTATTATATGTGTGTGTGTGTGTGTGTGTGTGTGTGTGTGTGTGTGTGTGTCACTTGGTGAGGGAAACCGAAAATTATTCAACGAGTTTCATAAATTATTAAATTCAACTTTAAATCATTACTCATCTGAGATTCTGCTTATCCAAATGTTTTTACTTTAGTGTAAAGAGTCTAGATAGAAATAAAAATAATCGACTGTCGAATTGCACTTAATCCTGACTGAGATGTTGATCCATTCAATTGCTGGTTGTGAAAATTAGTTCAAAAAACTAGCTTAAGCTGTAAAGTCTTATAAATATATTACATTACACAATTAACATTCAAATAGGAAATTTCCTTCAAAATTAATGGAGTATTTGACACGGAAAATATCGTTGCTTGATATTAGATCTCCGTAGCAAATCCTACGATGTCACATAGCTCACAGGTTACCTGGAGTAGTTGATGCACCAAGACATGTATTTGAATGAGATTGTTGAGAACGTTTCCACTGAAACCATAGTTCCTCTGATGCAGTATTGGATACGGAAGAAGAAATAGCATTGCATTTGCTGGATATGCATGGAAAAGATAGAGAGAGAGAGAGAGAGAGAGAGAGAGAGATAACTTCACCTGACCTAAGACAAATTTTATGTCCAGGATTATAAACAGGACATTGCATCAAATTGTACACATGTTTGCTTTTGTTTCTAAAACATTCTGAGCTAGGCCTTCAACTCGAAATCGAAGTAAACAGCTTTTAAAAAATGACAATAGTCAGGCAGCCCCAAAACTTTCCCTTTAATCACTGACAAGGGTCGAGCACACTCTATAAATTAAATATACATAACACAATGGGCACTGTGTGCGAAAATGTGAGAGATGCATCAACTGTTGGGCATGCTAGAAAAATTTGAAAACGTCAAAATAAATGACAACAATATTGAGATAATTTATTACATTTTGTCTCCATTTTGTTCCTTATTTCTCAAATTACTTTATTCTTCTCACTTCAACATCTTTCGTGCTTTAAACGCTATATTTTCCTACAGTCTTGGTAATTTGGGCATTATTAGTTTGATTGTAAGAAAGTATCTGAAATGCGCGATTAATAATTAAGACCTCTGAGGCCTCATAATATTTAAGTTAATTACTTTCAATATTATCCCACACAACCATTAATCTTAATGAACTACATCATAATTTCCCCCAGATATCAATCTAGGTATTAGCAGTCACTTACTATATATGTATTTAGTCATCAATCAATGGCACAATATTTGAGAGAGAGAGAGAGAGAGAGAGAGAGAGAAACGTTACCTCTGATAATGTTTGAAATGGCAAGAAAAACAACAAGCACCAGAGATGTTTTCATCATATTTGTATGTTGTACATACGTAAAAAATTAACCGACAACGGATAACGTATTGTAAGTGTCTTTTGTCGGTTCACTTTCAAAAGGAAATGATAGATCCATGTAGCTGAACACAATGCAGTTTAAATGTCAACTAAATATAATCTGAAACAATGAATCAGTGATATTTCCTTTCGACATCTAGAACAACAAGGGAAGGGTGGACAGATCTTTTATATGAGAAACAAAGAGGAAACTTTAGTCCTTTGAAACATGCACCTTACAAAGAAAGCTGCAAGAAAACCCTACTGTTAAGTATCTATCATTTGATCAACTCACTCCGCACAATATAAATGATTAAGCCTAGGTCAACCACTCGTACAAAAATTATAAAATTTTTGGTGTAATGTCAATTACACACACGTATATATATATATATATATATATATATATATATATATATATATATATATATATAGAGAGAGAGAGAGAGAGAGAGAGAGAGAGAGAGATCTTTTCGGAAGAATTAACGTTAATGTGTCACACGCAACACTACACGATGGTCCAGTATGTCTGAACGATTTGATCTACTTACGGGAAGAATAGGTGTTATGTCAGGTTAAATGGTATCCGATGATTTATTTTATTTTCTCTGTATTCTAAGTTTTCATTACGTTTCATTTCTGGTTATTATTGTTTTGACTTTGTTCAGTCTTCTTTATTGTTTTTGTATCAGGACTTGGTCGTAGCCACAGTTCATTAAATGTTCAAATAAAATGTTCAAATAAATCTTCGGACCTCTTTTTGAATGTTTGAACAAACACTGCATATTCCCAGCGCTAACTGTATGAGATATTCTGAATATTATACATTGGATGTCATCCGGATGGAAGAAGATACTGGTGTTTATCAACTATCCCCTTGAAATTTATTTTCTACAAGTATGCTTGTTTTTTTCATATTAGAAATACGGGGTTTGAATTGAAAACTTCTACCATGAATTGTTTGCTTTTGATTTATATTCAGCCATATTTTCTCGTGCATGATGCCATTTGATTTCAGTGATTAATCTATGAATCTTATACACCGATATATTAAAGTCTCAATGATGGCAAAAGTTGCCGATCCATTGTCCCAAAATAGATATTAGAGCATAGGGTGGGGGATCCTTTTATTTGGCGGTTACATCTATTTAGAGGTATCTGTTTTCATTGGAACACAAAATTTTTGAGTTGTGTGTGTATTTCTCTGTGTGTGTGTGTATGTGTGTGATACATAGATAGATAGATAGATGTTTAAAATACGAAATATGGTATATCTAGATCAAACGTAACGCAATGAAGACATGAAATATCCCAAAGAGATTGGATGGCTATCATAAAATCTTAAACTGCTACTCATTGTCCAAGGCATTGCAGCTGATCCTTGTGCTCTACAATATATATTATTTAATTGGTACTGTCTACAATAATTCATCAAGAAAAACACCTATTGCATTTTCTTCACACGTGGTATCCAAAAAAATCAACGTTTTATTATATTAACACGCGCCCATCCCGTCAGCTCAAACGTTAGTTCTCATTGATACACTTGGAATATATACGGGGGGTGGGGGGGAGGCGTGGATTTAGACCGGAAGTTGGAAAACATGCCAAACTGCTTTTGATGCTCTTATCTTCGAATATTCAGATATATGTATGACAATTATATTCCCTAAATAACGGTTTCTTTCATTTGTCAACTGCAGCTACTATTACTACTACAACTGCTACTGCAGCCACAATATCTGCTACGATTTTGCTACTCATGATGATAATGACGATGATGATGGTACTAATGATGATAATAACGATTAGAGAGGGTAACTCCCAAGTCAGGTCAGCATACTGGGGAAGTCAAAATGTAAAGGAGTATCTTTCTTTCTTTCTTTTTATTTTGTCTTTCATCGTCATACGAGGCTTCTTATCAAATCTGATCAGACTGATTATACTAACGGGGGTACATAGCATAAGGCAGAAAACCAGCCAGAGAACAGAATTTCAAAATTGCATGATATGCATGGACGATCTGAAATTCTCAAGAGCGACACTGACCTGAAATAGGCTCTCATGGCAAGTGAAGAAGCGACAAGATAACAAGATAAAGACTCTACGCAAACTACTAAACACGTCATCAACCTTCCCAGAGAAGCAAAGAATAAAATAACATATATATATATATATATATATATATATATATATATATATATATATATATATATATATATATATAATACTTTGGACGAGTGGAGAACGTCATCGGCTCAAAGTTAAATGGAGGCATCAAAGTCGCAGTTATCAATAATTGTGCAGCATATATCCTCAAACAGGCAGTTGGCTTTACGTTTTTATATTTAGGGAGTGGGTGGGTACAACAGCATAGCTGGCAGAACAGGAAGTCTGGCAAATTTCACACACGGAGTGAAAATATAATATGACTAGTGGATGTTGTTTGCTTGCCAACATATTGTATGTCACATGCCTACCAATTTTAATACATTTATTCGAGTTCACACAGACTAAACATATATTTCCCACCACACATTCATAATGTTACACAGTTTTATTTCTAGCCATACAGACACATCATGTGAAACATATACACATTTCTAACATAATAACCTCTCAACTTGATGCCAGACTGCCACTATGGAGTCTAGAGTATCCTCTCCGTGTTAAATTTCCGTTTTGTCCCCATAATTCCACTCATGTTAGATTTATCTCGCACCCCATAATCCCACAAGATGGTGTCCAAACCATAAGATTTCATGTCTTTATTCCTGGGTGCCAATTTAATACGGGATTTTCGATCTTGAGACTTGATCGCATTTCAGTGCTGATCATAAAACACAGAAAGCGGTTAACAAAAATGCAAGACAGAATATATGGAAATTTCATTGTCTCAACTTGCGTGAAACATTGACTTAACAAAGATTAAAGCTTGTGTAAATTAGGGGAGTAAAACAGTGTATACGACCAAATGCCAAAATCTAAATAATTAAACGTGCTGAATGTTTCCAAGTAGTAAATTCGTGAAGTTTAACCGAGCGAAATTGCTCCAATATAAAGTATGCAGCTTTGTGACAGAAATACAAAATCAGTTCATATTTTATTAAGAAGCATTTCGACCTCACATATTTCTCTTTCTTACCGAAATGATATACACAAATGAAAAACACATATTCATTAGGTTTTGTCTAATAAGAACTCTGAATTATGTATTAACTATATATTAAGGTTCCTGGATGATTTAGTGATCTAATGCACTCACATATACCGAAATTGGGATGACATAAATGATGTAGTCTATGACTATAAGGCTAAATTTTAACTTCATTGAAACTGTATTTTTTATATATAGCCTTGATCCTTTCTTATCTTTGAAAAGTCGTTGACGAAGAACGTATGAAAATTATGTCTGACTCTCTGAAAACATTCGTAAATTTTTGTATATGTTCTCGATTGTGCTCACAGCTTATGAAACCCCTTAACCTAACCAGTCACCCAAAAGTACCAACGCTTAGATACCGCATTGTATTGATATAATTCAAAAACATGCTTTAATAAAAGAACACACCTTTTGGGAACAAAACTCGCACAATAATATTCTACACAGCACGCACATTTATCAATATTCGCATTCCTCGTCGAACGAAAGCAGTTTTTACAAACACCGTGAATGCCTTCGAATTTACTTACTTTGAATATATGGTGGCTATTATCGCTCAACATTATGGGTTTGATCTGTCTTTTAGCAAATCCTGGATGTGCGTTATTCAGAGCTAACATATTGGGAGAGACCAGGCACCTTCAAAGTGTATAGCTCTTAAAATAAACACAGGGAGAAAACTATTATGTTATGTGTATGGACAGTATTTATGTTATCGGGACTGCTTGTTGTGCTGTTGATCCTTCAAATCGTTTATATTTCGCTGCCACGGAGGTAATTGGCATTCCGTAAAGCGTCTATATATGAAATGGGGCAGCCCTCAAAGGAACATCTAAAGAATGTGCTGTGAGGTCTTAGCAACCTTTTCTGCATAGCTGCTTAGGACAGAGATTCTTCCTTTAAAAAGTGAAGGAGACAGCTGAAAACAGATAGGCGTGTGAGGCTATTATGATCAGGATACTAGCCTTAAGTTCCAAAGCCTTTAAAGATGTGATCGAGATCCAAATACTGGTCCTCGCTGACATTTCATCTTGTAAAGAACCTGAATCTAATGCCGGTAGTCGACTCGGAGTGGATGCGGTGAGGTTGGGGCTTGTGTGGTAAAACAAGCAAATTAACTCTGTTATTAGGGGTAGAAACAAGTGGTTGAAGCATGGAAGAAGGTACAAATCTACCCTGCTGCTGTCCAGCTTCTATTCGGCCTCAGGAAAACGTCAGAGTAAACTCCCATAACATCGATGAACGAGGAAGGAACAGAAAATTTCGTCGAAGATGTGTCCCATAAAGCCTCTACGAACTGCAGAGAATTCTAGTGCCTGCAGTTCTTGAAGGCTTTGTACACCGATCTATGAGAATGTCCAAACGTTCTTCTCCTTCTCATTGCCCATAAGGTGGGATGAAGAAAGGCACCCTAAACGGAGAGATGGCTCTGTTTTTCAAACATTATTAGAATGGACAAGACTTCAAAGGTTGTCGTCATCACTTAGCTCTCGAGACAAGACAGAACTACCCCTTGTGCTTTCCATCTCTTGCGAAGGCGACGTTAAAATGGCAAATTCGCCGTCGCCTTCCTCCTTACATGGATGGACAGGACTAACCCATAGAAATTCCCTCTTTGGAGAACGGAACTGATGATCCCTCTGGGGAAAAAGTGGTAGCTCGCCGCTTTTTAAAAAAAAAAAATTAGGCCGGCGTACACCAGCAGCTTGCCTCGTTCGACGACCTTGGAAGAGACATGGAAGGGTGGGAAAACTGGCTATCGTGTAGTGGAGGTTCCCAAATCCGCTAGGGATTAAAAGGGAGCATAAAGAAAAGGGCATAGCTGGTCTGATCCCTTTGGCTGGACGGGTTAGTATTAATACCATATGTATTTGTGCACTTGTGTGTTGTTGTTTTTTTCGTAAACGTGAACCGGTGGCCTTGATCACCAGTTACAAATCTTCAGTCTTGGTACGAAGCAGTTTGCACCAAAGATGTTCTCTACGTTGAAATACTAGCAAATGTATTTATATATTACAGAACTCCAAGCTTTATGTGCAATCTGGTTGGACACTAAAAAAAGATATATCCATTAGCTTTGTGAGTGAACAGACTTGGTTGAGGTCATGCATAAAATTCAGTATCAGTTTCAGACAAATTGATGAATAACAGTTCATTGTTTCAATCTATGGTGAATTTAAGAAAAAGAGCAAGAGTTAAAATATAAAGGAATGAAAATAAACTTTTAAAATACCTCGAGAACAGAACAATTATCGATGATGACAGATGACTTAGTGTCAGTCAGTCTGAAAAATAAGAAAATCAAAATAGTCAAGCCGACTTTCAATGGGTTTACATAGTTATGCGAGTAAATGCTGTACGAATCCTGCTATAAGAAATTCAAAAATAAATAAAGTGATAGAAATGGACTCACAATGACTAATATAAAAATGTGTATTTATATCTAAATTAAAGAAAGGAAATTTATTTCTTCAGGTCATTCATGCACGAAATGCATAATATCAAAATGAAAAATTATAATTGAAATCTATGATGGCAAGCGTTTTGTTTTATTTTTTAGGTTGGTAGATAACATAAATAAATTAAGTTATGGAGATTCGAAAACTCTCAAACCGTCTCTTTCATTTGTCTTTTTATTTATATAATGTTTGCTTTCATTTCAGCAGATGTAATGCAATTTTCATCAACAAATGCATTCTGTAACCCATTGTTCTCGACTGTTAAACATAAGAAGAAAAAAAAACAAATATTCCGTATAATGTTCACAAACTATTGGATTTATTTTTCCCCTTTTTGGAGTGGGTGGGTGAGGTGATATTACCTATACAGATATTTCGAAATGTCTGTCTCTGAAAACTAGTTTGTTTCCCTTAACTGCTGCCTCTTTGTGTCATTAATATTACTGCAATCATCACTCAGAAGCATATTATATGTTCCATGGTAAACATCTTACATTAACTGTAACCACTTATTTAATTTAATTTTGAATAACCACTTTCTATTGCAAGTATTCGAAACAGTCTTTATATTCAGAATATATCAGATTTAGTGCAAACAATATTTTACTATAATTGTAGTCAAATAGTTTCACTCTACAAAATGAATCTAGGTAATATATAAATTATTTATTGATTATTAATATTAAAATATAATGTAGTTTAAGTCATTTTGTTAATTTTATTCTGAACATCGGACAGAAAAATAGATATTGTGTGAGCTTCTGAGGTTTTTTTATTTGTTTTTTTTTTTTTAATTTCAAGGTAACCACATTGAACGTTAGCTAATTTAAGACCAATATCAAACACTCTGTTACTGTGTGTACTTCTCAAGATTAGATTATATCTTTATCAGGTTAAAAACTAGTTAACAGTTAAGTTACTAATGTTTTGTGGTTTCAGTTGCGTTAGTTGAAATATACCGGCTTGTATCATATTTTGCAAACCCACAATAGTTTATATGCTCTTTTGTATTGCTCAGTTGAAAGTCTTCTAAGGATAACCTTTTCAAAGTTTTTGCAGAGTATCAAAACACAATTCAAACTCAGTAGGTGTCAAAGTTGAACTTGCTACAATGTCAGTGATTATGTCCTTAATGATGTAGTTGTTAGGAGGGCAACATTATTTATGTTCTTATCATAAGCCGTTTGGAAATCGATAAAGAAGGTATTTGCATAATAGTAGAGACCAAGGTTTAGTTCAGATTGCTAGTTTGTACCACTGTTACTTCCGCTTCTTTTTCATTTCCAGGTGCTTTTAAAACTATTAAATAATGTAAAAAGAGTCTAAGTGTAGAATGAAAATGATCAAATGATTTCGGAACGTTTAATGGTATCCTAAACTTTAACAAATTGTACAGCAGAAGTACCAGTATTTTGTATCTTATCTGCCCCTGGCCGTAATTTTCAGTGTTTCGTTTATTATACCTTCTTCAATCCTGCTTGTTAACTACACATTATTGTATGTCAAGAAGATGTTGTGGTCATTCAGCTTGAAAAGATAATTGTTTCTTTAGAATATGGCGATATCTTTCACGAACATTCTATGGAAATTATCTACCACTTCATTAACAGCATCTCCTTTCACACTCATAACCAATGACACGAATAAACTAATCGGTACAATAAAAATGTATGTGCTTAGGTTCTGTATTACTGTCTGGCAATTTTCTCCAGGTTTAATGCTACTGGGGCCTTATATGATACAATGAAGTGTGCGTTTGAAGAATTCGATTTTTTAATGTTCTTTTTTTCTTGCTTTACAGTACGTTGACATTTTCGTACAGATGTTTTGATATTAATTGTGCTGAATGTGACCTATGGTCCATCTTTAATAAACACTAGTAAGGTATATACACAATAGCACCCATCACAAATGTATTTGTATATTTGTTGTTCATTAAATGGATGATAAAAGTCACTGATTTGCCTGTCGTGGTTTCTCAAGATTTACCTTATCGTCAGCGTCACTCAAATCATGTCTACCAACAGTGCCATTAGTAGAGATACATAGACAAAATGCCCCGTCCAGTTTCTCTCAAGTCCTTTTCAACAAGCTTTGTTCTCTCAATTTATCATTAAAGTGGTCACATGTCCCTGAATTTGTCTTCAAGCAACAGTTTAGCTTTTTTCTGGTACTTTAACATAGTATTAAATTCTTCATAGTTATCTCCATTTGGATCACATACCTTGAGCAGATAGATGTTTTCTGCAAGTTAGTTTATTGCTATTCAGATCAAACCATTTGCTGCATACATTATATTTGTATTACAATTTTTGATACTGCTGCCAGTTAATTATTTTTTGTATTCTTAATTATTTTTTGTATTCTCACTGAAAATGACATGTATTTGTGTTCATCCCAATTATTAAATTATTAGTCCTTTGAGATAGTATGTACCTGTTTCTTTAAAGCTGTACATGTATGTGTGAAGCATATTCTCTTGTATAGTTCAATGAGTAATCAAAACATTGGTAACTTACCTCTAATGCAGTGTTAAAACCAAAATAAAAGCCCAGATATCTTGTACTTTTGGGTTAAATAGTTAACACATTTTTTTGGTATATTAACACAATTTTTGTATATGCCTTAAATCATGATTTGAATGACTCA
Organism: Sinohyriopsis cumingii; assembly: GCA_028554795.2. Classification (NCBI taxonomy): domain Eukaryota; kingdom Metazoa; phylum Mollusca; class Bivalvia; order Unionida; family Unionidae; genus Sinohyriopsis; species Sinohyriopsis cumingii. The sequence continues at coordinate 47,261,836 of CM068840.1, read as the reverse complement.
TTGCTATAATTCTTCCATTGTGATGGAGTAATAATTAAATCCGTAAATTCAATCTAAATATTTAGGCATTATTTCAGTTTCAAAATTGCCAACAACTCTGTCTTATATTAACATTTAGTACATATCCTGTGGCGTGATTTATTTCAGCGGTAGTTCCAAGCACATCACTTAAATGTACCCTTAGATAATATCATCCGGATACTTTTAACTCACTAATTCAAAAACTGGTAAAGCAGTATACATCCTGGCATAGGCTTGATTTTCCCCATCATACACGTTTTTTCGATTTCCTTTTTAATGGTTCTATTTCTAACGAACAGTGCAATATTCTTTACACTAATTCCTATTTCAATTCATTTTATCTGCCTTCATATTTATTTTCGTTTGAGCTGTTTTGGTGTTACCACTTAATTTGTGAGGTCTTTTATCTACTTTCTTGTAAATCAGATCTATTTAAAAGCATTCATATTTCTTTTTTCTTTTTCTTTTTAGTAGTGATTTTACTACAGATTCATGAATGTTGCATAGGTGGACTTCATCAGCAACATCCAATTATGATTATATCATTTATTCATAGAGTTGACATTCAATAGCTACCACGTGAATGTGTCAAATGAAGGTCTTGTGAATTAAAATCTTCAGATTTTGTGTATCTATGCATTATGCAGTGTGTACAGGTTCCAACTTCACCCAAATGGTGTAAACATTCTTGCCCAAACCAAGTGGTTTAGTTAGTTTTGTGGCAATTAATTGTGACCGAAAGTATTGTGGATGTTAAAATTATACTGGGTAAACTATTGCATACAAAAATTAGATAATAGATTGAGTATTTATATTAATCACTCCTATACATACTTGGAATAAAATATGAATGAAGTGTAAAAGTTACTATGATTGTATGAACATGTGATATTCATTACCAGTCATGTTCAATATCAAACTACTTTTTAGGGTTCTTTTTACGTTTTTGTTTTATTTGCAGCTCTTGTGGATATAGTGAAGATTAAATTAATATTTTTCACTCTTATCTTGCTTTATTGTTTGAGATATCACGTATTATCCAGCTAAGATACTGTCTATAATGTTTGTTTCCTTATCACATTTGTCTTGTGTAGCATTTTTGTTTCTTTCGTTTTTGTCATCAACACAAGTATGCATTCTGTGCATGCTTTAACTTCTTTGAAAGCTCTTTCCACATCTGTCAAATACTATACATTTGTTATCTTTCAACAATTAAGGTTTGTGATCCTTATGACTGCCATTATGTACTGTGCTTCCTTAGTCACTTCTGGTTGAGCCGTGTGGTTGACACTTCATTTGTCTTATTTTTAGCTGGTTCCAACTGTCAAATGATTAATCATGTATCTTGCATTTATTAGTACGTACTGTTTCTGTCTTTAAGATGTTTCCAATTTGATATGTCCATCATATAGAGATAAATATTGTTCATAAAACATACCCTCTGCTTATTTCTACTTTAAATCTGTCCGTTTGTAAATAACGTTATCTTCATTAATTGCTGTCTTGATTTGTAAATATTTCCTTAGTAACATTAGGAAGGTAGTCCTTTGCAAATATTGCTTCCTGTTCTTCATTTTAATTTTTAATTTCTATTTCACCAATTACGAATTTAGGTCCTCCAAAATGTATCAGTTGTCCAGTAACCGAATAGATTGATGCATTATTTCGGTCTGTTTTCTTCCATGCTTACTTAAACACAGGCAATATATATTGATGGGTACTTGTTATATTACTGTATATCTCAGCTTTGGTAAAAGGTCAACCTCATTTTCATGTTTCAGTATTATTGAAATACTTCCATCTTCTAGCTTTTAGGGTAATGTTATACCTTTATGATTTATTTTCTGAGTATGTCTGCCACTGGTCATCTACATTACTAATGCCAACTTTTCTGTACGGAGTTTTTTTAAATATATCTTTGTGTAATGTGCATGGGGACATTATTTTAACTGTTTTTTTTTATTGAGCATATTCAGTTTTATTTATTGCCCCACTGAATTTGTTTCCATGGTTAATTGATACTTGTGCAAGTAACTTCAATTCTGCAATTGTAATAAAAATGTTTTAAATGATTTTCTTCTTTCCATTTAAAATGACATAATATAACAAGGACTATGTTACATTTGATAAATTGCTGTATAATGTTATCAATAAACCAACTGGCATTTCATACATTTGGACATGTGATAGAACTTTGAGGATTATTTAATTCACAATACTGAATGCGCTTTTCAAATTTTCACTTTTTATTCTTTGGAAATAAATTATTTAATTTTAGAAAAATTGTTGGTTTTTGCTACTTTCTGTTACTTAAAGACCATAGAGTCAGAACAACTATTATTTACAAAAAAAGAAAATAGACTCTACAGCAGTACAAGATTACTAATAAATTATGACTGCAATTTTGAACCACTGCTAACATACATCACCAAGTGTAAAATTTACATTTTGGAATGCAAGGTGCATGTGTATGGTGACAATCTCCTTCGTGGCAAAGAATGAGCACTTAAACATAAAATCCTAGTCCTGCTCCCATCTAAACTCTAATTCTTCTGTCACATTCTGGAAGTATATACAATATTATTTACACAATCAAAAAAAGGTGCTAGAAGTAACACCATCAAATCTTAATGTAAATACAATAATCTTATCTTGATTTAAAATATATTGATGGCTGCACAATCATACAATTAGCTTGAAAATTCTTGTTTATTTTGAAAATACATATTAAAAGCTATCAACATAAAAAGACTGCAACATGACTGTCATTGGTGGTCCAATTAAGGACCAATGGTGAGTTTCACACTTTTTTTAAAGGAACAATACATGTTACACAAAATACATATGGTGGTTTGTAGTGTTGGCTTCAAGCTGATTAGTGACAAAGTCTTCTTTAACTTGTATTTAAGATTTTAATCTATGTTGATTGCAGTGGTCCTAAAGCCTTGGATATTAATTTAAAGAGACTGCAGCTAACTGCACTTATAATTAGTGTTCCAAGAAAGGTTGTAAAAGATGTCATTTGGTGCAAATGAAAGATAAATGTAACAGAAAGAACGTATCAAACTTTATTATAAAAAGAATCATTCTCGTGTCACACATATGCATCAAGTACAATCAAAGTTCTATTATATGAGAAACCATTAGGGTATAATAAAAAGGAAACAGACAAAAAAATCAGACTGTGAAAGAATCTGTCACCCACAAACATTATTGTCATTTAGTATGGATTTGTATTACATCGACCAATTAACACACGTAATATATAGAATGACATTCTAAACATCAAGATAGGTAAGTACAATTTCTTTTAATAAAATATTCTTCTCATTTGGATACCTGTATAAGATTAACAGTATTGTACTTTTGGACTAATTTATTTCTAAAACAGATAACCAATCCTTATTTGTGTTGGTCAAAGAGGATGACTTTAACATAGTTCTTTGTACCTCCCTTCAGGAAAAAACTAAAAGAAAACCCTTTATCAATATTTTGCAATTAAACGTTTACAAAGAAAAACTTTTTTTTCATTAAAATAAAAACCTACAACAGTCTCTCTCTCTCTCTCTCTCTCTCTCTCTCTCTCTCTCTCTATATATATATATATATATATATATATATATATATGTATGTATGTATATATATATATATACACACACACATACATACACTGATAATGATGATTAAAAAAACATTGACGTGCATCTAATTAACCATTGTAACTCAAAAAATTTGTTAAAAACCAATTAAAGGCAACATTATTAGTATATATTTAATTTAATGTTATCAACATTACAACACACAAGGCATAAATGCCCATGAGAAAATGTTATTTATATTTTATTCACTTTTACACAATAATACATTAACATATATTTAACTAAATAACTTACACATTCATATTCTACTTAGCTTACATGTACATATTTAATACATGTGTGTGATATAGATTTTATACATAGCTTTAACAACTGTTCAGTCATATTTCTATGATGTTTGCAGTGTGGCAGTTTATAGTGATGTCTAGCACTGAGGCATCAAGCTGCAGACATGCAGCATCATGTCCTTCCCAGTCACATTATCCTGACACCAGGCTGACCAGTCCTAACACTAACCTCTTTTTATAAGTCTTTGGTATGACTTGGCCTGGGTTCGAACCTGTGACCTCCTGCATCCGAGGTAGATGTTCTAATCACTAGGCCACCGGATCAGTCTCAAATTCAATATGTAAATAGTCTAGACATAGAAATTACACAAACATATACTAAATGTATAACTTTTGCACAAAACATTTATTTAAATTAGTAATTAGAATAATATAAACCATAATTACACCTCATATTCATATGCATAATAAGTCACAGATGCTAATTTGTGGTCCCAGGTGGTTGATTGGTCTTTGTTGCTCATCTTTAATGACCACTGACATCACCTCTGTCCACATGGGTTAGAATACTGACTCAGCCAATGTGGGTATATGAGAAAGCTTGCCTGTAGCTTCCTTTGGACCAGTGGTTTTCATGGGGTTTTCTGTGTTCTTCTCTGCCAAATATATTGACCATCATGCATAGCCTTTCATGTGCTGAATAATTGTGTTAAATCCATAAACTACAAATGTTCTTGAAAGAGGATACTACTAATAATATACTTCTATTACAATAAGCTCAATTCCTATGGTGCAATAAAGTCTCCCTGGTGACCTCTATTAAAGTGAAAATGTAGGTATAAATGCCCATTATTAATGACAGAACATTTTGATTTACTGCAAAATATTCTGAAGCAGTCACAAATGTTTAAAGAGTTCAGAACATTTTTCAGAATGTCCCTTTCAACTGCGTCAAAAGCTCTGTCAAAATATATCAAATGGAGAACAGATGAAATTTTTAACTTAAAAATTCAGGTCATACAGAATTCTTCTAGTTTCACATGAACAGCTCCATTTCAAAAAAGCCTTTTGACTTTCACTAATAAAAGGGCAACTTTCTTTACCCTATTGGCAATAGACACCAAAGCAATCTTGCAATCTACATAAAGCATAGAGATTGGTTTCCACTTCTTTTTAAAGAAAATAATTTCCTATTGTTTCTTATTTTAGAATACTAGTAATGATTCCTGGATAATGAAATTCTGAGAAATGTTTCAAATTGTATATAATGTTTAAAGATCTAAAGAAAAATCTTCCTAAGAATTTCTTTAAATTTTAACATTACTCTTTAACCTCTTTTTCAACATCATTTCTTCTAAATCTGCTTGTTTTGTTCTCATTAATATTCCAAAATAGTGGAGTTACTATTTAGATTCATAAAACTATGTAAAGTAATAGTATGTAATTTTGTTTCTCTGTTTTTGCCTTAGCTTATTAAAAGTTAATTGATTCTCAATTTATAATCATTTTGAGAATTTCAAACAATAATTGATCAACACAAGTTTGCTTCACCATAAGTGGCTATGTCTTGTCACCATGACAACATTATGCTCCTATTATATTGGCTATACATTGTTTTACCAAATAAATACATCATTTTGTTTTGATAACTTGGAATTTAATTACCAGTACACAAAAACTTTAGGTAATGAAAATACAGACAATGTTAGTATTATTGCCAAATAATCTGATTATTGCCAGAATAATGAACGAGTCCCTGCATTTTCAAAACATGTCCTCACAGATTGAAATAGAGCCCAATCTACTCTGTTTTACAGGATTTGCTATTTGCCAAAGTAAATAGCCTACTATCAGGATTGACTATTCTCCATGGAACTCTTGATGTCCTCAACTTCCATTCGGACCATGGAGTGTTACGAGAAGCTCTTGTGTCGTTAACAATGTTCCAGTCACCAAAAATATTAACAAAAGAATTGTCAAAATTTATAATACCCTCTTTCAAATTTCAGTGAAACCAGGGATATCATTATTATGACAATATAAATTCACTGGTGTAAATCTCTGTTCATTAGCTGATAAAACTCGGGGAATTTATTTGCCCTGACAATTGTTTCTGCTTCTGTGAATAAGAAACTTAAGATTATTTCTAAACAGGAAAGTATCACAGGCACTAGTGATAGCATCTATGGCTAATTATACACCTATTACCTCATTCAGCTGCATGATACTTAGAAATCTTAATGTAAATAATTCCATATTAATTGGTAATTAAGATAGGCAGGCATATCTACACACTTGGAGTAAAACTGTATTATTCTTATTCACAAAATGGATGTAGTGAATACCAAGTTTTATCCCATAATCTGTCCTTGACTTAAAACATATCAGCCTTCTAAAGCCATCTATAATTTGCAATCTTTGGATATTTACCCTTTAAATGGGTTTATAGGTAAATCAGTGGAATGAGTCTCAGATCAAATACCTATTATTTTCAGGCACTTTTGTAAAGTTTTCAAACAAGTTGGGTATGAAATAAAAACTGCAACAGGTTAAGCATTGTCTCTAAAACACAGTAGTATTTGTGTCTGTGTGTGATTAGGATTTTTAACATAGCTTTAACCATTTTCAGTCATTTTGCTACTATGTCTGCAGTGTGGCAGTTTATAGTAATGTCTAGCGGTGGGGCATCATGCCACAGACATGAGCATGATGTCAGAGGCGTAGCGGGGGGGGGGGGGGGGGGCAGGGGGGTACATATGTCCCCGGGCGCCAAGTTACAGGGGCGCCAAAATGAGGCTTACAACGTTACATTATAATAAGTAAACAAGGGTAATAAATCGGTCACAAGATCTCTGCAGCGGCTCATCAGACATGTCATCTGATACGTCTGCCATCCACAGTGATGATGCTGCCTGCCAACCACTGCAGCCAGCCGAGATACGGATTCTGCGTACAGCTGGTTCCGTCTGCACGTGACGTGTTGATAAAAAGCAGCATCTGTGAGGCAGAAAACAAAGATAGCTTAAACTCTATTAAGGTAAATGTAGGCTGTATGTTGTGTACATAAAGTGTTTATTAAATTAGTAGTATTTGTTCTAGTATAAAGCTGTCCATAACTGCTTGGTAATGTCTGTTGTCGTGCTATGATAACAACATGGACATGGCAGTGCTTCTGTTCCGTGACCGGGTGGGTTGTATTTGTTAGCCCACCATAATCGCCTCTAGCCATACTTAAAAGCAGGACTAACGGTGGTGGGCTAATAAGGTTTATCTGTAATGTTTTTTTGCATATAGAATAAAATTTGTTACATTGATATTTTTAAATATCTGGAGCATAATCTGCCTTTAGGTGTATAAATTGTACACTTTAATCTGCATGTATAGCATAATTATAATGATAATTATTTATTGTAGTAGCACTATACCAGTACCACTATGATATTGTTTAGGCCTACACTTATTTTTTCACTTCAGTGCACTCAGTAATATAATAATATATTTGTAATTTTTGTCAGCCATGTCAGGAAGAAAAAGAAGTGGGGCCCAATGTCGCAAAAGATAAAAGGAAGCCGAAATAGCAAAAAAAAAGTCAAGTACATTACTTGCTAGCTTTTTAAAGAAAGCCAAGAAGAAAGAAGCTGAAGCTGCAAACTCCAATTCTTCAGAATCAGAAGATGATGGCTATCAACCACCTATTTCAGAGCATGTAGACGATAATGTTGAAAACATTGAGGACTCAGAGAAAAACATGATTCAGACAAATGTTGCTGTATATGCTGAAAAAAACTCCGAAAATACTGAAGACCAGAATGTCGTCATTAAACAGGTCCAACATAATGATGAACTTGTTGACAGTAACGGGGAAGATGAGACAGAAGAACTTTCTGATAGAGAAGCTGAAAATACTCATTATGATGTGGTTCCTGCTGTACTAAGGTTTCACGATGTTGGTTACTTAGAATTTGACAAAACGACAAAGCTATCGAAAGTATCACAGTCTCTTCGCAATGAAATGATTACTCTCGGATCCTTACCTTTTCAGCACACAGACAATCTATCATCAGTATGTGGAGAACGTTCAATTACATCAGCATGGTTTAAACGCCGACTAGCAAATGGAGAGGAAGTAAATCGTTCGTGGCTATTATATTCACCAATCAATAAAGCTGCTTACTGTTTCTGTTGTCTATTATTTACATCATCGACTTCAAACTCACGAGCTTCGTTTGAGTTAAAAAACGGTTTCAACAAGTGGAGAAAGCCAGAAAAACTAAAGTCTCATGAAAACAATCCTAGCCACTGCATAGCTTTTACAACATGGAAGGAAGCCGAACGAAGGTTAGTTAATGTTACTGGAATTGACGCAGTGGTTCACGCTCAGATTCATTTGGAAAAACAACGTTGGCAAGATATATTGCAAAGAATACTCACCTGTATTAAGTTTCTGGTTTCACAAAATTTAGCACTACGTGGCAATGAGGAAAATTTGAATGCGGATGATGATAAAAATGTTGGAAACTTTCTCGCACTGATCAAACTCGTTGCTCAGTATGACCCACTGTTGGCAAAACACATCCAACACGCAGAAGAAAATTCGAGATCAGTTTCTTATTTGTCACTGGAAATCCAGAATGAATTTATTCACATACTTGCGTCAGCTGTAAAGAACCAATTGTTGAGTGATATCAGGAAAAACAAGTATTATGGTATCTTACTTGACTCAACTCCTGATCTAGGACATCGGGAACAGCTTTCTCAGGTCATAAGATTTGTGGATGTGGATTTTCAAACTATAAAAGTAACTATCAAAGAATCATTTTTAGGTTATATCGAGATACATTCAAAAGATGCAGCAAGCCTAGAGAGAGTCATCGTCGAGAGACTGAAATCTGACGGCATACCTCTAGCCGACTGTCGGGCACAATGTTATGACAATGCTGCTGTGATGACTGGGCATATATCTGGCCTTCAACAACGAATATGTGACAGAAATCACAGAGCATTGTTTGTCAACTGTGATAACCACAGCTTAAACTTAGCAGGAGTACACTCAGCTAAGCAGGATCCACCTGTCGTCACATTTTTTGGAACACTTGAAAGTATATGTTCATTTTTCTCTCATTCAACAATTCGTTGGGAAGAGTTAAAAAAAAGCTGTGCCTATCACAGTAAAATGGGAGTCTGAAACACGCTGGAGTGCACGATCAGAAGCTGTTAAAGCTATCCATGAAGGACTGGATGAATTAGTAGGGCTGCTAGAAAAATTATTGGAGGACTCAACTATGACGCCTGAAACCAGAAGTGGTGCAGAACAGTTACAGACGTGCGTATTGAATTTTAACTTCATAGTTTTATTACATTTCTGGAATGTCATTCTTGAAAAATCGATCGTGTACAGAAGCGCTTACAGGATCCTACTATAAATTTCAAGGAAGCAGCAACTGATATTGAATCTTTGGAGCAAGAATTTGTCAGGCTTCGTAATGATTTGAGCCAAGTTGCTGTAGAAAATGCCAAAACAAAATGCACAGCCTGGGGGATTGAGATGGACAGAAGAATTAAACGACGTCGGAAGATGCATGGAGAACTGGCAAGAGATGCAGGACTTTCATCAGAAGAAGAAATTGTGCGCGTTATGAACAGCGTATTTGATCGACTTCAACAGGAGATGTCAACACGTTTTTTTACGACTAAAAGACCTAAACACAAAATTTGGGTTTCTGCTGGACGTTAAGACTCTTCTATCCGACACAGATGTCGATGCAATTCGTCGAAATTGCACAGATTTTGAAAATTTCTACGACACGGACATCAATGGCCACGAACTTTTCACAGAAATTGGAGATTGCAGAATGCTGCTCAGTAACCAGAATGAAGTTCTACCAGAAACTCCTTTGGATCTTCTTGGTTTTATTGTGTTTTATGGAGACGACATATTTCCGAATCTGCAAATTTCACTGCAAATTTTATTAACAATAGCAGTTTCAATTGCAAGCTGTGAGCGGTCGTTCAGCAAATTGAAACTTATTTTGTCGCATTTGCGTGCGTCAATGGGACAGGATCGTCTCAGCGATCTTGCTCTTCTTAGGGTTGAAAGAGAAACATTGGAAAAAACAGATTTTGATTGCGTAATTGACCAGTTTGCGACAGTTAAATCAAGAAAAATAAATCTTTTGTAGACTATGTAAACCAGTCTACGACAGTGACTGAGTGGGTCATGTACTATAATTTCTATAAATTTGCTTCTTTAAATACAATGTTTTATTAAAATTGAAATTGTTTTCCTTATTCAATGTAATAGAAAAATGTGATTAAACGGGGAGGGGGCTGGGGCGCCAATTTTATAGTTCGTCCCCGGGCACAAAATATCATAGCTACGCCTCTGCATGATGTCCCACCCAGTCACATTATCCTGACACCAGGCCAACCAGTGCTAACACTAACCTCTTAATGCTGAGCGCCTAGCAAGGCAGCTGTTAGTACTATTTTTGTAAGTGTTTGGTATGACTCGGCCAGATTTCGAACCCACGACCTCCTGCTTCTGAGGCAGATGCTCTAACCACTAGGCCATCTGAGTGATTATGAAGTAGTATTTAATGACTGATTAGCTATAACAGAGAACAGCACAATTAGTTGATGCCTGGTTGAGTGATCATGTAATTATACCTCTGAGAGATAAAATTAAAGAATCTGACTTGAAGATAATAAAACACTTGAGATTGATCCTAAAACTGTGTTTCACTCTGGTAATCATAAATGACCTTTCAAACTTGAATTGTTTCCAATAGGTTGCCACAAAATCTGAAGATGTAGCTAAAGCTCAAAAGATTAGGAATTCCAAGACAGGTATTGTAAAATGAGCTGAAACAGGAAATGCATGAAAAGGAAGACCCTTAAAAATTCAGCAAATATTCTTTATGCTTGGTACAAATTGTCAAAATTGTTTGTTGAAAAAATCAAGGCACACATTGCAAATGTCATAAGTTTGCAACATTTGTTAACTGGGGTGTCACTGGTCCTTTTTGCTCCAGGAACTAATAATCATACAAAGACAATACAGCTTTGCATAATGAAATGTCTGAAAAGTGAAATGCATTGCATTATGGGTTGGAGTGGTGTTGCATTTGTTGAAGTTTAGTATTGTTGCCTTATTAAGAGATATCACTGGTTGTTCTCTCAAATACATCTTGATATAAACAATAATGACCTGTGACATTTTCTAAGAGATATATGTGATAACTATGATTTTAGTGCATCTCTATGTATTTGAACTTTCACTACTGATGACCTTACTGTGTAGCTTTAAACTGTTTAACAAATATTCAAATATTCAATGTATTCACTGGCAAGGCATGATATGTCAAAATCAGTTTACAATACATTCAACATTTTTCATTGAACATGAAATTAAATTCCTGTTTTAATTCCAAACGATTTCTAATAGTTAGTACTTCAATACAAGTACAATAAGTATATGAAATTCATAACCATGTCTGTCAATTTTTCATGTTGCTTTAATTTGAAACTCTCTTTCGAGTGGTTTGTTCTTCTTGATCACCATATTTCTGAAAGAAGAAAATAAGAACAAAATTAACCAGAGTAAACAATGTGTTGAGGGCAATATCCAATCAATGTACTGTACTCCACTTATTCCAAAGCAACTGATATACTTCTTTTACTGCTAATATACATGTACCTATTTTAGTTTCAACTAATCTAAATATGACAAACAGTCTGCAACAAACTTATCTTAGAACAAATGATGATGTGATCAAAATACCAGCATGGAAGTATTAATATTAATTATAACTGAGATGAAATTCTTGTTTCACTGTTAGTCTGAATGGCACCTTTAATACAATGCTGGCTATGTCATGCTTAGGAAATGAAAGTTAGGTGCCTCACCCTGGAGGCAGCCAATACAGGCTAGCTTGGGTAGGTACTGAACTGTGACCCATTACCCTTATGTTGTGTCAAAAGCTCTACCAACTGTGGCGCACGAGATGAAACAGAACTGTCCCAGCATGTAGTATACCTATTATTAGCATTGGCCAATGGAGTCACTGAGACTGGTCTAGTGCTATATGACAAAGTCCATTCCCCATCCATCTTGGATTGGGTTGAACTAAGATTTAATGGAAGGATAAAGTTAAAAATGTGCATTGGTTAAACATTGTGGGCTAGTATGGGTTCTAATAGGAATTTAACGTTATAGGCCATTATTGGGGTCAATAAAAAATTTACAATATTATCAGCACAGTAAGAAATCCTCCTCTATGAAAGAAGATGTTTTTTCTTTCAAACAATTGGAATAATCATTTGCACAATTTTTCAAAGAATGTGATTATGTTGTCCTAATTGCTGTTTGTGTTTCTTCATATGGAGAACAGTTCCATGCATTCAAATAATATTTACATACTGTATCTATGACTTCTTTAGGAGTATTCTGAATAATGTGCATTCACTTTGGTAAGCACCAACCATACATTGCAAAGTTTGCCTGAAGAAAGAGAGGCTGCATTTTATACCCTTGTTTTCAAGAATCTTTTGATCTTTCAGAAACACAAACTTGACACTTCATACCAAATTTTAATGAACATAGTCATTGTTTTGAAGGCCTTTAGTAATCTTGTGTGTCTATAATTATACTATTAACTTTCTCCCATAGAATTTGGTGCATCATTGATTGCAGAAGTCATAGTAATTATATACTTATACCCACGTCAAGTTTTGTGTCTGCCATATTTTATTTTTGAGAATCAGCCTTTATATACTATTGAAATAGCAATTATACTAGTAGCTTAAAACTCTACAAAGTAACTGTCATTTGTATTTCACTTAAAGTGTACAATTAAGTGGTAAATGAGTACTTGCAGCTTCAAAGGATAACTGATTGCACTTTTCTAAATGATCCATAAAGAACTCCTCCCCAATAAACTACAGCTTTCGTCAATCTCTGTATTGTTATAGTTTTCAGACACCTATTGCTCAAAAAAATCGATCCCATTAAGAGTGGAGTGATTCTCTGTTCCAACTGTATCCGTACAATGTGTTACCAAACGCTTTCTCTCAATGCCACGTCAGAATGTGCTCTTCTAAACTATTCATGATGAGAGTCATTATATACAGGTTAACCTCCTGCATGGAAGGGTTTTTCTCATGAGCATAGGGGTGTCTCCCATCCCTAATGAAATTTCTGGCATAGGTAAAAGTACTGAACTTTTTCCCCCCTTTGATCCAGTGTAGTATATTTATGGTAATGCTGCCTGTAATCACATGACTGGACTGGCTTAAATAGGGCAAGACAATGTAGTTGCTAATTTCTCTCTTTGATCCTGTTGGCAGGGTCAAGTGGCTTCATTTGAAGTTCATCAAGGAAGATTATGCTATGAGCGAGTAGAAGTACTTCCTAAAAATATTAAAGGCATCACTTGGTTATGGCCTGGCTACTAAAGAGCTCAATCCGCATGAAAAAATAAACATTAATTTGATTCTCTCCTCAGAGTATGTTCTTTTTGGTGCTTAAAGTTGTCAAGGTGACTTGGAGTCTATAATACGTATAACAAAAGTAATTTGGACAATTAAAGATGTTGATTGATTGTGGCTGGATTACTCAAGAGCTCAAACATAAAAAAATACCAAAATCCAAGCAAGCAATATATCACATGAAATTTAATCATGGAAGGAAACAATAATTTCAGTGGTTGCAATTAAGTCCAAAAGGAAATGAATAAGCATTCTGCTCTTCCTGAAAAGCTGATTTTATAGTATGTTATGGCAGAAAGAATGATGTCATCCAACGGATAAAATCATTAACTGTGACAACCAATATGCCATCACTGAAATACATGTTAGCGGAATCTGCATCAAAATTTAAGTGAATAAAGTTGCACATGGCATGATACTATTTGCAAACTTTATAGCTAAACATAATCTCCCATTTCTGATAGCTCATCTTTTTTCATACCTAGTCAAAAGACTGTTCCCAGACTTGGAACTCACATAAAATTTCTCATGCAAATGGACAAAATTTACGTATGACCCAAGCCTTGGGACCTCACTGGGATAAGAACATCACAGAAATCTCCCACAAGGAAAAATTCAGTATACTCATTCACAAGTCGAATTATCATTTTGATAATACAGTGCTGACATGTCTTAGCTCGAGTTTTTGACAAGAATGCAAACAGGATATCAACAAGATTCCCTGGAATACCAACCTATAACACTGGATTAGCAGAACTCATTTCTGCAATCTTGGATAAAACATCCATGCAAGTATTTTACTGTTCATTATAAGTCATAGTGACAATTATATAATAATAATATTGATCAAATACAGGAATTAATCCATAATGACTGGGATTAATGAGGTCTTTGTCTTTATCCATAATGCTAGTAAGTGACACTCATCTTTTGGATGTGATTGTTATTGCTTAAAGTCACAAAGGGACTGATACCCAAATTTATGCATCAATCCTTCATGTGGACAATCTCACTGACATTAATATAACATTAGATGCTTAGGGATGAAAATAAATACTCACTATTAATCTAATTATCATTGATGGGTGAATAGCAAAATAATTTGGTCTGCACTGATAACTGGAAATTTAAAACAATAATCGGTACCTTTAAACATGTTAAAGCAAAATGTTGCTGAAAGTAATGAAACTGCTAGGGGTGAAACGACACACCTGTTCCTCGCATCGATACGATTCACAATATGCAGCCTGTGATACAATGCATATCAATGCACATATTAACTTGATGGTCCTTCCATCTTTGGAAGGTAGGTAGTGCCCTTTCATGTAGACATTCAGGTCCTATTTCCAGTATGCAGATGACAGATAGACATATAATTATCATATATTTATATGCAATTCTCATTGACAAGAAGGCAACGATAACACTTTCAAACAGACTACCTGTTGGTTGCAGTGAGTTTTATCCAATGTTTTAGGCCATTTAATGGTGGCTCCATTTAACTAGCTATGTTTTGTACAACATGAATGATTTGAAAACATCTTATTACCAATTCTGTGTCTCAGTTACACTTGGAAGACATTACAATGGTATCTTCAAAACAGAAAAATTAATGCAATTTCCTCATGCAACGAAAATCTCACCTAGAACAAATCTAGGCATTGGAATAAGTTTGAATACCAACAAAATCTATCACATCTTACTTTCTCCAGATGTGAAAGACTGCTGCAGCCACAGGTACTTGTATTTGTTAGTGAAGAAGGAAAACTACTGACTACACCAAGTCCTATTCTACAATTTTTTTAAACTTACAAAAGGTGATAAACTTAAGCAGTTTGAAATCTGCCCCATCACTCAATCTATGCTGATTTCATTTATTCCATGACATTAACCCTCAGCTAGTGAACTGCACTGAGGATGAAATTCAGGAGTATGTTCTGACTCCCTAAGAACTTCCCAAAATTTGACCTTGACAGTGCCAGTAAGCTACTCTGAACCTACCCACAGGCAATTCAGATTTCTTGGTGAACTCAGCAGAGTTTTACTGACATTGTCACATTCCAGTGCAGACACTGCAAGGCCATTTTCCATTCAGAGGAAAACTTCAGGCAGACTCTAGAGGAAACTTGGACCCAGTGACAGTACATAATCTGTTAATTGTTAAGATAAACAATAATGAGGACTGCCACCAATACAATCCAAGCAATGATTTTTAAAACAAATGATAAAATGATTGTTACATATACAAAAATTGTAAAAGGCAACAAGTTAAAAGTAAAAGAACTGAACTGCATATTTCAACTTAAAAAAAGATTATGTTTAATAGTAATTTTTTGCCATTTTCATGCTATAAATTGAGTGATTAAAACTCTCTCTTTCGAGGTCAAAACTCCTGACCAAATTATTCAAATATCCTGATATGTTCCAAGCTGACCTCTCATTTCTATGGAGGGGCCCCGAGTGGCCGAGTGGTCTAAAGCGCTATCCGTTACGGATCACTGCCATCTCACCTCTGTCTGCGTAGGTTCGAGTCTAGGATTCGGCCAATGTGGGTATGTAAAAAAGCTTGCCAGTAGCTTCTCAAGGGTTGGTGGTTCTTTCCGTGGTTTTCCCGGGTTCTTCCTCCACCATTAATACTGGCCGCCATGTATAGCCTATCGTGTGCTGAAAAATGGCGTTAAACCCTACAACAACAACAACAACAACAACATTTCTATGGCATGTATGCTCCATAATTCCAGTCTTCTGTACAATAAAAGGAAGGAGGCAACTGTATGGAGATAAATTAAATTGTTTATGGTAAACTGATTCATTGTTTCCATTCATGGAGTTTCATGGCACAAATGAAGCATGCACATTACTTTGTCTCCTTCTTCCATGTAAACAACTTCTGCTCTTGCTAAAGCTCCGTGTCATTTGAGATATTTGGCCATTTCCCTCTGAATACGTTGAATCGACTAGAAAAATCGTAACAGCCAGGCTAAGCCACGGGAATCATGTTTTTTTTTATATTCCTGATTCTCTGAAAGTGGTTGGTGGTTCTGAAATTATCAGTTCACTTGAATGTGCAGTGTAAAGGTGACTCGTAACTATGATGATGACATCCACAGTTTGCAATGCAGATGGCATAACTTGATATAGAGACTAAGACCGTGTATTGCAGGGATCAGCATCACTTTAGGTTTCATTCCTCTTTTGGAAGAGTACATTATATTTTTTCAGCGCAGAAAACATCTCTGTGAAAATGATCTTTCTTCCTTGCAACTCTTTTTTTATATCAGAGGCTAATACCTGTCAGGTACAATGTTTTGATCAGGAAGCACTCATGTTTTGCAGATAAATTTTTTCCAATAGTTTACTGACAATTTGGTGACCTGACCAAATTGCAGCCTTGTGTGGTTCATGAGTTCTGCTGATGCTAAAGACTTTTATTTTACCCGACTTTAAGGCTTCTTTCAAAACACCACTATTTGCAACCTGACAATATCAGTCCTTTCACTTTTTGTTTGGTATGAAATTGTTCTCGCTTTTATTTTTAACCTCCGGGGCCACTCAGGTGTCTAGATATTGAAATACTACAATATTGTCAACCCCAAAATTTAATGTTTGTTTCTTTGTTTAATGTTTAATTTTGTCTTCCAAAATATCATCATTTAAAACTGTCTAAATTTTGTTGGGGAAATCTTTCTTATTTTAAATTACCACAAAGGTTTATTTTATTTTTAAAATTTTTGTTTAATTTTTTTCAAACTTGGTATTAAAATTTCAAAGAATTTTGATTTTTGTTTTTTTAATTTTGTAAAATATGTCATCAGTGTTTAAATTTTGAGTTTTTATTTTTTCAATTTGTTTTTAACTTTCTGGTGAAAAAAATGATTTTGATTTTTCACATTCTTTTATATTTTCTAAGTGTGTATGTGCAAACATTTTAAAAAAGAATTATATGTATGCACGTGCTGAGAAACTTCTTCCGTGTGCATGTGCACACTAAGTGTGATGGGATATTTTAACTAGGCAAGATGGGATATCTATACCAACTGCACTCATTGTTAGGGCATCCTGGGAAATCTCTAAAGACTCCAGCATGTTAAATTATAAAAACAATACAGTTTTAACAGTATGGTGGCCATCTTGAATTTAAAACATCATGTGGTTTTTACCCTTTAAGTCTATGGATACCAGCCTTATCTTACACAAACATGCAAGTAAAAATGCATACTGCATGCCCATAGCCCTCATCACCATCAACACGTGGGAGTGGGTTATGTAAGTATGACCAATTCAAATTCTTGCAATGACTACCTCCTCCCTATGGATGGTTCTGTAGGAAGAAATCCATTCCCCTAGGGTTGGCTTGATTGCATGAAGTTTGTTATTCACTGGATCATTCCATGATGCCTTCCACTTCTGACATAAATACTCTTGGATACTTGGTTTAAAATGAGTATATGGTATTTTAAAATCAGATAGTTCTAGGGATAGGGCCATTATAGCAGCGTGATCTGCTGTTTCATTACCTTTCATACCAATATGGCTGGGTAACCAACATTATACTATTTTGTGGGAGGTACTCAACTCAGTATTTTTGATGATATTGGTTAGTAATGGGTTTTCCAATTTTCTATTGTGTAGTGACTGACCTACTGATAGGGAGTCGGAAAAAAAACGATTCTGTTTCAAACATGTTTGCTTTTGATATATTGCAGAGCAAGGACTACTGCTCTGTTTTCGGCTGAAAAAATTGATGTACCATTTGGTAAGCAAACGTTTGTTCAGTGTTTTCCAATAATGAAGGCTGCAGCAGCCTTTTCCTCATCCTCTGATCCATCAGTATTGTTGTTGTTGTGGAGTTTAACGCCATTTTTTTTAGCACAAGATAGGCTATACATGGCGGCCAGTATTAATGGTGGAGGAAGAACCCAGGAAACCCCGGAAATAACCACCGACCCACGAAAAGCTACAAGCAAGCTTTCTCACATGATCCATCAATATAAATTCTTGTGTAGTTTTTAACTTTGGTGAGGAGTTCATGATAAGATTTGTGGAAGATGGAAGGGTCAGTCTCAGATTTTTTCCATCGTGTAGCGTAAAAAGTACAGACTGATCAAGTTGAATAATCAAGCACACTGAAGATGGTAAAATTTCAAGGCTGGTCCAAGCAGAAAAATCTGTCACAGGCAAATAACTCCTTATTGGACTTTTAGGGATGAGTTGTCTGTTGTGGGGGGCATTATAATGAAAGATCACCTGATTACCCTAGTATTAAGGTCAAGGAAACTGGTAATGGTACATGGGTATTGAAAAATGCTTGACAAGAGCATGTAATGTTATGTTCTGGTCTGGAATCTTGGCAAACATAACATACCTGGTACTAAATTGTCCCTTTTGTCTGCATTGTATTAACTATCATCAAAAGGAACCATTTATCTCCTGTCCCGAATCTCCAGAGTACTGCAGTTATAAATCACACGAAGGCAATATTCTCACATTGTGGAATTGGTGTGAAGGTCATTTAAGGCAATGATCCATGTTAGAGCTCTCAAGAATTTTCAAAACTGCATATGATTTGGATTTTGTTCATGAAACATTTAGCCTCATAATCACCAGTCAAATGGCCTTGTAGAAAAGTACGTTCAGGAATTCTCACCAAGGCCAAGACCAAGACCAACAAAAAAGATCCCTCCATAGCCTTTCTTGAATACAGGACAAACCCTTTGAACACTGGATATTCACCAGCACAATTGCATATGGTTAGGCAATTACACCAAGTACTGCTGACAGCAATGGAAAACTTTCACTCCAAAACAGTACCATCTAATATTATGAAAGAAAAGCTTGGCTTAAAACAAATGAGGGAAAATTATTAATATGATAGACAGGAAAAGCCCCTTAGGCTTCTAATTATTGGTGATGTAGCAAAATACAACTTTGAAAGAAGCAGGTGTCACAGATAAACATACTAATAGGTCTAATTCAGTAACAACACCATATGGTAATGAATATAGGCAAAATAGAATCCAGTTACTGAAAACAAATGAACCTATTCAAAGCAACATTCTGATTCAGATATTGAGTGAAGATCAGGGGACTACTCCTATAAAATCTGTCTGATGATCAAGTAAAAATTTAGAAGTCAACAAATACCTCATCAGCCAAGTTCTAAAATCAGAATTCAGATATGTACATTACCAGACATGGAAGAGTAGTGAAGCCAAAAATATTAGAATTATAAGTGACAGTAACAGACTGTGTGAATAACAGCTGACAGTTACCAAGATAGAAACTGAACACCACTATAGCTTTGATACATAATACAGCTGGAGATGTTGTTGTTGTTGTAGTGTTTAACGCCATTTTTCAGCACACAATAGGCTATACATGGCAGCCAGTATTTAATGGTGGAGGAAGAACCCGGGAAAGACCCGAAAAAAACCAACGACCCGCGAGAAGCTACTGGCAAGCTTTCTCACATACCAACATTGGCTGAATATAATTAATTTGTCAATAGATTGTTCTCTTTTCCTTATGAGTTTTGGTAATCTTTAAAGAAGTGAAATTTTGTATGATCAGTAAATAATATTTAGTGAAACTCGTTATCACATTGCAGTAGGCTTAATTATTGGACATTGTCAAGCAGTTTCTTAAACAATTATTTTGTTAAGGAGGGAGGTGTGATATTATGTAACTGACATATACAGGTTAGCATAACAGCTGCCTCTGTAAGTGATTACCCCTTGGGTAGCCTCATTTTATGGTATATAATCAGCCTGAGAATGTCAAGCAGCCTCTTTCCACATGCTGACTAAGGGTGTGTATTAAAGCTTTAGTTAGAATATCACATGGTTGGTCATTGATATTATTTTGCCCCAGCCCAAGTAGATAACACAATATAACACAATAGCTGCCATGACAGCCAAGCTTGATATCAGACCAGGTGCATGTTCAAGTATGCACATCTGTTCTATCACAAGAAGTCAGTTGTAGAAAACACCATCTCGTGACCATCTCTTTGGAAGTACAAATAGCAGCTGGAATTTTAAGATGTAAACAATGGTTGCAATAGTGGATGACAGATCAGCACCATCTTGATGCAGAAGCAACAAAATATTAGTCCAGTGTTAAACAAGGACACCCTGTAAAAACAATCATTCATGAAGAAAGAGTAGGAAATAACAAAGATAATCAAGGATTTTTGTTATATCACAGTTAGTGTTTTAGGGTAAAGGTCATGCCAATGTTATCATCCATACAACAGTGTAGCTACAAGATGTATATGGTGAATGTCTTTTGTCACATACTATATATCATATAAAATCTTTAAATTATGTACAGTTACATGTTGCTATGACATGTTTTTGTGATGTTGGAGGCATAACAATGCTCAAGATAGCTATCATGGAAACCATGTTGGAAATCAAATTGGCTCCGATTTTATTTGAATGGGTACTGAAAACAAAATGGCTACATTACAGCCATGATGAATGCTCAAGAAGCACATGTTTTAGAAGGGCAAACTTCACACCTAGATGAAACTTTATGCCAATTTCATGCATGACCTTTTTCCAGGCAAAGATTAGTAGCAATAACAAACACTGATAGAAAATGTATGGTGGATAAAGATGACACAGGACCATCACACAACTGAATCCAGTGTGAAAGTAGAAGAATTGAATAGAAAACTAATGGCAGATTCTTAGGCAATCAATCAAAGCATTGGTGTAAGACATGTGACCTTGATCATAAGTTCAAAAGGGGAAAGCAGTAACATAAAAGTATAAATTGTGATAGCAAATGGAAGAAGTTTAGCTGGAAATGTATTTGCAAATTTCCAATCGCTGTGAACTTGAAACAAGGTCAAAATGGCAAGCATGTATACAGCCAAACAAATAGTTTCAGCTTCAAAACATAACAAAATATCTTGAGGGATTTACAAAATATAAGCAAAAGAAAAATAAACATGAACCAAAACCTTAACGTAAAACTGCGCTGATTGCAACCTTGATCCCAAAGTTGTATGGGCATGAGCCCATATCACCAAATGAATTGTCTAAGTTTTGTAAAACAAACATTCCATGTATGAAGAAAATCAAGATATTGGTTTAGGAAATATAAGCAAATTAAAAAACTTTAACCTAAAATAAATCTTGTGTGATTATGACCTTGATCAAGCATGTTGTCGAATGAATCGTCGAATGGTACACAATAAGCAACAGCAGGTATGATGACAATCTATCAAGGGATGTTAGAAATATTAACAAATTGAATCCTTAAACTAAAATCTTAGCAGCCTGTTATACTGCCTTTCCTGTTGCCAATGCTGGGAAAGTGACTGCTTGGTCTCACTTATCATTAAAGATGTCTTTAGATGAAAGCTATATGTCCAAATAAATATATGCATTAAATGCACCCCATTTCTAAAAATACTTTTGCATTAATGTGTTTTAACATTTAAAACATCAAACATATATTTATCTGATAACATACCTTCATCTTTGTATGTCATTACTAATTACTAATTTGCCTTGTGAAAAAATCATGTATGAACAAATCATTGAGAATAGAGCTACAGATACCGTAATTATTTTTAAACATGATACATTGTAGAGAGATTTAGAAACTCTCAAATGGACATATATGGATTTACTTTATTGTATGGACATTTATGACTGCACAAATGATTTATTGCATGAAGCATACCTGTGACACATTCATGGAAAGTAATGAACTCACAAGAAATGTAGTACAATTATAATTGTAGTGTTGGACTTAACCAAGCATGAAAATAGTCATGAATTCCAGGTTTTGTATGCAATAAATCTTCATGTTACTCTACATCTTTGAAAAAAAATGCTATACTCTTGTAATGCTTCCATGAACAATAGCATGTGATTGATCCATAAATATCACACGTGGGTCAAAATTCCATCCTTGGCAGATGGTGGAAATTGCTAGGCTTATACATAGTTCCAAAAATTCCACTGTCAAAACCGTAACATCTATTATTATCATTTTTACATACACAAAGCAGTAAAAATGTTAGCACTGGCTTTTAGCATAATACAAAGTGATTACATATTTTTCACCAAAATAAATCTCAACAGAATATAATGTCAAGAAGTAAAATCAAAACAAAACTAGCACCTTTTTGCAGAAATAAAACACCACGCTTTAAACCAATGAAAATAGGTAAGACTTGAAATATTTTAACTTAACAGAATGCCAGCCAGCTATCTTGTTTTCTCTGATTATAAAAACTGGGACTGGACTTACATATTTAAAAGAAAACAAGAGTGCTTCAAAGAGACATATCTAAAAGTAAACAAGAGTGCTTCAAAGACATGGACACTCTATGGGCCAAAATGAAGTTTTAGAAACTCAAGATATGTCCATCTAACCTTTTTTACCGACCAGTGTTCAAACCATCTGATATTCTTCTGAAATAACAAGAATTTGAAACATTAGCTGCTGTGCTGGGCATACTGGACCTGGGATTGGCAATATTTTTATTTAGGACCAACAAAACATCATAAAGGACTAAGAAAACATCGTGTGACGTCTTTCGGTGTTGAGTCATTCCATTCTGGAACAGCTATGTTAACAAGGTGGCTGCCAAGGTGGACATGCTGGATAACAGGATGGCAAAATTTCCAATTAGGACCAACTCACTGGACATCATAAAAAATCTTTTGATGAAAGAACAAAATCGATATAACAAGTCATCTAAGGTGAAGTAACAATAACAAGATTTTCAATAAGGTCAATGTGATAGCCATATTGGAAGTCAGATCATTTTTGTTTATAACTAACTAGATATAAGAAATCTGTCATACAAAAACTTCATGCTGATACGATAATTCATTTATGAGTAGTGATAACAAAAGTTACACAACGGCCACTGTAGCAACCATATTCATTGTCTAAACAGCATCATTTTCATTTCAAAGAACATCATATGAAGTCATCTGTCAAAAAAAGCTTGCTGATAAAAGCATCTTTTCAGGAGGAATAGTGACCACAAGATGGCTGATGTGGTTGCTATATTGGATGCGCAGGTAGCATCATTTTAATTTCGGATCAACAACATTCCACTCAAAGATGGTAAGTGTGGTGGCTATATTGAAACTCTGAAATTTTCATTCAAGACCAGCAAGACATCAAAGAAAGTCCTTCAGTGAAAAGCCTATGCTGACATGTTCATTCACTCAGGAGGACCAACTAGATCATAAGATCATTAGAAGGAGTGATTACAACTTTGTGCTAATGGACAGCCAAGGCTATCTCATATGCTCTTCTGGTTTATGACCAGTTAAGCTAAAAACAATCAGAGGCAGGATTAATATTAGGATGTGACCATGTCATATTAGTGTCGAATCATCAAAATGATGGGTGTACTGCCCATCTGTATCCATTACATACTAGGCAATTATACCAGAATGGAAGCCATTCCTGAGACCCACATTAACCCTTAATATGCAACATCTTAGCCCCCAAAAATTTCAGAGATCATAGTACTTTTTAAAGAAAATTCCTGTAATGTTTTCAACCCATTGTCAGGAATATGTACAACTAGAACATATCATTGCTTTTCTTCCAAAACCATTGGTGGAAAGACACAAGCAAGCTCATTTGGGTTTTTATCAACAGGTTTCAAAGATGATGTCAAGTTGCTACCAGCTCCTCAAGTCACTAATGCTACCATACACATCATAAGTAAATGATTTTGTTTTAAATCATTATTATCTGATAATACTGTATCAATGGGATACTTATTTCAAATTCGATCTGCTCACTAGTAACAGAAAAAAAAAGCTACATGCATGGATGCAGGCATACTCTTAACAAATCAGAATTGATGGTCTGGTTACCGGCCATAATACTGATGGAACACAACAGTAGAAAATGACCCTGAGACTATTAAATATGGTAATGAAGGCTGCTAGATCATAATCAAACTTGACCTTCCAGCTGAAAATGGACAATGACAATTCACCAAGACCTACGAAGACATCAGCCTAAATCGGTATTTATTTTACACTTCAGATACCTTATTTACTGGTTGTATCAGTGAACCTTCACTCTTTTCAGATGAGTTCAGGGTTGATTGATGCCCTTGCTGGTAATTGTCCTGCAATAATGGAATGCAAATAATGTAAACAAGTTAACATGTATTTATGTCCTGTCAGAATTTAAACAGTGACCTGAGGTATCCTTTTACTTTCTAAAGATATATATTCTCTTGCTGCAATTTTTATATAATCCCCCATATGCTTGTGAACTTGGGGAACTGCTACAACAGCAACAGCTATATGGGTATTGATATAAGTTACTTGTCTCACATTTTTCATCAAATAAAACTGGAAATTCTGTGAAAACAGGCCTTTCCACAATACTGCCAACATGTATTTTTAATGCCTTATACTGTTACCAATAATGGCACATGATATCTTACCACTGCTTTAATAGGTTTCAATACTGGTTCAGTGTAATCATCCTTCAGGAACACCGATAACATGATTTTGAAAAAATCAATGCTGCAGCAACAATATTCAATGCTAGAGTAGCAACATATATATTAAAGATCAGCAACATACAGTTATCTAGCAAAAATACCATATTAATACACTCACTCATTCAGGAGGAGTAACAATAAAGAGGTTTTCAAGATGACTGCTGTGGCGTCAATAATGGATGTGCAAGTGGCAACATTTTCATTTAGGACCAATGAGAAATCCTAAGAAGTTTTCTCATGAAAACCTCATGTCAATATGACTTTCTATTCAAGACGTATAGTGACAGCAACATTTTTAAGATGGTTGCTGTGGTTCCTACATTGCAATTTCATTCAGATCAGCACCATTCTATTTCGGCCCAATTAGACATCATATAAAGTGTTTCAGTGAAAACCATATGTTCATATGGCTATCCATTCAGGAGGAATAGCAACGTAAAGATTTTCACTGTTGGAGCCATATTGTCCCTCTAAACAGCACCATTCTGATTTAGGACAAACTGGATCACGGGATGTGTGTGTGTATTTGTGGGTGTGTAGGTGTGTGTGTAATGGTTTATGGCAATCCTCCAAGTAGTTTAATATTTGCGATAACACACTTGTGTAAACAGAGGAAAAATGGACAACAGACTATCTCATATGCTCTTCTGCTCTGTTAGAATCAAATCATGAAAAGAATGTGTGTACTGCCCATCACTATCCATTGTGTACTAGTTATACCAGAATGGAAGTCATTCCTGTAAGCCACAATAAGAACCTTTAATAAGCAACATCTCTGCCCCCAAAACTTGTGCACTTAGTACTTTGTACTGAATAATCATGTAAGATTTCCAATCCTTCATCAAGAGAGAGCAAAGAAGGTTGCTAGGTACTACTCAAACTTGGCCTTCCAGCTAAGAATGGACAAAGACATGGCTAAGACCTATCAAGGCCTCGGTCTAAAATGAGTATTTTATTTGCACTTTAGATACCTCTGTTGGTTGTTGCATCAGTAAACCTTCAAACTGTTCAGAAGAGCTCTCATTCAACGCTGATTGGGACTCTTGATTTTTACTGTGACCCTGCAACAATGGAAGGTAACTGGTGAAAACAAGCCATATTTTATTTATTTCCCAAGTTAGAATATAATGAGTGACCTGAAGTACCCATTTACTTTAAATAATAAACACACGAACTGGGACAAACATATTAATCCTATGTATTCTATCATCTATCATCGTTTAGGAAAAATGCAGCATATGTCATTGAGAAAAGTCCAGCATATGCCATTGGGAAAAGTCCAGCATATGCCATTGGGAAAAGTCCAGCATATGCCATTGAGAAAAGTCCAGCATATGCCAGTGGGAAAAGTCCAGCATATGCCAGTGGGAACCAAATGCAGCAATTTAAATAACAATTTATTCTTTGATCATGTTCCTGATGAAAGGTACTGTCAACAGCATAGCCAGAAATCGTGCCTCTTCCCCTCCCTGTAAAACTTAATTCTCCCCACCCGATCCCCATACCCTGAAAGCAAAACATCTGACTTCAATTTTGTTGATAATACAGTACACATGCAGTCAGAACTGATCAAGTTCAAAGTCTGATATATTCATCCTTATGACTGTTCTATTACTGCTTAAGGACCAAGCATTTGGTTCACAATTCAGTGTAAATTTAGTGCTGTCTGGTTGTGGTTTTTGGCTTTTCTTTAAAAACAAAAAACAGAAGTGGTTGTCATTTTGAATGTAACTACTCATATATCATTGGGTTACATTTCTTTTGGGGGCCCCGAGTGGCCGAGTGGTCTAAAGCGCTCTTCGTTACGGATCACTGCCATCTCACCTCTGTCTGCGGCGGTTCGAGTCTAAGATTCAGCCAATGTGGGCATGTGAGAAAGCTTGCCAGTAGCTTCTCGTGGGTCGGTGGTTCTTTCCGGGGTTTTCCGGGTTCTTCCTCCACCATTAATACTGGCCGCCATGTATAGCCTATCGTGCTGAAAAATGGCGTTAAACCCCACAACAACAACAACAACAACATTTCTTTTGCATGTGTGTGTATTTTGGAATTTTAACATAGCTTTAATGATTTTTCAGTCATATTGCTATGATGTCTGCAGCCGCAGACATGTACCATCATGTCCCACCCAGTCACATTATCCTGACACCAGGCTAACCAGTCCTAACACTAACCTCTTAATGCTGAGTTCTAAGTGAGGCAGCTGTTACCATTTTTAGAAGTCTTTGGTATGACTCGACCAGTGTTTGAACCCAAGATCTCCCGCATCCAAAGCAGATGCTCTAAGCACTAGGTTACTGGAGCGGTATTTCTTCTGTAACAATGAGATAAATTTATGCTGTTCATGAGAAATAAAAAACGTGTGGCTATTGTCAAATCAGTGTACAAATTTGTTTAGATGTTTTTGAATAAAGTAAAACTTTGAAATTATAGCAATAGAAACCTATCAACCTTATCTACATACATATGTACAAGATTATATTGAAATTATATTCTACGGTCCAAATATATATTTCATTTTGACACAAAGAATTATCAAATGGTAGCCGATTGTAAATTGCTTATGATATCCATGTCTTCTCATGGGTATCTGATTTCATTGCTTCTCAAATGGCAATAAGTATTGTCTACCAGCCCCCTCCACAGTGGAGTTGCCAGCTGTTTACCTGTCAAAAGATGGTGGTGATTTGTGGGTATTTGTCCCTCCGCTGTGTAGAGGTATTGCGGAGCAAGCATGAAGGGAATTAAGTCACCTACCATGGTTGTTTACGTTCTGCACATAAGGACAATGTTTTGGATAATCTTTAAAATGGGATCCACACCTGCCCCTTCATTATAAACAGGTTTGCAAATTATCCGGGCATGCTTAAATAATGGTGTAGTGTATCTTTCCGAATTGTTGCCTTTCTTAATAATGACTGATACTGGATAGATCATGCTCAGTCTTTACCAATAAAAAGAATAGATAAGTTCATCTGTGATTCTAAGGTTTGAGGTGTTTTTTAAGTTATAAACAAAATATTTTGTTGTGTGAATATTTGCATGCAGCAAAACTAAACTTGCCTTGAGCAGACTGCGAATAAAATAATACAACCGATATAGCATCCAGAACAAACCAGTTGAAGCCAGAACAGCCAGGTACAAAACTATGCAGTATATGTTATCCACTTTTTCTGCTTCATAGGAATTGGGTTTATCTGTGTCCAAACGTTCTGCTGAAATGAGAGAAAAATCAGAGAGATCATGTCTGTATCAAAAGAATTTAGAATATCATTATGTTATGTGTGTGTGTGTATATATATATATATATATATATATATATATATATATATATATATATATAAGAAAACAAAATACAAAAAAAAGTCTTACAGATCTGGGTAAAAAATGAAACCGAACTGAACTGAATGATGCTCAAATATCTGAAATGAATCTCCCACAAATTTATGATAATATGCTTTCTCCCTTTTAGCTTATAAGTTTTTAAACTATCTATGATTTTCTTGAGCTATAAGATATAAGATTTGATGTAAGATCAACACTATATTCATTTCGGACAAATAGACACCATTAGAACACTTTGGTGAAAATTCCCTCATAAATATTTTCATTCATTAAGGAGAATTAGTACCTAGATTTCCAATATGTTCATTATGGCAGAAAATTATTAGATCACCTGACACAACTGTTGTAACATGGTTGTTCCAGATCAACCAGATAACATAATTAGTTTCCTGTTGAAAATCCCTTATTCATACGACTTTATAATTATATAGAAGGTGGAGATAACAAGATTTTCAAGATGGCAGTCATGATGGTCATACTGGATGTCAGATTAGAACCATTTTTTCGTTCAGCATCAATTTAGACCTCATTAAAAGTCTTTTCATGAAAACTTGGTCTTGATATTGTTTTCCATCTAGGACGAGCAGCAACGTGATTTACAAGTGACCGTATTAGATAGCAGACTGACACGTAAGAATACTGATATGACCTTCCATTCAAATGCAAAGCAATAACAAGATTTCAAGGTAGCTGCTCTAGTACCCTTAATGGATGTCACATCATCATCATTTTTAATTAGGATCTACCAGACATCATAAGAAGAGTTTCAATGAAAACCCATTGTGATAAGAAGTATTTCCAGACTGCCCCTGTCATGGACATGTCTCAATGGCACCATTTTTCTTTAGGACCACCTAGATAACGCTTCCGATGAAAACCCCATGCTGGATATGACATTCCGTTCAGGAGTAGTGATGACAAGATTTTCAAAATGGCCACCATCATGGACATACTGAGCATCAGGACTTAATAATGTTCATTTGAACCAATAAGACATCATGAAAAGTCTTTCAGTGAAAACCCCATGCTGACAATTCATTTAAAATCAGTAGCAGTAAGAAAGATTTTAAAGACAGCTACTATGGCTGTGATATTAGATGAATGCGCAGAACAATTTTCATTCATGAACAACTACACAACATAGGAAGTGTTCGGATAAAAATCCCATGTCAACCTGACTTTCCGTTATGGAGAAGAAACGGCAGCAATGATTTTCATGATTGCTCATTTTTCATTTGAACCAACTAGACATCATAAGAAGTAATTTATTGAAACTCCAATGCTGATATAACCATTCATTCAGGAGAAGTAACAATAACAAGATTTACAAAGTGGCTGCTGTGGCAGCCATATTAAATGTTCAAGCAGAACCATCTTCTTTTAGGGTCAACTAGAAAATTCATAAGAAATCTTCTGTGGGAAAACCCATATCAATAATACTAGGAGTTCAGGAAGAGTAGAGATAACAAAATTATCAGGTTGGCTGCATTGGTATCTATACTGACATCAAATCTGGCATCGAATGTATATTGCTCTTTATGTCACAATGAAGCTGTCAGAATCGTAACATGAAAATGTCATCAAACTCCAGAAGGAAAACACAGCTGCATGCAGGTTGGAGCATTTAAAGCAGACTGTACTTCTTCATATGGAATGCACAAAAGATGGTGGGAGGTTTTGTAAAAAAATCCCTTAGCAAAATTCAAATTAGAAAGTATCTGCTTCTCACACCAAGAGATTAATGCAACAATATTGATCAATTTAAGGATATTTTTATGGACTTGAATTTAAAAGCAAATAATTGACTGCTAGTTACTTTGGTGTGAATTCACACTGCTATGTACCAATAATTGCTATTAATAATCAAAAAAGGTATAAAATCTATCCTAAATATAATTAACAAATTTTGGACAAGGTTGTATAACACAACTGTATATTACCTTAATCATAGTACACAATAACTCATGCCCAGACAACTCGCGATCCCACTTATAACGCGGTGTCAGGTGTATCTCCAGATTTTTTTCCAAAGAAAATATATTTTTATTTCTTTAAAATATGCTGAATGTGAAAAAATTACGATGAGAACTGATAACTTAAACCTTGATGTGATGTGATGTGATTTGGATTTTTAACGTAGCTTTAACAATTTTTCAGTCATATCGCTACAATGTCTGCAATGTGGCAGTTTATAGTGATGTCTAGCACTGGGGCATCATGCCGCAGACATGTATCATGACTTAAATCTTGATACATCGCTCGTTTTATCATCGAAAAATGGTGATTAATGCCCGTAAAGATAGAATCCATTTTGTGAATTTTGCAAGTTCGAAATAAGATATCATATAGTATGTAAGGTTTTTGTATGATAAACAGTTGTCAATACACTGTAAATAAATAGTCTGGTGAAACAGCGATCAATGAAAACTTCTGGTAAATGTTAACAGGTGGCAACAGAGAATGAAATAAACATCTATTATATGTCTTGCTATGTGAAAGTCACATTCTAATCCTTTAATTCTGTTTCAGTGTAGACATTATAATCGCAATATATTCTGTTCTATAAAAACATGAAGAGAGTCAATCGACCGTCACATCGAAACCCGTGAGTACTTCTGTGAGAACCTAATTGCATGCAGGCTTTGTTTTGATCAACAACTTGGGGAAGTGTTTGTTGCATTAAAAAAATCAATTAAAAGAGATCTGTGTTGTTTTATCACTTTAAATGTCTTGTGTATCAAATCAAGACTGGAGGTACAAATAAAAAATTCAAAGGCATGCAAATCTGAGCATAAGTTCTTGTGGTCACTACTGTTATCAAAATTCATTTTATTTGACCAATCGAAAATGTTTTTACATTTGTATGGACTTAACATCATTAAAGTATATATTACCAATCATGTAAAGATCATACAGAAGAGAAATCTGCGGGATTTTGCACGGCGGCAGAGAAATCAAGGAGTAACACCAAAAAATTAACTTATTTTTTTCAAAATGTGAAGTTATATTTGTCAAGCGTGTCATAAACGGCAAGTATTATCGTGTTCAAATTTACGTTGTTTAAAATTTGTAGACCCATTAAATTCATGTTGGTAATGATTAACCTTTGTGATTTTTTCATTTTACTTCTACTACAATCAAATCTGTCTATCGTTCGACAATGTTTTTCGAAAAGAGTGTCGATATTTTGTATTTAAAAAACGTGTCTAATTTGGATCAAACAATAAAACTAGAATGTATCCAATTCAACACACAAATTAGTGATGTAGTACACAATGTGTGAAGTGGTACACATGTTAAGTGAACAGAAACCATGTGGAATAATGTTTTGATGATCTCCTCAATATACTGTAATTTATCCTGAAACTAATGTTGCTCTATGAGGAAAAAATACACCATTATGAAGAGAGATTTATTCACAGTTAATCTCAGCCAGATTATAAATTGAGTATTCAACACTATAACCTGCCAACCCACCCACCCCCTTATGCCTTTACGTCATTCTCTTTATTGGTTTTGGATTCTTTTATAGGTCCCTCGATAACTCACGCCTCACTGATAGTGTGGGCAATGTTTTTGGACCCCGATGTGCATGAGTTATCAAGGGAGGGGTGTATTCCATGCCACATTTATAGTTTTTGAGGCACATTTACTAAAATATCACAATAAAGTGTGTATCAAGTGGTTAATTGCAGTATTGGCTTGATATATACAGTGTCATATTACTTTTATTATTATTATCTGCAGCTGGGGAGTGTATTCTTCATCTTTCCATCCATCTGTCCTGAACCCATCTACTCCTAAACTTGCATGGTAAAAAAATCACCAAACATAATACATAGGTTGCCCATGCAGTGACAATTGTTTAGCAGTGTAATAGTTTTGGACCCTATCCTAGTGTTTCTCAGAAATAAAATATAGAAAAACTGCAACGGAAATGACATTGTAGAAATTTTAACAAGAGGTAGACATATTAAGTAGATGGCTTGAACCCAGTCCAGAAGGGAGTACGGTGAGGTCTTGTTGGTGGGGGAGGGAAATATGTTGAGCCATATTAATGGCTCATGTTTTCTTTTTTTTAAATATGTGTAATTTAGTTGAAGATGGTTTGCATGTGTGCACAAAAGTTTTGATGAAAAATAGATATTTCATAATTAAAAGTTGCGATAATACGTGCTGAAGTACAAAATCTCCAGCTGTTTTCAGGTCATTACAAGTTAATAAGTTATGATAAGATTAAGTACAGTTTCAAGTATAAAATGTCAAGCAGAAAGATCAGGCTACCGCTTACATGTATTTATAATCTCCATGGTACAAAAATCTGTGTGTGATGTATCATCCTTCAAGCACCTCATGGCTGGTCCTCTAATACAGGCAAAGTATGAACTGGGTCCCTTTGTGGACTTTATTTCTAAGATTGACTGTAAAATTATTGCATATATGTGTCAAAATCAGTCATTTATTACCAATGGGTTGGGAAGCGGGATGATCACTGGTGATTCATATTTAGTGCAACAATACATTGGTACATTTAAACAACATGAGGCAAGAGCATAAATGTAAACAATGAATATTAATTAACTAAACACACAATCTATTTGGCAACCTTTTTAAGCAATAGAATTATTCTGTAAATACAAACTTTGAATGCTGCATTATTAATTGAAAGTTTGTTTGGCTATTTATTTTTTAGTTTAGGCAATGATAGGTACATAGGTTACCATAATAGTGAAAACAAAATAGAAAAGACGTTCCTGATTCTTTATTGTTTTGTTATCGACAAAATGACTGTTTTGACTACCAAAGAAAAAGGTAATAGATGAGAATCTTTCCAGCATGACGCAAAAGAAGCTTAATCTTAAATAAGTAAATTCACTGTTTCATAATGCACTTGGATTCTGACATAATCACTAACTATATGCCTTTCAAGTTTCAACTTATCACCACGTATTGAGTGCCATGTTTGATCGTATTTCTTTTGCATTTCATTCCTACTTAAGCCTATTCGTTTATAGCAGGTTTTTAAATCTTTGGAAGTTTTTCTTCAACCAGGAATTTGCAACATGTAGCATGATGATCATCCAATTTATTGATTGATTCCCTTTTCTATGTGACTGAAATCCTCAAGGACTAAAAATTAAATTCACTGAACAAAGACATAACTTTTTGTCTACAATTTCAGTAACATATGAATTAGTAAAAACTATTTGCACAGTCTGAAACTTCCTAGCATTATCTATGCAGATTTGCAATCCCAGCCTCCTTGCTTACATTGGTTGAGTCCATCCCAAGCCAATAGGCTGTAACTAGCGGGATGCCACACCCTTTGTCTTTCAGGGTTGCATTTAGTGAAATAATGTCCCCATGTTTCTGTATATGCTGTATGTGTGGCTTACAATCTGAATTGGGTGGTTCTGAAAGAAAGAAAAAAGTCTAGAATATATCCAAAGGTCAGCATGAGACTGTCTCAGTTGACAAGGTATAATCATGATTTAAATTTATTTTAAAATTGCCAGCCTTATGCTACAAATACTGCCCAAATGTGCTTCTCTTAAATCTAATTTTAGCTGTATTAAAAAAAAAAGATATGGTTCCTCCCGCCCCACACAAGAATCATCTGAAGAAATGTGTCAAATGCCTCTCATTAGGTGAATAACTTCATTTATGTTTGAAAAATATGAAGAAACACATATCTGATTTGAAATTATGCATGGTCTGTATCAATAAAAGGAACTATAGAAGTGCAAATTACTGGAAATTTTCAGATTGAAATCCTGGTCATACCACTGTAACTCCATGCATAAAGCATTTTCTCACAGAATGCAATACAATATAGTTGATGATAATATGAAAAATCTACAGGTACTCCATCTCACCTCTGTCTGCGTGGGTTCAAGTCTAGAATTCGGCCAATGTGGGTATGTGAGAAAGCTTGCCAGTAGCTTCTCGTGGGTCAGTGGTTCTTCCAAGCGTTTTCCCGGGTTCTTCCTCCACCAATAATACTGGCCGTCATGCATAGCCTATCGTGTGCTGAAAAACGGCGTTAAACCCCACAACTACAACAACAACAGGTACTCCATCCTGACAGATACGATTGTATAATCATGTATTGCAATAAACAGAAAAGATAATTGTGGTATATAGATGACACTTACTGCAGAATTTTAAAGTTCCATCCATCTTCTTCTCTCTTGAAGTTTGACTATTTAATTCCAATGAGTACTGTACTTTATACAATCCAATGTCACTTTCATCGAAGTCATGAAGCCAAATATCATTACTGCCATCACGAACTATCCTTTTCTTACTTTTTTCTTCTTTTATTTTTTCATCATCATCAGACATTTTTGAAGACCACTGATTAATCAAAGAATTATCACGAAACAGACTGACAGAACTCTCCTCTGGATTTAGAGTGGTATCTGAAAACAGTTTAACTGCTGATCCCTTGCAAACATAATAGGCAGGTATCTCTGAAATATAAAAGAAGCCGTTTTTACCAGATGAAACACACCTGGGCCATTGTACTTATGTTATATGGAGCATTCAAAAAATGTGCATGATGATTACAGTATGGTCTGTGTGGATCTATGGTGGGATGCAAACAATAGGGTCATTATTCATGGAAAACACACAAATGAGGTTGTAAAGCTCTGTATAAATACAGACCTGATGGACATGATGTCACTCAATGTTTTTCAATGAGCAAGGCAAACAAAACCTTTGCCATCAGATCCATGTTTCAATGAGCAAGGCAAACAAAACCTTTGCCATCAGATCCATGTTTCAATGAGCAAGGCAAACAAAACCTTTGCCATCAGATCCATGTTTCAATGAGCAAGGCAAACAAAACCTTTGCCATCAGATCCATGTTTCAAGGAACTTCATGTAAAGAATTCAATTCCACAAAATTATTTCAGAGCTGCCAACCCTCCAGACTCACAATTAGTAAAAAATTATACCATAACACTAGCTCCATCCATTTTGATGTTCAGTATACATTATACAAAAATCCCCAAAATAAAACCAAAACCTGTTATTTACACTAATTAAACATTCAAATTTCTTTGCAGCCAAATGTACTGATATACACAAACTTCACGCTATTTGTCATGATATGATGCTGTGGCAGACTTGACTATTGGGTTATGGTAACTTTGTTTTCAAAACTGTTCAAGCTTCTTGTCTGGTGGATGATCTTGGTGACTAAAATTGTTGCAAATTTTCAGTACCTACGCAGGCCCTAAAGACTGCCTTATTTTTCCTCACGATAGAAAATACTCCATCACTGTCAATGTTGTTGATCTCAAACATAAAGGCAGGTCATGTTAAACAAGAAAACTCACAAACAATGCTTCAGCATTGGTAGCTTGCAGGACTTAAGTGTAGGTGGCACTCCAGATCTGCTCTTCATTTTTCCAATATCTATGTGCTTTTTGCAAGCTGTTTGCTCTTTCCCATTACCTGTGCCCATAGGGGCTTGTATCATTGCTTACAATTTACCTGTCATACATGTATTATATAATAATATTATTATATAGTACATATATGACAGGTAAAATGTAGGGATAACAGGCCAAATTTAAAATTTCATCTCAGGTCAATAAATATGGTAATTTTGAGGTCAAAGCATCAGAAATAACAAATTAGAAAATAAAATATACTCTTTCTCATGCTTTTTGCTGACAGCAAGTGCAATGTATTTTACTAACTGCCAAAAAAAAAAAAAGCTCCAAAATGTGAGCATTTTTTGTACAGTGTATATATTGAATACAAATCCAGTAATGGAATGGTTTTGAGTATTAATTAATGAAACAGTCACTAGCGCATATAACCAGACTGTTAAGGTATAATTTACAAATGTACGTGGTATATAAAAGGAAATTTGGGGGAAATGTGACTTGGCCAATCCAGAATTTGCAGCTATAATTACTCAGAATTTACAATTATGAGTGTATGTCCAATCCAAAAGCCAAATTATGTGAAAAGCCTGTCTTTATTAATGTTTTATTCACATGAAAGTTAAAAACAAAAGGGATTGGTAACATCCACCTCCTAACTTTTCACAAAAAAAATCTATAAGGACAATGTAACAAGACGATCCAGGTATTTATTCCTTATACATGCCTACCTGTATGAGGCAAAGGTGTTGAGTTACATGGACTTCGATAAAGGACAACTTGGATCAGTGGTAAAAGACAAATCTGACCATCTCTGTGAAGATAAATCTAAATAAATGATAGCAAGACCCAGTGATTTGTCAATTTGGCCTTAGTATCTGCATTTATTTATAGTGTAACTATATTAACTATATTTCATACCAATAGGAGACTAAACATAGCCAAGGAGCTAAGACAATCAAGCCAAAATGACCTTCACTTTGGACGAAGTCCTTCTGTTTGTTTTACTATGCGTATATATATATATATATATATATATATATATATATATATATATATATATATATAATGTGTGTTGAACTGTTTGTTCATCACTAGATTGAAAGGGTCATTACAAAGGTCCACGATTGTGGATTGTACTTTGAGTAAATATGTTTGTGTGGTCTTTTGACCTTGGATAGTTCTAGATGTGATCCTGTTGACAAATTTGATGGGATTTGAGTTCAGGTCATTGGTTTTCCCCTTGGAAATTATGGTCTACCTGACTTCTGATTGGTTAGTTGCTAAAGGACCTGACCTTGTTTACAAGTTAAAATGTTCTAGAATGAAAGTTTGACACTCATAATGGTTCTGTTATTGTGTCTTAGTGTTTTATATAATGTAGTGAGTAACAGAATTATTTATTCCTATCTTAAATATCTGTAATACAGTCTGTCATTTTAGTTGTGTTCAATTATTATTTGAGAAGATTCATTTCAATTACTCATGGAATTTAGGACTAAATATTATGCAACTACTGTAAAGTCATCTAAAGACATTTTGGATCATATCATTGTGATATATTAAGAATGTTAGCATTTCAACGCTATTCAATACTACTGGCACATCAGCATAAGGGATTGAACCCCAATAAAGAACAAGATTTAAGGTCCCTTTGATCAATCTTCTGATATTAAGTAACCCATTTCTCATGCAGGTTCATGTCTGGGCATGACAGGTACAAATGGCCAGGTAAGTGTGGAAATGAAAGATTTTTAATTAAAGTGGTGATAATCAACAACTGGCCCCACTTTGATGATAATATCACTGACTTTTCTCTATAACTGGCTGAAGTGGTCCTTTATCAAACTGCATTAAGCTGATTTGAATAAGGGTTGAGTCTGAGTTGTCCTACTCTGTAGCTGTTTGCCTTGGATTGAGTTTTCTTTGGACCAAGTTGGCTGGTTCCACCCCTATGGTAACTGTTATTTAGCTTTGATGTCATAGCCTTAGCAATAGGTGTGCATTTGTAAAACAAAAGCAGCCAGTAACTGCATTACCTTAGCATTAAAAACAACAAAGCATACTATTATAGCATATATGCCAATAGTAGAAGAAGATTTAAAAGACAGTTTTCTTTTCTCACAATTGTGTGTGAATTGACCCTTGTACCAAGACAGCAAATTAAATCCCTGTTCTAACTGATCCAGTGCATCAGATCTTTGCCAACACTCACTGTTTATTAGCAGTCGCACTCTAAACTGATCACCTATTAGCAATCACACTCTAAACTGATCACCTATTAGCAATCACACTCTAAACTGATCACCTATTAATGTAGTGGCTGCCAAACCAATGCCAATGAATGTGTGTAAAAAGCCCACTACTGAATTTGTTGCTTTTTGGTTCTTCTCCGCCATGATCAGTTGTCTATAGCTTACCCAAGTCATGAATAAGTTTAACCACCTGTCTGCCGAGCTCTCGTACAGTTCAGAAAGTAACTGCAGTATGGCAAATCATATCAAGTTTAAACATGTCATATGCCAAAATCTTTCTATCTGCATCTGGTACATCTACATATAAACAGACACCATAACAGCTATTCAATTCCCTGTCATGTCTCATGATAAATGTATCCAATGCATGAAAACATTGTGTTCAATTTGTACCTTAGATTTAAGACCATTAAGCAGGGTCAATAGACACAGTTTCATTGGTTCCACCTATGCATTAAAATCCAGTTTATGAAGTACCGAGTCACCCGACCAAATGTGACATAGGAAGTGGACAATATACTCATGTTTATTAATATCGTGACTAATATTTGTAAACTTTGTATGGAATTTGAAATAAAACACAATTTGATTAGTGCACTAGCAAGTGACAATGCCTCAAACACACAACTCACTGTAGCGACCATCAAGAATCCCCATGGTGGTTGTTTTGGTCACATATTTAACTTCTCCATGCATACTGCACATGTTCCTGCTTCAGCTTGTACCACTGCAGAAGCAAAATGTCTTAATTCACATTGTTGTCAGTCACTCCTGCCCTCTAATGAGTGCATTGTCTGAAAAAATTAATTCCACCTACGATATACATGACAGCCTGCTTTAGAAGTGCTTAGCAGTACATATTGTTCTACACAATATAAAGGCTACCAAACATACAGATGCTTGTAGTCTAGATGTAGTACAAGAACAGAGGAAAGTAAGGGCATACATGTTTGCAGTGTTAAAACTTCTCAATAGGGCCACCAGC
Source organism: Sinohyriopsis cumingii (assembly GCA_028554795.2). Taxonomy (NCBI): domain Eukaryota; kingdom Metazoa; phylum Mollusca; class Bivalvia; order Unionida; family Unionidae; genus Sinohyriopsis; species Sinohyriopsis cumingii. Next base: position 47,222,952 of record CM068840.1, on the reverse strand, counting down.
AGCTATGTTCTAAGGAGTACCACTCACCATCCATCCCTCAAGTGGGATGTAACCAATACTTTTCAGTCTATGCTCTTGATCTTGAGTGAATCAGAATCAGACATCTCAGCTGCCGCTAAATTCAAACAACATATGTTTAATGATTCCCTGTCCAGACATCAGTTAGAGAATAACAATTGTCAAAACCCTGCAATCATGTGCATATTTCTGAACCCAATATAAAACTCTCCTTTTTAACCAAAAGTAAAAAATATTCCAAAAAGGTCCTCCTGTCTGCTGCTAAACAAATGATTACCTTCCTAGCCACAATTACCCCCTCAACCAGTGACATAAACACCATATTCACTACTGAATGTGATCAGGCTACATAATCAAACAGACTGTACATTTTCATGTTCAAGATGAAAAAATGAATCATGGTTAAGGGACTATTCTGATGCAGTCAATTCTTCTTTTACAGTTTCTGATTTGGTTGAAGCTGGATGTAATACTATACATACCTGAGAAGCCAGTTGAAACAAGAATACACCCTAAAATTGCCTAAAGGGACATTAATTCCAAACGCTTCATTACAAAGGTTGCTACATGTCTTGATAATAAAAGAGATTCAGTAGTAAATATAGTGAGAGCAGTTGAACATGTCCAGGCAGATGGTCCCTTTGTATTATTGATTTTTTCATCAAGTACATATTTGTAGCTGGACAAAATAATATCACTATACCAGAGATGTTTTACCTAAATTATCAGATATATTCAAAACAGAGATGACATACAAACTGAATCCTGTTATAAAAAAGGGGTTGAAGATGTACAGCCAATAAAACATGGGCAGGGCTCTCAACAGACTTTACAACTTTAGAGTCATTTGACCCTTGAATCTGAAGAGTCAAAACTGAAATCACAAGAGTCATCTATTTCCAAGTCATGATCTCATAGCTGAGATTGTTTGTTATTGGCAAAGCAAACTGATGCTCAAGATTTCTTGTCTCATGTTAAATAAAGGGAAAACCCTTCTTGCATTATTTTGTAACTGATGCTTAAGATTTTTTACAACTTTAGAAGATGTCTTCTCCTTCCCCTCACAAATGTTACTAGCTTTCTATTTCTTTGGAGTCTGAGGGTCAGGATGATCATCATTAGCAGGTCAATTCTGAGACTGACAAGTTTTTAAAAAAATAAAATGCACAAGCATTTTTAGTTTCATTCACAAGATTACTTATGGGTGACCACTGATGGCATTAACTGTGATTATCAAGTTTTAGACTTAACAGGCCCATAACAGTTTTCTAGTCCAGATTTCCCCCTCAATAATTTTATTTTTGAGAAGAATGGAGAACATCTCTCTATCAGCACTAAATGTGACAGTGACAAAACAACCATGCTCAGCCTGCAAGAAATATCAAAACTTTAGTCTTTCTGTGGTTGGGTTTGTAAAGTTGCTGACTGCACTCCATGTTCCTCCAAGCCCAGTTCATCCTAAAGAGAAAGTTTCATTGTTGGACAGGGCATGACACACATGAGATGTATTCCCGAATTTCATATTTCGTTCCTTGTGCTTATTTTTTTTTAGTATTAGAAGGTTAATGTTTTGGCATTTTGACATGTACTGAAACTTAAACATGTATTAATTTCCCTTAAACATTTCTTTATAAACATCCTGAGCAACACAAGAACAATTCAACAATACAAATATATAGGGTCAGCAAAGTTTTATTAAAAGCCATCACAAACTATCTTTGATCCCTTTATTACTTTTAACACCTCACAAAAAATATCACATTGGCCTCAATCCTACTGATTACAACAGTTAGGTAATCATTTAACAGCATCAGCATTTGTAACTTGATTACCACATATTTGATATGCACTGGTATTAAAATTATGGGATAATATGCAATAATATACTGATTATCTTTGTCTTAAAAATAAATAATTTTTTATTTTTCAAGTGATAGATTGTAACTAAAATGGTATGTGCTATAGATGGCCTTTCAAATGATAGTTTTGTCCTACTGGATGTGTGTGATATGTGTAATGTGGCTTTAACAATTTATCAGTCATATTGTTACAATGTCTACAGTGTGGCAGTTTATAGTGATGTCTCGCACTTGGGCATCATGCCACAGAAATGTAGCATCATGTTCCACCCAGTCACATTATCCTGACACCAGGCCAACCAGTCCTAACACAGGCCATACACCAGGTGTACCAGTCCTAACAGAATCTCTTACTCTTAATGCTGAGCACCAAGCGAGACAGCTGCTAGCTGCATTTTCATAAGTCATTGGTATGACTCAGCTGGGGTTCGAACCTGCGAACTCCATCTGAGGCCAACACTCTGACCACTTAGGCCAAGGAAGATACATGTACATGTAGTATAGCATGTTGTTGTTGTTGTAGGGTTTAACGCCATTTTTCAGCACATGATAGGCTATATATGGCGGCCAGTATTAATGGTGGAGGAAGAACCCGGGAAAACCCCGGAAAGAACCACCAACCCACGAGAAGCTACTGGCAAGCTTTCTCACATACCCATATTGGCTGAATCTTAGACTCAAACCGACGCAGGCAGAGTTGAGATGCCAGTGATCCGTAACGAAGAGCGCTTTAGACCACTCAGCCACTCGGGGCCCCAGTATAGCATGTACAATGATGGACAATCAAGCAAATGGTATTTGACTCAAAAGTTAATCTAATCAAGTCATAATTGATTCTTGTTTCCTCTGTCATCTATGTCAAAGATAATCTTGAAACAATCTAACCTTGATTCAGCCATGTACATCTAAGCGTAGCATTAGTGACATGATGGCTCTGCCGAGTTTATATTGAATTTGCATAGAGGCAGATAAGGGTTAAATAGTAGTGCAGCAAATGTTAATCACTGGCATATACACTACAGTCAATTTGTTATTGACAGTATATGCTCAGTAGGAAATTATGAATCAAGGGTAACTAAGACTGATGATGCTCCAGCTGAAATCAATGTGCATCATAAAAACACACAGGTTGTAATTTCCAGGTGTCAAAAATGGGTAAAATTTAAATTTCACATGTCAAAACTTGAGGGTACGCATCTAATGAGAACCCTGGTGGATTAAGCAAGGCATGATGTTTACACTGTCAATGACTTAAATGTAAATAGCTGTTAACTACTTGCCTAACGTACTGATCATGTGGAGGGGTTAATCATTGAATCAGTTATTGTATACCAGTACCATTGTACACAGTATGAAATTTTGGTAAATGTTGCAACCTTATAAGAACCAGAATACGGACCAACAGAAGAACAAGCAGAACAATAAGCACAATGAGTAGCAGAAGAATCAGCAAAATAATAACCAGAGGAACAAGCACAATAATAAGCAATGGAGCCAGCAGAATATATATATATATATATATATATATATATATATATATATATATATAAAGAAACAAAAAATACCCACAGAAGAATGAGCAGAGGAAAAACCAAAAATGCAAAAGAAGAAACAGAAGGATAAGCAGAAATAAGGAGAAGCAAAAGAAAGAAGCAGAAGAAAAGGCAGACTAATAAAATCAATAGCAAGTAGCAATAACATACCTTTTTATCTCATTGTTTTAAACACATATCCAGTGACATCCACATAATCTTTGAGTTTAAAATGCAGATGTTTTCAAGTTGTTTTTTTATTACTTTTAGTTACGCTTATCTACGGAAACCCAGTGTATTATGTCATGCCTTCCATCCATCTGTAGATTCCATCCTACACAAATTCACATGTTTAACTTCTCTTGGGTGAGGAATCATTTATTTTGAAGAAACTTCACTCAGTTACATATATCCATTTGAGTTAATTCAACTCATAAACATTATCACTTGATATGTCTTATACAATGCCAAGTTGTCAGGACATGTGAAGCCTGGTTTTACAGAATACAAAGTATGAAAGCTTTTTCTGCCATTCTTATTACCAGGTACATGTAAGCTTATGTACCTTCTCTAAAATCATTCAACTGAGAGTATCATGTTGAAGAAACTTTCACCAATCATGGGTTATTGCCAAACCACAAAGATTTAAAGGTCAAAGCCATAGCATGACGAGTTAAAAAAAATTAAAAATGCTATAAAATCTTTACAATGATATATACAGTAAAACTGGCCAAAATAAATATCTCATCAAACTGACATCATGTGTCTACCAACATCATCTTTAGACCACAATGTGTACACATATATATTGTTCCTTCAGCAAACTGAAACCTGCCTAATTGTGGAATCAGCTGAGTTTTCAATGTGGAACAGACTTCTGCTATCATGTTTTACCCATCTAAATTAACATTATTTCCAGTTCCACTAATACCCTCTACTGTTCTGCTGGGTTCATCAACATATGTGAAAGTACTATTTAAATATAGTGTAAAAGAGTTATAAGCTATAGAAGTCCCCTAACTCTTTCAGAAAATAAAATGATGTAACAAATACAAGAATGAACATATCTGTACTGTATTATTATAATAATCTGAAACCAAACAGCAATGCTAAAAAAATCTGATAGTCTGACACCAAGGGCCCCTCTAATTTAAGATCGGGCTCATCCTGTATTCAAAATGAGGCGGCCATTGGGGTTGTTGAAAAAAAAAATTATTTGCTGAAGGAAACTTTGATTGCCCTGATGAAATGTGTAAATGTGTTTTCAAGATGCTGACATACCTGCCATAACATGGTTTAATCTAAATCAGATCACCACTGTCCTACATGAATCTGAGATCTGATTTTAATCAGATTGAAGCATGGCGTGTCATGTTAAAATTACAATTTTGTACTCCCAAAGCCCCTGACACAGTTGTGTTTCAAGAAAACACAATTTTCATTAATCAACAACAACAAAAAAATAAAAACTCACAACACACCACTTTCAGTATATGCCCATTACATGTAACATGTATAAATGTAGGCTGATAAATCAGCTCCCAAAATCTGTGTTGATACTGATGGATGATATGTGGGTCTGATGTCACCTGTTTATTAAAATGTGCAATTTTGCTGCATGAAAATCTTTCCAGAAAACACCTGCATACAGTTTAAATATGTAGAGGTATTTGGAAACAGCCATATCTTGCACACAATTCAAAATGGCTACATGACAGAGGGTGGTGTTATTCCACATAGATTTACAAGTTGCCAAACATAGGATTTGATCCAGAAACATGATGTACATATCGCCAAAAGAACCCGTCAGGTGATGGTAGCTCAACAGCCATGAAATATACTGGTAAGTGTATAAAATCTACACTGATGTATGCAGACAAAAGTGGCAACAGATTTTTGCAGGTTTAATGAATAGATGATATCAGGGCCTAAACTGCCAGTCAATATTATTGTAGGTCAGGGGTTGATTTATAGGCCTTAAGTATAAATAGTAAACAGTCATGATTGGAGCTATTGTAAAACTATCCCTTGGGCAGTCTGAATAGTGGCAATTAAAGCAAAGAGGTCAAGTATAAACCACCGTTTCACACATTACTTAACTGGCTGACAAATAGCTAGGGAGATGTATTTGAAGGCAGCAGTGGGTGAGCCCATTATGCTACTTTGAATAAGTAAGATCAGGAAGTGGAACAACCCATTATAGGTAGATCAAAGAGATGCTAGATGGGTGTGCAAGAACAGAAGTTATTACATATTATTGCCTTGAATTTGAATGTTTAAGCCATACGTATTATATTTTTGACAAGTTTGTAAACAGCAAACAGTTTCTTTGAAGTCAGATTTTGCTGCATATATACAATGCAAAGCATGACCATCTTACTTGTCAGAATAGTGCTTAAGTGTAATTAATTTTTTGAACCGATTTAGGTTAGTTATCAGCAAAGCCCAACAAAATAAATTGCATAACTCTTGGCTGATGGAGTTTCACTTGGTGAAGAACACTAATAACACTTCCATTATATTCAAACCCCCTTGAACCCTACTGAACTTATATTCAAACTGAAGCTATTGCAACATTGTGTGACAATATTAAAAATGGGATATTTTGGGCATGTGGAAATTTGAGTCTGGGCTCGTGGAATTTCAGTCAGGTCTCACAGTTTATTTAACCCTTTACCTCATACAAGCATCTTTGGATGCCCCTACTCCATTCGCATGGAAGCGCCTTTTGATGCCTCTACAAGATTCGCATGGAAGCGCCTTTTAATGCCTGCTGTAAACATCAGCCATTTTGAGCTAGTTTTCGTAGCGCCACCTTCGGGGGAAAACCCCCCTATTAGATACTACATTCACTTCTGCGAATGACAATTACTGGTCGATATCTGCTATTTAAAGCAACTGGGTTGTAATCTCCACTCTCCAAGATGGCAGCCACGGATTTCATTCAGTACGTACAAAGTTTGCACGATCAGAATAACAACCACGAAAGATTCAATAAATTAGGTAAAGTCTCTGATATTGATGTAGGCAGCAATTAGTTTTTATAAATTATCAAATTCAGATGACTTTGTGATGTAGACGCACACGAAAACCTTGTAAATTTCGAGTATCGGAAATGGCAGCTACAGCTGGTCACGCGGCCTCACTGACATGATGGTGAACGAGTTCTCTCTCGATTTTAAAGCACATAAAATATTCTTCCGTGAAAAATAATTACACAGCTATAACAATCGGACTTTACTCTTAAATTTTTCCGCATATAATAGATGTGTACCAAAAACGTGAAATGGTTAAAACTGCTGTTAAACTTAACACCACTACATTGCTTAACAATTCACAGGCAGGCCTATGCATATGCGGTTGGCTAGGTAACAGGTGTTCTATTTATAGCGTGCTGCACTTTGTCACTATGCTCTATGAGATAAAGGGTTAAGTCACCAGCCCAGGGCCTGTGTCTAAAAGAAATTTCTTTGCGCATTGAACAGTAATAGTATACATTCAAACCTACCCAATTAAGCTTAAGATTGTCAATACAAAGATGCTAATTCGAGCAGAAAGGCACATAACATTGTCAAAAATGGAACTCAAGATATGAATATCTTGCATACCCATACACGTGAGTCTTCTCACCATAGTGCACTAGGATATGTTGAAGGCTTCCAGAACTCTGCTAGTAACTTTAGCAGCTGCCATTATTAAAGACATTTATCTTCAAGGCCCATAACTCTTTCAAGCCTAAATTACAAACACCAAATCCCTGAAAGAATCATACCAAATTACATTGAGAAATGGATGAATTATTCTCATGGCATGATTGTTACAAGCTTTAAAGTGAAGATGCAAGCCGATTAAAAATCAGGCTTTAAACTCTTGAAAACATGAAACAGAAATGACACCAGACAGTTATTACCAACTTCAATCAGGATATGTTGAATAGTTCCATACAAGTGCTTGCAATGAGACACTGCAATTATGAAGATCTGCTATCAGTTAAAAAATGACAATAACACTCTTGAAAATGGAATTAGAAAGATTTAACATTTTAAGGCACATGTTCATGCATAAGGCAGTTTACCTAACAAATGATACTAATTGTTTCCATGAGCTGATTCCCTATATTGTTGCAAAATGTGTATTAAAATAACGGACAGAGAGACAAAAGATGAACACTGAAGATGTGCAGACAAAAATGGTGAGTATTATGCACCACACAATTCTCAATGCAAAACCAAAACGTTGAGGTTATGCACCAGTTACTACATGAAACTGGTTACTACCTGATCATTACCAACTAAATGAGCATTACACTCTGAAGCGCCAGAAGGAACAATTAATTAATGTGTCTGCAACAAATAATACTGCATGGAAGCAGTAAGTAATGAGTGTGGTGTGAGTTGTTCTATGTGGCAACTTAAGAGGCTCTCTAAATCGAAGAACACTGATTGATCAAAAAACACACAAAGTGTTCACTACTTTCGACAAGACTGTATGAATTATATGAAAGGTTTAATTCATTTATAATTTAAATGTTCTATCAATAAAATATGTTTAACTAGACAACTTACCCGCTCCTAACTGTGGCACATGATACACCAGTCCCAAAGCAAGATATATCTGTACCTTCATTCCTTTAAACCTAGAATATAAAATAAATGCATAAAATGTAATTTTGCACAGCCAGCAATCATAGTTAGTAGTTTCTCCATACACAGTACATCTTCTCTGTTTACACTTCTACATTTGTTTCAGTCAAAGCAATACAGTCATTTTTAAAAACTTTTGGGTCATAATAATACCTCCAGCAATGTATTAAAAATGTAATTAATACAACTATTTTATAGCTTAAAGAGTAAAATTACCATAGCTGGTACTAGAGTGACATACCCTTCGGAGAACAGTAATTACCTGTGACCCTGACTTCTAGGTCAAGGTGGCAAACAACATGTCATCAAATGAATTGTCTAGCTTCATAATGATTTATTCCAAACATCACAACAGTCCACCGTGGGTTCAGAAAGAATATGCTATTAAAAAAAATGTAACCAAAAACTTCATGCAAATTTTCTATGATAAATTTCACTTCACCACAAGGTCAAATTACATACATGTCACCAAATGAATTAACTTCATAACAATTCATTCCAAGTACAAAGAAAATCCATCACAGAGTTTATATCAGCAATAAAAAATTTAAGCCAAAACCTTAAATCAAATTTTTTATAAGAATGTCACCTTGACCCCAATTCACAGAATATGCAATTAGCAAATGATACAAACTTTAATAAAATCTAAATACAATCTTGTATCAATGACTGTGACCTTGACACCAAGTTAAAAGAAGCAAGCAAGCATGTCGTAGAATGAATTCATTAAACTTGAAAATGAATTGTGCCAGTATGAGAATTTTTCAAGGGGTATAGGAAATATATGCATGTGAAGAACTTCAACCAAAATCATAAAGTATTGACAATGATGATGCCATCAAAAGCATCATTTTCTGAATAATATCAGTCTTTGTATGGCTTCTCAGTTCTCCAGTTGCAAGGCCCTATTTCAACAAAGAGAATAAAATGCTCCAGACCAGATAATGTTTTAGGAATGAGTGTCAATGCATGTATACTCCCCTCTTTCTGTGTTACACACATATATATAAATTATAAACATTCTTTTCTTGTACTTTTGAAGTAAACTTGAATTGTTATATTTTTATTGCAACAGGTCAATACACTAGAGGACATCTAGGCCATGACAAAGCATATGAAAAACGTCAGGCAGGATATTAATGGAGAGGGATGAAACAGGATGTAGTTGTTGTTGTTGTTGTTGTTGTTGTGGGGTTTAACGCCATTTTTCAGCATGATAGGCTATACATGGCGGCCAGTATTAATGGTGGAGGAAGAACCCGGAAAACCCCGGAAAGAACCACCGACCCACGAGAAGCTACTGGCAAGCTTTCTCACATGCCCACATTGGCTGGAAACAGGATGTAATAAATTATGTCAGTGACTGCGATAAATGCAGGTAGTACCCCTCTGAATCCTATACAGTACCAGTGCCATCCAAAGTGTGAAGTTTAGTTGGAATCAATATTATTGGTCCTCTATCAATGACAGACAATGAGAACAAATATATTATTGCAAACAAATAATTTTTCCAAGTGGTCTGCAGCTCAAGGTGTCCATAATAAAAGTACTGATGAAGTAACAAATAGTCTTCTTAATACGTCACCTTTGTCCTATGGACTCAGTCATCACTGATTAAGTTCATGAGTTCACATACAAACTCATACATAACTTACCAAGCAAGTTTGATATAGACCACAGGATTTCCTCTGCATACCATCCACAAACCAATGGGCAGAGAGAATGTGACAATATGACTCCTGAAAGAAATGCTATCCAAGATAACCAATGAACAAGCAACAAATTGGGATGTCTAGCTGCCCAGTACACTGTTTGCATACAGGACAAGTTTACAAACATCTACCAAGTTCACACCATTTGAGACTATGCATGGTAGGAAGGCTCGTATCATTTCCACACCTAACCAACGCAGTGATTGTAATGTGTTCTCTCATATGATGTCAAGCATTAACAAACACAGGAAGTTTATAGGTCAAAGTGTAACAGAAAACATAAAAAATGGACAGATCCACCAGAAGCACAATTTCGATAAAAGAATAAATCCTTTAAAACCTTCCAAAAGGGAGCTCATGTTCTTATGAAGAAGAATGTCAATAAAATAAGGAGCTCTGGCTGAAAACTGGTACCATGATGGGTGGCCCCTTACACAGTAAAAGACATTCTTACAAAGGGCAGGGTAAGAATGCAAAATGATTGTATTGGATGGCTGTTGTCTAACAACTTTATACCAGAAGACCAACTATGACAAAAGCAACCACCAACAAAGATGCCACAAATTCCAAGAAAACACTGAAAGAATTACTGAAAAGACATGACAAAAGAAACATCAGTCTTAAATTCCTCCAACAATAAGTAATAGAAGTAATGGTAATTCACCTAAAATCTTAAAAACAAATGATTTAACAACTGAAAAGATTGTCAACTAGACTTCCAAGGAGGCCCCAGGTACACAAGGAAAACAAAAACATTCATACTATCTTCATTCTGCCTACAGAAAAACAATACACAGACAGTTGCAGGAAAATGCAAATTACCTTAAAAGTTATGAAGTGACCAAAGTATAATTTACATAAGACATCCTCAGACTCAACAAAACTGCATATTGCATGAGGTGATGGCAATTGTATGTTTAGAGCTATAAAATTTGCAATTTCAGGAAACTAAGAGTGTAATGTTATTTGTTATTGAAGAATAACTGCAGAAGGCGTTCTATAGTATTTATTATATACAAGACATCAATACAGCTTGGAAGGGGAGTAAAGTCTGCCCTGAGTGTCTATTTCCCATGGAACTTAAACCCTAGTGAATGTATAACATAAACCAGCTGTTGGTGTGTATCAGTTCTAGTGCAGTGTGGAATGTCTGATTACTTTTACTGTCAAGTGATGTTTCAAAGCTAATTAGATTAAGGCTTACACTACATCTCCCTTCCTGAGAAGTTTACATTAAAACGAAACGTGATCTGATGACCGCATTTCTAAACAAGCTACATCAGCTTAATTTATTTTACAAGTTCAGTCTCTCAGGTGGTTTCGACAATCTTCCCGAACGTGTGAAATATCCGTTTTGACTGGTTGGCACTGCTTTGCTTTCATCTGAGTCAGTCAAAGTATCAGGGTCTGAAGCAGTCACTTTTAGAGGCTCCGATAATGTGGTAGGCATGGGAACTAAATTTCTCCTATTACGCCGTATCTCTCCCTCGTCAGTTACTACCATGTATGAACGAGGTGTATATGCCTCAGATTTAATTATCCCTGAAGAAAAATGATCTTTAATCCATACTTTATTCCCTACCTGAAGTTTTTTCATATTTCGGACGCGATGTCGACGATCATAATTTCTCTTTTGAGTTTGCTTTTGATAGTTTTCCGATTTCTTCAGTTTCATTAAATCTGGCCATTTTGGCTCTAAGTTGTTTGGTGCCATTGGCAAAGTAGTTTGTAATTTTCTTCCCATCAGTAATTCAGCAGGGCTGTATCCATTTGGTAATGGTGTTGCGCGATATGTCAAAAGAGCTATGTAAGGATCGTTTGCTTTTTTAAGCATTCTTTTAACTGTCTGAACAGCCCTTTCGGCGAGTCCATTGCTCTGTGGATATTTTGGACTACTTGTAATATGCCTGAATCCATAACTTTTCGCAAAATCTTTGAGTATTGCGGATGTGTATTGCGGACCATTATCTGAAACTAAAACTTCTGGTATACCGTGTCGCGCAAAGATTGATTTGAGATGATTGACAATTGCTTTCGAACCTGTGCCTTGCAATTTTGCTATTTCGATGTATCGTGAGAAATAATCAATCACCAAGAGATATGTTTGACCATTCAGTTCAAACAAGTCTGAAGCGACTCTTTGCCAAGGTCGACTTGGAAATTCATTTGGTATCATTGGTTCAGCTTGATCTCGTGAGTTTTCGATGCAATTTTGGCAAGACTTTACCAAGTGCTCTAGCTGAGTACTTAGTCCTTTCCACCAAACTGACGTTTTGGCGCGTTCTCGGCATTTAACTATGCCTTGGTGACCATCGTGAATTCTCTCTAGGATTTCTCTTTGAAGTGATTCTGGTACGACAAGGCGTGTACCTTTCATTAAAAGACCATTTTGAACTGTAAATTCACCTCTATCTGCCCAGTACGATTGAAGTTTTCCGTCAATAGCGGATTTCTCTGGCCACCCCGTTTCACAGAATTGTACAAGTTGTTTGCAAATCGAATCATTTCGATATTCAGACTTTATTTGTTCAAGTCGGGTATTTGATGCAGGCAAATTGCTAACTACGAAATCAACGTAGGCGTTAGTTTCAGCCTGAAATTCTCTGTCACTCTCAGAGTGATAACTTAAAGGTGCTCTGGATAGAGCATCAGCAGTTAATAGATTTTTGCCAGCAACATGAACTATACAAAAGTTGAATCTCATCAAACGCATTCTAAAGCGTTGAATTCTAGGGGGTAAATCTCCCAAGATTTTTGTGCTCATTAGTGGTATTAATGGCTTATGGTCAGTTTCAAGTTTGAATTGTGACCCAATTAAATAGCTACTGAAGCGTTCACAAGCCCAAGTGATTGCAAGGGCCTCTTTTTCTATTTGAGCATAGCGTTGCTCAGTTTCTGACATACCTCGTGATGCGAATGCCACCGGTCTCAGAGTGCTTCCGTGCTTCTGCCGTAGCACAGCACCTAGTCCAAATGAAGATGCATCTGCAGATACAACTATTTCTCTATTTGGATCATAGTGTGCTAAAGTTGGTGAAGATATCATTTCTTGCTTGATATCTCTAAAAGCTTGTTCTTGATCTGGACCCCAAGTCCACGAGTTTTTACCTTTCAAAAGCTCACGTAATGGTTTTGATTTTTCTGCCAAATTTGGACTAAATTTGCCAAGCTGATTTGCCATACCGAGAAATCGTCGTATATCTGTTACGCATTTCGGTATTTCCATTTCCGTTATAGCTTTGACTTTTTCTGGATCAGGTCGGCAACCATTTTCGTCAACAACATGCCCAAGAAACCTTATTGATGGTCTCGAAAATTCGCACTTTTCAGCGTTCAAAGTGACGCCGGCCTTTTGAATTGATTTCATTACCATTTCTAGTCTTTCGTCATGCTGTTTCTGCGTTTCCCCAAAGACAAGAACATCGTCCATGTGACAGAGCGTTCCGTCAAGTCGCTCCAGCGTTTCTGACATCCTTTTCTGAAAAAATTCAGGCGCAGAACTGATTCCGAATGGAAGGCGATTAAAATAAAACCTACCAAAAGGAGTAATGAAAGTTGTAAGGCGGCGTGAATCTTCTGACAGGTTTATCTGCCAAAAGCCTGAGTTTGCATCAAGTTTGGTGAAAAACTTTGCACCTGCTAGTTTTGCAAGGGATTCTTCAACTGATGGTAGTGGGTGGTTTTCTCTTTTAACCGATTCATTCAGTTTTGTTAGATCCACGCAAATTCGTACCGTACCGTTTGGTTTCGGAACAACAACCATTGCCGCGCACCACTCAGTGGGCTCATCTACTTTTGAAATAACACCTATTTTTTCCATTCTATCCAACTCCTCTTGAACTTTATTCAATAAAGGGATAGGAACCTTTCTTGGGGTAGATAAGGCATAAGGTTTGGCATTTTTGTCCAGAGTTATGTTATAGAGCCATTTTGTTTTCCCTAGACCTTTAAACAAATTTGGAAATTTCTCGCGATAATCCCTATCTAAATGTATGGATTTATCGTGAATTTTCCTTGCATTTTGTGAGTTTTTATCTGAGGCATTTACTGAGGATATATTTACCTGTTCAATTATCTTGAGAGCCTGAATCGCGGGCCTGCCCAAGAGTGCCTGATTCAGTCCCTTTACAACAAATATGTCTTGTACACTGAATGCATCGTTTGATTCAAGTCCACATGTGAATTTTCCCAGCACTTTAAGTTCAAAGTTTCCAGGTCCATACAGTTTTCGATCAGACTTTGATAGTTTTTGGTCTCCGATTTTTCTTAAATCTCTCTCAGGAATTACAGTCACATCAGCTCCAGTATCAATCTTGAATAAAAGTGAAGTGTTGTTTAATCTCACACGCGTTATCCACGGCTGACCCTTCTTCGTGCTAATAGTCCCTAGAAATCCAGATTCCTCTCTAGATTCTATTGTGCGAACTGTTGACTTTGACAGACAGCATTTTGCATAGTGTCCTCTTTTCTTACACTTGTAGCATTCTGCTTCTTTTGCTGGACATTGGTCTCGAGAATGATTAATTTTCTTTCCACATCTCATGCATCCTTTTCTGCTGACATTATTTTGTTGAACATTTGGGATTTTATGCTTCTGTTTCCCATATTTCAGTGAAGACGATTTTACTGCATCCATTTCAGACATTCGTTCTCCACTTGCTCGTATTGTTGTTTGTTGCTTTTTCACAGCTTCATTTTGTCGAGCTTGACTAACGGCTGACTCTAGAGTTAGATTTGCATCTAACTGCAATTTTTCTGACAGCTTTGAATCTCGCAGTCCAACTACAAGTCGATCTCTGATCATTTCATCATGTAGTGGCCCGAAATTACAATTATCTGCTAACACATAGATAGCTGTAACAAAACTGTCCACTGTTTCTCCCTCTTCCTGTTTTCTTTGATTAAATTTTGCCCTTTCAAAAATTACATTCCTCTTTGGAATGAAATATAGCATGAATCTATCTGTCACGGGCTTCCACTTCTTTTGATTTTCCTCTGTCAGGTTGAACGAAGACAAAATGTCATCAGCCTCACTTCCCATGGAATAAATCAAGGTATTCACTTGAATTTCTTCCTCTTTTTCACTAAGTCCAGACGCTTGCCGAAAGCGTTCAAAGCGCTGAAACCACTTTTCCCAAGTTTCAGGTCTCGAAAAGTCAAATTTGTCCGGATTTGTAAATTGAAATGAAGCCATTTTCAACTCTGATAATTTCGATCCTGTGTTTTTACCGCTGCCACCATGTAATGTTATTTGTTATTGAAGAATAACTGCAGAAGGCGTTCTATAGTATTTATTATATACAAGACATCAATACAGCTTGGAAGGGGAGTAAAGTCTGCCCTGAGTGTCTATTTCCCATGGAACTTAAACCCTAGTGAATGTATAACATAAACCAGCTGTTGGTGTGTATCAGTTCTAGTGCAGTGTGGAATGTCTGATTACTTTTACTGTCAAGTGATGTTTCAAAGCTAATTAGATTAAGGCTTACACTACAAAGAGGGCTTCAACATTTGCCATAATAATACTGTCAGACATAAGCGATCCACAAAAGCTATTAAAAAGCCTAGCAAATATCTCAACAACAATGTAAATAAATATTTAAAGGGTAGTAATATAGAGTCAAACATTGTGTGGACAACTTATGCCAAGATCATGGGTGCAGTATCACTGTTATCCACAGACATTTATGTTTATAGTGCAAGACGATCAAATTCCAAAGGAGTTAAAAGAGTATGATTGGTTGAGGTACCAGCGTCCTTTTCCTTGGACACTTTCACTTAGTCTCGAATTTATTTACAAAATCTTGCAAATCACCATTTTAATGTAGTGTTAGGTTGCTAAGAAGAAGTATGAATTTAATAAAAAGTTGTGTCTTATACCAAGTAAATGTTGTTTGAAAGGCTATTAGTCTGAAATTATAATCTGTATTAATGTAAAGGCTTGTCTGAAATAAATCCAATGCAAGATTTTGTTAAACATTCATTTCTTATGTTGTATTTCACATGTGGGCCTTAAGCAGATTAGGAAAGAGTCCATTACTGAAAAGAAACCAATTGGTTTTAGTGGGGAAAGAATCAGCTAGCAGATTCTGTCCCCCCCCCCATGTGGTAAGTGACCCATTATGTGTATGATATTTCACTTGTAGGCCTTAAGTGTATTACCAAAGAGCCCATCAATGAAAATAAATTATTTGGTTGGAGCTAGCTGATTCCCCCCACCCCACCCCTAATCAAGTTATTCCCTGGGGAAACTTTTAGCAGGGGGAAAAGAAATGGCAGTTAGACCAGCAGATTAAGGACAAGAGCAGTTTGGTAAACTGACTCAGAAAGAAGCTCTCTAATATAGTAGAAATTATTTTTTATTTTTAAATAAGGTGAATTGTCACTGAAA